>OY751314.1:24681096-25109555 GCA_963564615.1 Rhorus exstirpatorius | reverse complement strand
CTTGAAAAGGGTGATTTTTGGTGATTTTTTTTTTTTTTTTTTTTATGAGGAAAGAAACAACGGACCTTCTTGAAAATTTTATTGTACTTTAACGCACATTTGAAGAGTATAAAAAAAATTATATCAACTAATTGTCGAAAAATGGCGGAGTATTTGATTGACCATAGAGAATCGCCTCGCCGCTGCGGAGTCTCGAACTGGCGGGAAAGATGGTACGCTTGATTATTGTTTGGAACGCGAAAACCGCAATTATTTTCGATTGACATATATTTTTATTATCGATGAACTGAAAAAACCGAGAAAAAACCGTGAAAACATATTAATTTTCGAGCATGATAAAAAAAAAAAAAGTGACGATTTTTACAATTTTTTCTTTCTTTCTTCGTGCAATAAAAATAATATAAAATGAATTTTTAACGAATGTTTCTAGTTCATTTAGGAAGGTTTTTAATAACCCAAAGAATGAACTTTGGTTTGGGTCGATAGGTCAAATAGTTTTTTTTTTGCTATCACGCTTCTATGGTCAATTTAATACTCCGCCATTTTGCGACAATTAGTTAATAAAAAAAAAAAAAGTTTTATACTCTTCAAATGTGCGTTAAAGTACAATAAAATTTTCAAGAAGACCCATTGTTTCTTTCCTTAAAAAAAAAAAATCACCCAAAATCACCTTTTTTTTAGGCCTCTGCACCGGACGACTGCCTTAAGGATGTTTTGAAAATCTCGAAAAAAAACGAAATTTCATTTACACAATTTATCAAACACGCGGGCTTATTTGACGAAATTTATGAAAAATTGTTGAAAAGTCTTGAAAATGTGGAACAATATTTTTGCAGCGTGGAAAAAAATCATATTTTTTGTTCACGGAGAAATTCAATTTTTTTTTTTTTTCAATTATTCGCGTATAAACAATTGAGGCAAATTTATGAGAAAAAATTGTGTGCAATGAAAAAAAACGATGATATATTACAATTCATGAAAAAAAATAATAATATTTTTTTCTGAACATTTAGTTGACAACATTCGTTTTTAAACTCGTTATTCAATAACTTTTCAACGCTATTGTCGTTGAAATTCGATATCCTTGGTATCTTTCGATGTCGATGATTTTTTATTTTTCATTTTTTTTTTTTTTTAATTTTCAACTCATCGGGATTAAAGTATTCTCGATTATCGTGGGACCTTTTTGAAATTCGTCAATGACGACACGACGTGATCGCGATGAATTGACAAAGTATTTTCGCAACGAACACGATGATCCAAATGACGAAAAAATAAAATAACGATATTTCTTTTCTTTTTTCACAATGCCCTCAGGGTGGTCACACGACGAACAACCTCGGTGGACCAAAGCCGTTCGGGGGTTCGAGCATAATTGCACCGAGCAGCGTTGCCCCACCGCCAGTTCAAAACTCCGGTGGCAATACCTTGCCACGTCACCAGAGTCAGACAGTTACCGGTAAGTGTCCTTAATCGATTTTTCATGCGATCGAATCATTATTTTTCCCTCAGTATGACCGCGATACAGTTCGATCGACGAATCGCCAAGTTTTGGGGAATCTTTTTTGTTTTCGCGATCATTTTTCAAGCGAATTATCAAAGTTGATGACATTTGATCGGTGACAAAGTATGACCGAATGCGCAGAGAAATTTAGAATTTTCGATCGACACGAAAATTTCAAATTCTTCAGCGATTAGCCTGGAGGAATTATTGGTCAGATGCAATTGGCTATCACTTGTGAAAATATGACATTCGAGATGTGAGCAAGAATCAAATTTTTTTTTCCAAATTGGTCGTTCTAAATATATTTTTATATTATCAAAAGACTCCTTGATTTACAGACTTTTCCTTAATTGCACAATTTTTCGGCTGAAAAAGTTCAGAATTTTTTTTTTAATTTCATTTTTCGCAATTAATTGCCCTGGGCTTGCTCAGTCTCGCCATATATTTTCATATTTTCATGATGAAATAACGTAATAATTTAGCTCCGATCTACTTTTAATTCTTCATATTCAAGTACAGTTGAGATTAGTTTGAAGAAGAAAAAAGAAACTTTATCCTTGACTGTAAAGCTCGCTGAGCATTTCATTTTAGATTTTTTTTTGTTCTTCAATTGTTCGATCAAAGTACTCGATTGACTTTTCAAAATGACACGGATCAAATGAAGCTTTGACGTGATTTTCATGGCATGAGATTATATCATCGCTCATCCCTCCGACACGAATTATACCGATAAGAGATTATAATTATAATTATAGTTATACCACGATAAGAGATTCAACCCACGATGAGACTCAAGTCCCAAAACTAAATGCCCATGTAAACGCGACGTACGGATGTGAAATTTTTTTTTTTTTTGTTTTAACTAAATAGTCTGTTCGATCTAAAGGAGAGTTTGTATGTGCGTGTGCCTGGTAAAGTGCTTTCGATGTTATTACGTTAACTCGCCACTGGCAGTCTCGTGTAAATCTATATACATTTCATTTAACACAATGAGATCTATGTTTAGTGTTACAAATCGGGTCAATTTATTCGGCCGCGTCGACACGACACGTTTGTACAAGCGATGGGCTCCTTGGGTTTATTCGGCTATGCGTTTAGTCTACACGAGTCCACGTCGCAAGAGATCTATACTTAATCGCGTTTCAACCAAGTCTATATTTCTCGAACTCTCTCTGTAATTTCCTCTCTCTTTCTTTCTCTCTCTCTCTCTCTTGCTGGGCGATCTCGATTCGAGACACGAAGATCTTGCAATAAGAGACCCCGCGATGAGAGCTTGCAACCGGATGTCTATATGCACCTTCAATTATGTACACAGGAAATATATGTAGCACACACACACACACACACACACACACACACATGCAGCGTTTTAAATATCGTTCTGTATGTGAATAGGTCGTTTCTCAACCCAGCCCATGCCGAAAGCTCGGCCTTTCCGAGGTACGACACCATAATTTCTTCGAGAGAATTACGAAAAAAAAAAAAAATACTCATTTTACTCATAAATTACTGATCTCGCGAATTAAAAAAAAAAACTTCAATATGTTATTCGTGCTTGTATCATTCATTGTCGCACTCCGCTTTCTCAGCACTCATTCACATTGTATCAATCATGATTTTAATCTGTATAATTACCGGGGGTGTTGAATTTTTTTAATTTTACTTTTGGGTATATACTTTAACTCCGCCACTATCCAGGCATTTATATTTGGACTTTGAGAAAAACCTAACGATCGGAAGATGCCGGGGAAGAAAAGGTCCAAGAGGCGCCTCACTCGATTCGCGAGACGCCTCTCCAGGGTCAATTGCCTCTCAGGCTCAATTGCTCTTTCCCGAAGCGTGTGGCCTCAAACGACGAAATTCATTATCGTTTACGTTGCGTGAAAAAAAAAAAATTCTACGCTTTTCTTTGGATCGAAAAAAAAAAAACCCGGATTCATTGGAAATCAAAAGAGGTGTCTCATCAATCGAGCGAGGCACCTTTCAGATTTTTTTTTTCCCAATGGCACCCCATGACTCGTGAGATTGTTTCCTTAAGTTTATTTCCATGCTTGGGTCGGATGAGAGGCGGAGAAAAGTATAAAATTATAAAAATAAAACAGCCTGATGACTGCGCGCGACCGCGTGTCAAATCGATTAACACAATTCATCTAACTCTCAATGGGATAGAATAGTTTAACCAAAAACGAAAAATCACACTTCGGACTGTGATCGAAGCATCGCCGAGCAACGAGGCATTTTGTGAGCTCCAAACTCGATGGCGAGATTACCGATTTATCAATGATTCTCAGGCCCAAAAACGAGGCGAAATGATTACTCAATTTTAGCCTCGACGCGTTCGAGAGAATATTATATTTTCGCGCGATATTATTAAAAAAAAAAAAAAAAAAACGCATATTCGTCCTACAGTCGGACCTCGGGCACCGACTAAGCTCGAGGACAGGAGCCTCGGGCACTGACCGAAAGACCTAACCTTCTTACTAACCAATGAGAATAGAGCACCAGGCCCGTATCATACGTATATCGGGACCCTCCACTCGTTGAAATTAGAAATTTTTTTATTCATGGGGGGCTTCTATATTGTAGAGGCACAGTGGTTTCCGCAGTGCCCGAGTAATAGCTGACGTCAGTGCCCGGGGTTAGTCAGTGCCTGATGTCTGGATGTACTTGTTTCATTGAAAAATTAAATTTTCGACAGAGATGAGCATCTCTCGTTGTCTTACAAGAACTATCCTTTGCTTATTTTATCGTTAATTTACAAACAATTATTTCATACAAGTGACCTGAAGTATTTTTGCATCCTTCTGCTCTTTACTTCATAATATAAACTATTATTTCCCGTGGGCATATTATGCAAAAGAAGAACTTGAAAAACAAATATAACGATCGTAAGTTTTTTCGTGACTCTCGTCAATCGTTGCATTCATTTCCCAATTTGTTTTTTCGTTCATTGTCTTTTAAATTATAATAATTAGAATTATACGGAGCACAGAGTTAACGAATGTAGTTTAGTAATCTACGATTGGTCACTGATATGAAAATAATTAATAACAAACAAATTGTAAACGAAAAATAAACAGAGAATGATTTTTTTCGAAGCAATCAGAGGTGTCTCTCCCTCTCTGGTTTCAACTTCATTTCAATTTTTTTAATGAAACATTTGGTGCAATACTTTATGAAAAATAAAAAATATTCTCACTTGATCTTATTTCTTTCATCTTTTGCGCACTCGCTGTCTCTCTCTCTCTCTCTCTCTCTTTCTCTATTCCCGAAGAAAACCTTTTCTCTCTCTCTCTCTCTCTCTCTCTCTCTCTCTCGCATAACTGTACTTCTTTTTTTTTCTTATCTTTTTTCAGCAACTCCGTCTTTCAACCCCAAGCCAAGACCCTTCTCCCTGACCCTAGCGTGAGTGCGGGCAGCTCTCAACGCGTTGCACATCATCAATTTTGTCCTCAAGAAAAATTTTGCTCTTTCATTTTGATTCCGCGAAGATTTACTCTATAAATTTTTATGGATACTATATACTATACATATATATGTATATAGACAAATTATTATATTGTTAACTTATTGACGTATGGCACCGGCTATATACCGAAAATTTAAAGTTTCGTTGCTGATTCGACTCGACGATGACGTGACATTCGTTGATACGTCGTCGCTGTCACGCTGCTGCATATTAAAAAGAAAAAAAAATTTAAAAAAAACGCTATCGATACAAAATGATTTGTAATCGTGCTCATCAAGATGACAATGCGTCTATCGGAAATATTAATAATAATAATAAAAAAAAATCCAAATCATTGCCGAAACACTTCGTGATGTGTACCGAATCATTTTTCATTTTTTTTCACTTCATTTCACTCATTCATAATCGCTGAAGCGTCATCCATATTGTATTACTTAAGAAGCTGTGGAAATTGGTCCGGGTTTCAAATTGACACTCGCTCTCGTTGATTCCTTGCAAATTTACTCTTCCTTGTCTTCCTATACCCGAAGGGCTTCGTCGATCTATCATGAAGTTAATGTTCACAGATTGATCATTGCGGCTTAACGTTTTTTTTTCCGCAGCTCACAAATAATAACGCAATAAGGCTATCTTTAACGAGTTTCGCAGTTCGATCTCATCACGAGAGCTCCCTGGTTGAAAGAATAATTCTTAGCTCTTTAGTTCAGGATTTCAGACCTGTAGACCCAACCGCTTTATCTCCATGAAAATAGAAAAATGTGATAACCCTTGAACCCTTTGTCGGGGAATTCTGATTAAGATTAGAATTGTCACTGGCTAGAATTTATTCAGGTATACCGGAAGGATGCAATTCCATAAGTGTGTAATTAACAAAGGAATAGTGTTTGTTAGTCACTCGCTTATGATAGGGCATCGTTCATTCGTAGTCCACGAATTTTTCTGTATTTCAATACGTGCAGAACTACAAATTTTGCGAATGATAATCGTTTCTCACGGAATTACACTTTAAGGGCACCCTCAAACGGACAGCATAACGTTGGGAGAATCAGCCAATAGGTTTAAGGGTTATTCTATTATCTCGCTGCTTTCGATGCTTATACTAACTGCATACTTTTCTTTCTTTTTTCTTTCTTGCCTCTATGTGCCTCCGCTAATGCAAACTAACCGAACCTCCGCAATTGTCAATCATCGTGAATTAACCGAACCTTTGTCAATCCTCGAATCCAATATCACTCAATCCTACGTACAAAATCCCAAAATCCTCATCTTCCTACCTCATGATGACTACCTCGAGATCCGAGCAGAAAGATATTACGAAGAATCCGACTATTACGAAACCAGCGAGGCTCCGCTCAGCGAGCTCAGCTCATCTCGGGCCGAGCAAACGAACAAGCAACATCAAGAAACGAGTTGCACTTCCATCAAGAGCAAGAATCTCGTTTGGCCACCGGTGAAACCAATCGAGGACATAACATATCCGACAGCCAGTCCAATCTGGATAGATCCTAATCCGGTCCTTGACAAGCGACCGCGTCACAACGTTCGTGAGAAACGCACGAGCCTTCAGGAAGCATCGGACAGTCGTTGCGGCAGTCGTTGCGGTAGTCGTTGCGGCAGCCGATACGAGGAACGCGATTACGAGAGATATTCCATCGTCTCTTCGTCCTCGCGCATAAACAACACTCGCGAGACCAGCATGGATCGCGCGAGTTGTTCACAGCCGTTTTATCGTAAAGTGGAGTTGTCGGAAACGCGACGAGAGTGCCGTGCACCCGTTTACACGCCGCGTCCAAGCTCCGCCGACGGTGTTCGCAGGTCTCTGACACCAACGAGAATTTCCCAACCGATTCCGAAACCCTGGGTTGCCACCGTTACAGCGGGAACGAGTTTTTACGGTCACGTTGAACCGCCGCCTCCGCAACCCGAGCCAGAGACCGTTTGTACGCGAATATGTCGTTGCCAGATAATATGCGAGAGAACATCGGGACCTCACGGACCCGAGCACGAACAACAGCACACTTATCGCGAGGTATCCTGCGAATTGTGTCGTCCGCCAGCACCCCCGCAGCAGGATTTGTGCAAATATTCCGCACCTGCGCAACCCGAAATACCACAGGAAGTCTCGAGGGAAACTGACAGCGAGATGGTTGATCTGTCAAAAGTCGTGCCACCGGATGTAGCTGTATGTCCGAAAGGCGTTGAGAGCCAGCACAATCTATTCACGGAAACAACGGAGAAAGATGTCGGTGATATACACATTAAGAAAACAACGATTTACGAGAAAACCGTGGAATTGTTATCGCCAGATCGTGCAACATCACCGGAAATCGAGGAACATCAAGCCAATCAATCCATCGAACCGTGTCAGATAACATCGGAGGAGGAGACCATTCAGAGAAGTTCCGCAACGCTGGATCGCGAAGTCGAGAATATATCGGATCGTCGAAGCACCGTCGCATCAGCGGAAGTTTTAACATCGGCTATCAATACGGCGCAAATGATGGAAAATGTCAGAAAAGATGAGGAAGCCAAGAGAACCGAGTACGAGAGAATTTGTCGCGAGGAGGAGGAACGTTTGCATCGTCAGGAGCAAGAGTGCCAGGAACAGCAGCGTCGTTACGAGGAGGAAAAAGCACGGAGAAAAGAGCGCAAACGCGTGGCATTCGGTGGACAACAAAAGTGCGAAATTGTGGAGGAGAGTTGCAGACCCGAGGAGTGCTATCAACGCGAGGAATACATTAGGCAGGAAGGGACTACCGAGGAGCCAGAAACAACGAGCGAAAAACGATATCACGAGTTGACGGAGGAGATCAAGATTCAAGATGATTTCCAACAGCTCGAGGAGCAACGTCGTCAAAGTCTACGTGAACAGGTCGAGGTGCATCAGTGTATAAGGGAACAGCAGCAACAGCAACCAGAAAGACGTCAGAGCCTTCAAGAGCGAAGACTATCCGCAAGATTCCGCGATACATCCGCGGATCGAGAAGTCAGGGAACAACAATATCTTCAACAACAACAACAACAAAGACCACCAGCACCTTCTGCTCAACAGACGACCGAGAGTTGCCAGAGGAAACACGTGCAATTCATGACTCAGACAGAGGCTGGAACAAGGACATTGCCACCATCGACCATCAAGAACGCAACTGCCAAGGAATGGAAGTCCGAGATGGTCAGAGCTCTCACAACCGCACCAGCGCGTCCTTACTCACCGTTCGACTCGTGCTCGAGTCAGCAAGCCGAGGACAGTGAAACGAAAGCGAGAACCGTTTACAGCAGAGAGATCAGATACGAGCAGAAGTGCAGACCATGTCCGGCACCTCCAGCGCCCCAATCGAGATACAACGATACCGAGAGACCCGTATCACCCTTTCAAGCTGCGCTCATGACAGCACCTGAACGCCCTTACACGCCACTCGGACGAGAATCGGGCGAAGGTATCGACAGTGTGATCTGCGTCGATAGATCGCAGACTCCGGTCGATTCGACGACGCGTGAGGGTTACTGCCATCCAGCTGAGATTCTTTATACCGACGATAAAACGCGGGAGGCAAGATCAAGAGAGAGAAATTTGAGGAGGGTTGAAGGTCCGAGACCGCTGCCAACACCACCACCCGATCATCGATTGAGAGACTCCTCGGCGTCACCGGCGAGATCACTCTCAAGGCCAGGAACACCCAAGGATCGTTCTCTTATGACAGGCTTAAAGAAACCTGGCACTATACCGTCCTATCAGAGATATCTCGTGTCCATGCAGCAGGACGCTGTCGAAGCACAGTCCTATGTGCCGAGTCGTTCACCCACACCTAATCGTACGAAATCTCCGGCTCAAGGTCCACCCGAGCCACCCGCATGTTACGTTAAAGCTCACGCTCCGCGCATTCGCGACAGCCCTCCACCTTGCAGGAGAACTTTTACTTCTATCTGCCAACAGCAGACGTCATCTTCCTTCATGCCGGAACATCGCGAGTGCGTCTCTTATCATATGGAAGAGGCTACACCATCGAGTCAACGGGCTCAGGCATATCAGGGAATGCGAAGATCCTACTATTCGGACGATTCGCGATCCGAGGAAGTAGAGAATGTATGCAAGAGTCAGAGATTCGAGAAGTACGAGAGACGCGATGAAAATTCCACGGTAGCTGTGCAACAGCAGAACGAACATGAGGGCACACCAAGCTGTGGAATTGGCAAAATCAATCGAGTACAACCTTCGCTGGCGTGTCCTCTGACTCATTGCTCGGGTTCCGAGAGATTTCCCAAAACGGGAGTTCGGGTTTTGCCACCATGCGCCCCACCGGTGAGCTCCAGTCAGTCATACGAAACGCGTAGAATTTGTCATCAGGAACGCACCACTACATCGACCAGTGCTTACGGGTCTCAGCAGTCTAACGACGCCAATTGTCCGAATTCGGGAGTTACGATAATGCCATGCAAGACCACATCGAATTCGGGAACGAAAGCCGGAATTGTGATAATGCCCTGCGAAGGTTCTGATAATTCTTCATGCTCGCGTGCCGGTATATGCGTTACTCCTACCCCCGATAGATCGGGCGTTTGCGTATCACCTATTGCACATGGAAAATCCATGTCCAATTGTTCCAAGAGCTCCGGTGGCCAACGCCCCGGTGGTTCTACCATTGATATCGGCAATTGTCCAGCTTCTGGAGTACGAGTCGCCGCATGCGGCGATGGTTCAATTTGCGTCGCACCTTGCACGATACCGGGTTACTCATCGGTCCAGTGCCCCAAACCGATTCTCAAGAGTCCCTGTCCTAAAACAGGATTACCATATCCCCAGATTCCCCTACCGAACGAAACCGAAGAATCCGCGAGTCCCTGCGACACTTGCCCTCTGAAAAATCAGCCAGCATGTCAGCAACAGGCGGATTCGTCCTCGTGCACGATGAACGATCAGAGCTTTCAGCCGATACGCGAACGTCGCACTAATCTCAGCAGTCAGCTTACGCAATTAACGGTCAAACGTGACAAGCAACACGTTGTACAGCTTTTCAAGCCACAGGCTCAGTCCCAGTCCCAGTGTCTCATTACCGATACCATGTGTCAAACAAAGACCCAGTATTGTGGATCCCAGAATCCCGGACCAAACGTTAAGACCCAGAGAAACGTAGACCCACCGAATTTGTCGTCCCAACCGGATTTAGGTAGCGGCATCGGTGGACCCGGAGCCGGCGGTAGAGGAGGCAAATTTGCCGGCAATACAGCACCAAAGCGAGGACGCGGAATTCTCAATCAGGCCGGGGGACCTGGATCTCGTCAACCGCTGTGCGGTCATTGCAGCTCTTACGTCAGGTAGACAGGAGATATATCCCTTCGACGATTGAATAGTCATCGTGTTTGGTTTTTTTGTTTTTTTTTTTTTTTTTGTGTGCGATTGATTTTCCGTTGATCGGCATGATTTTCGATTATTTGTTTATATTTGAGTTGCCGGCATTTACAGCAAGATGGGCCCAAAACATCGCGGTGCTTTCAATTTCGTTGTGACGTTTTTTGTTTGTTTGTTAGGACATTTTCTTTCAGAGCTAACTATTAGTCGTCGTTTGCGTTTTACGATTAACACTTGATGCACGTTTTCAACAGTTCATGAAGACAACAGTAACATTCCAAACCCTGAAGCCCCGAAGCCAATTTGCTGCAGTTGCAACAAAGAAATTATCAGGTTTGTAATTGAGGTTTGTTTAACATTGATTTTGCACGCTTATGTGTGCTATCGCGTAACAACGTATTGGAGGTATTGAAATTGATTGGAATATTGGATTTCTACACGTTGAATTTTGTTCGTTAAATCAGGGGACCGTTCATCACAGCCCTCGGTCAGATTTGGTGCCCGGAACACTTTGTCTGCGTGAACTCGCAATGTCGTCGACCACTGCAGGACATTGGTTTCGTAGAGGAGAAGGGTCAGCTACATTGCGAATATTGCTTCGAGCGTTTCATCGCACCGGAATGCAACAAGTGCAACAACAAAATCAAGGGCGTAAGTTAAAGATACACTCATTGCCATGAAAAAAAAAAAAAACTGCGAAATAGATTTTTCCGAATGATTTTAAATAAAGTTTGCGATGTGATTCGAATGAAATATAATATCTTGTTGCAGGATTGCCTGAACGCTGTTGGAAAACAATTCCATCCTGAATGCTTTAGCTGCTCTTATTGTGGAAAGCTCTTTGGCAATAGTCCCTTCTTCATGGAGGATGGTTTGCCCTACTGCGAAGCTGGTAAGATTCCATTTGCCAATTCAATTTACCTATTTCCTTCGAGGCAAACGTTTTTACGATCTACAATTTTTTTTTTTGTGTATTCCTTCGTTATTGTAGCACTCCCCTGACAGTAATACGCTAGTGACCATATCAATAGTGTCTTTTTACCAAGAATCGTGACTTTCTAAGTGTACATTTAATCTAGAAATCGCACTTGGAGCGATAAGATTCATTTCCAAACATACGAATCACTGTTTTCTCAGATTGGAACGAGCTGTTCACGACGAAATGTTACGCTTGCGGTTTTCCCGTTGAAGCTGGCGACCGTTGGGTCGAGGCCCTCAACAACAACTATCACAGCCAGTGCTTCAACTGCACGGTATAATTATCATCGATGCGAAAAACCCAACCGACGACCGTGAGAATAACAAAAAATAAACAAATAAACAAATTTTACGCAATTTCTTTCAGATGTGCAAGAAAAATCTCGAGGGACAGAGCTTCTACGCGAAGGGTGGCCGTCCATTCTGCAAGAATCATGCGCGCTAAACTAACCGATCGCCTGATCAGCCCGTACGCGCAACGAGTGTGCAATCGCGATCACGTACGAAAATTACGAATTAAAAAATTTCGAAAAAAAAAAAAGTAAATAAGAAAAATAATCTGAACGACAGTTTGACGAGATAAAAATCTCACTCGAACGCGTTCAAATCGCTATTATTATCGTTATTTATTGTTATTCATAATATTCATTATAATTTCGTTGAAATCAATTTTTCATCGAGACGAATTTCAAACTAACCCCGCGCCTGTGAATACGATATAGAGCGAATATATATATTGAGAATCGTGGGTGAAAATATTGCAGAAAATGTCTGTCAGCGGCCATTAAACGTCTATGACGAATCGACGCTTATCCCTATTAATCCTGAGCTGGCGCAATAAAATGATACGGGAATTTTATTCACCAATCTCATTTACGGATCGAACGGTACCGACTTGCCCAACGATCTGCGAGTCTAATCCCGCAGGAGTTGTGCATGTGATATTTTCGCGTTTCATTGTCGTTCGTAATAATAATAACAAAATGCGTATAATTAACCGCGATTATAATGCAAGTCGAGGCCCGTATTTAACGTATAATAAATCGTCGGTAGAATTACATACGGGCACGAGACGATTCGATGCCTCGCTTTCAGCTATCGTTTTAGCAAGGAGAGTGTGTATACGATATTTATGTTTTTTTTTTGTCTTCGAGACCTATATTTACTGTATCTGTATTCATATATATATATATATATATATATATATATATATATATATATATATATATATATATATATATATATATATATACGTGTATCACATAAATGAAGTGAGCCTCATCGCGTTTTCGACGAATCACGCAAAGGTCACCCGGTGCAATTAGAAATTACGCTAAATGTTTTTAACTCTCGGTTACCCGCGCTCGTTCCCAATTACAACATATCTCGAATGATATCTCTTTTTTTTTTTTTTCATCCACATACCGGACGAGCACGCTAAATAGTTTCGAGGTTTTTTGGCACACAAACAACGAGTTCCTGCATCGTTTTACTTTTTTTTTTTTTCCGCGAGATTCGTCGTGACACACGTGGCTCTCTCGCGATCGAATTATAACAAGCGGTGAGATGTGTTGGCAGAACAAAGAGAAAAAAAAAAAGAAGTGTTCGTAAAGAAAAATTGAGAATATGCGGCGAGTGATTGGGGAATTGATTGAAGGCGAATGCTTGAGATTTTTGGACTTTGCGAAATCAACGAGATCACGCAAAAGTGTGTCAACGTAAGTATATAAGAATCAATGGGGTGTGACAAGGTTTTGTATTTCAACAGTCCCGGAAATTTGAAACAAGAGTGACGTGGACAAAACGGAACGAGAAACGACGACGGGAAAAGCCAGAAATTGATCGTTAGTCAATGACAAAAAGTATAATATATGTAATGTACGAGCTCGGGTGTATATATGCCTGAGAAACCCCTGGGGATATGGCGAGGGTGCTTAGCAAAGAGATGCCTCAATGCTCACGAGTGAGCACGCGAACTTTAGACGTTTGCTGATACGTATACATATATATATATATATGTATAGCTTTTTTTGTAATTTCTCGGTGCCTCCCACCGAGATATTTACAGAAAAAAAAAAAAAAAACCAAGAGTTAAATCGACGTCAATGTCCACGCATACCTGCAGGCGAATTCAATTTGAATAACCGCATAAAAGAACGAAGCACGAAAATATTATTGTTTGAAGTATTTCTACGATTCTGTCATATCATGACTGCGACGAGTACTCAATTAAATACATCGTGACCTCGATTTAGGGAACATCACCGGGATCAGTGCCCCATTGCACTAGCTGTGATCGAAGCGCTTGCGCACTTTCCATTGCGCAGCTGACCTTGTGTGGCTAGCTGGATCGCGATTGGTGCAGGCGTTTCTCCCCACCACAAGCTCTCCGTCGATCGACATGCGCAGCGCGGTAAAAAAAATCGAGGTCCCATAGTGTACTTTTGGAAAATTTACTACGGCTGTATTATGAGGGGTATCGCTCGATTTGCGTCACAATAACTCCGTGCAAAGTATGAAGCGTATAGTGTTGGTCTGATTACGAAAATTTACGAATTAAAATTCATAATTCGTATGATTTTTAATAGCGGAAAGCTTTCATTCACAGCAGGGGGATAAAATTGTCTGAATCTACGTAGTAATTTTTTCCATCAAATTTGATCTACGTTGATCGAAATTTTCGTAAAAATCGAGTCAACCTAGAAATTATTTTCAAAGACTTTTTCTGGTTAGATCTCCGTTTAGATCTCCGCTCGAATGTTAGTAGATTTACATAGATATGAAAAAATAATTACGCAGATCTAAACTATTTTTCCCCGGTCTTTTATTTTGGTCACAGCTCGCACACTTAAAATGCATCCCCCAAGATCTTACCGTTGTAAATTTTCGATGCATTTATTCAGTATGCAGTATTCTGACGCGACAGACTTGGGGAATACTTCGATTTTAAATAATATTTTTACGTACTTTGATTTTTTTTTTTCACGCGTACGATACACTCAGAAAAAAAATCAAAATACTGCAAAAATTAGCGCAACATCTTCATCGTTTAACCCAAACAGATTTTAGTATATCTAATATTCGTCGGGGCAATCAAATATCTTCGTTGTAGCTGCTGGAAATTCGTTTGAACATTCGCAAACGAAAATTTCCTTCGAGCTAATGATATTTGCCAGCAGTTCTTTTCTCCCTCTCACTGTGCGATTGTTACCGATTTCTCGTGCCATTTTCGTCGAGCGCGTGCCAAAAAAAAACAGTCATAAATATTATAAATAAATACGAGAATAGCGTTAATGCGAGGAAAGAGAAGCAAAAACAAAATCTTTGGCACGTTTTGAATCAGGCGAGAATAAAAGTATAACGCGTTTACGTATAATTTAGGAATCAATGAACTTTATGTCTCTAAGCTACGATTAAGGGTTGTAATTCGTGTATAGCAAATACATATACACCGGGACCTCGATTTAACGGCCAGTGGCGGGACCGGCTCCGCATCACGACTCGTTAAATCGAGGATGCGCATGCCCCGCCCATGCTGTATCTGCGCATCGGCACTCCGTGCTACGGGCCTGATCGGGGAGACTTTAAGCGTCCCCCACCATCTCCCACCACGCGAAAAACCGATCGATAAATGCGACATGGTGGGGACTGTCTATTAAATCGAGGGCCATTAAATCGAGGTCCTAGTGTATATATATATATATATGTTAAGAACGATTTTCGAAACTGAGAGAAAGAGATCGAAATTTTATGAGAATTGGTGTATCAATGAGCGATAGAGAACGAGCGAACACGATGAGAACGATATAATTGAATTAACGACAAAAAAAAAGTTTCCGTTTCCTTTTTTTTTTTGTTTTTGGAATCGAATAAGCGATTATCTTTCGATTCGAGATCGTGAATGAGTCGTTCTCGAGACTCCCTATATATGTAGCCGTGTTACGTGTTGCTTAAAATGAAAATAATAACAATAAAATAAAATGATTGATTAGCCAACAGGCCGAATTTTTTTTAGAGTTATTTGAGAATTCCATCGACCTATCGGTTACGTGTACACTTTCCTTCCTTATTTCGCCGATTATTTTTTTCTTTTTTTTTTTCCCCATTTAATATTCAATATTTATTAATTTATTTTTTCTCCTAAAATCCGTATCAGTTTGTTCGAAATAAAAGTTTATTAGGAATGCAAAAACGTCGGAACGTCGTTCTTATTCTGAACAAACAAAAAAAAATTTTTTTTTTTTTTTCAAACTCCGAAAAGGATACCCCCGCCAATCGGGGGGCTTATCAGAGGAGTGTCTTCTTATAAACAGTAAGGCTACCAATATTAAGTCCCATCGGGGAAATTATATATGCCTCGGTAAGGTAATTTCGTAGCGACCATATCCGGAAAGCTTTACATTGAATCAGCCCTTCGATGAGATCGATGAATCGATCGGGAGGAGGGGGGATAAAGAGAATGTGAAGAAGAAGGAAGACTGCAGCTTGAAAAAAATATCATGCACCTGTGCAGTCTCGTGAGTCAAAGAGCACGAGAGTGAGAGAGAAGGAAGGCACTTTGACGAGGACGAAAAAAAAAGGTCATTCGCCCGATGAGTCTGAACGATTCCAACGATCAAAATGCTCTTGGGGTACCGCGCGAGAGACGGCGCACGAACCTCTATGGGATCGTGGAACGTCACCAGTCTCTCGTACTTTTCGTTCGAGTAAGGAAGTGTATAAAATACCACTCTATGGATTCACCGTCTCATCATGTCCCGGTAGTTTCACAGGTGAGGGACGATTCGATCGATCTGCCTTAACCGTAACCTTGCAGCTTTTACTCGAGAGGCTCGCAGCCGTATCCAAAAACCTTTCAGTAGTAATGGCAGCCGGTAGCAGTGGGCAATAGCAATACGCGAGAGACACAAGGAGACTTGTTCTACTGCCGGAGGAGCAAAAACGAAAAAAAAAAATTTTTTTTTTTTCAATTCTCTCCTCGAACCCCGAGGATCCGCGAATCGCCAGGGCGTTATTCTCTCACAAGTGTCGGCTTAACTTCAGTTACCAAAAAAATATTTCGTAAGGACTTCTATACATGAGCAAATTATAATTTGACAAATTTAATTTGGACAAAAAAGAAGTGTGAAAATTAGGAAGAACTAAAGTGCGGACCTCTTTTTTAGTTCATGAGTACAAAAAAAAAAAACAGTGGAAACGCACGGTTTATGGAATTGGACAATAAATTGTGATCCAAATTCTTAAGGATCATAAAAATTTGCCGAATTTTTTATGCTTTCTTTAAGTTTACGAAAATATATTTTGCATATGTGACGTATGTAAATTCCAGAGATTTTTTCATTTTTTTGTTTTTTTATATTTTCTAAACGCATGTGAAATATTTTGCGGTGAAAATATATTTTAATTGCCATCAAATATATTTCGGTGACAATAAAAATTATATATTTTCGCGTATCATTTATTTTTTTTTTGAGGTTGGGCGATGCACATGCACGATCAATTTTATATAATTTTATGGTATAGTCGCAACATCGATGGTACAGTTTAAAGTTTTTTTTGCATGTAATAATGCAATGCAATAGGGTCGAAAAGTGGAAAAGTTTTATCGGTTAATGCGTGGAGAGAATTAGTGGCGGGTAAATTTTATTTGAATTCTAAAATCCATTCCGGAAATTCGAGTGAACTGTCGGGGTTAGTCGAATCAGTGATGCAAAAGTGAAAAAATTATTTTCAGAAGCTTCCACGTGATAAACGATGTGGAAGATAATCGAAATATCTTTTGAATAATCGAGGCATATCATTGCTTTTAATGCTCCAAAATTTTTTTTCGATCATTTTGGAAATTGGTAGAACTAATTTTTCGATCAATTGACAAATGATACAATTTTTTTTTTCATCAGCGTCATTAAATATACTCAAAAAATTTATTTTAAATGATAATAATACCTTTTTGTCCTTAATAATCTTTAAGATCGTTCTTCTCAATATCTTCAAAGAGTCTATTAATTCTCCTCTCCCTTTACACAATTATAACTCTTGAAAATCCATCTTCAATACAATCGAATTGTTTATGATTTTTTTAAAATTCGAATCATCTATAACTTTTGGTTGTGACTGTAAACAAATTCTTAACGCTCGTCCTCGAAACAGGAATCTACGAAAGTTTCGGTAAAATTGACGTCGCGCATTGTTATATCTCTCTGTCTCCTTGGATGTCACTGTTTTTTTTTTTTTTACCGCAGCGATGCAAGCCAGCGAAAAAGTGGGGAGAGAGCAATCGGGAATTTCAACTCCACGCGGGCGGAAAAAAAAAACGAAAGGGTCGAATGAATCGTATATGTCCCTCGATCAACCGAGCAGTCTCAGTTTTATTTCATTCGGATGAACACAGCGTGGATAAACTTGACGTTAAATATTTTTCCGCATTCAGTGACGAGAGACACACTGCCAGAGAGGTTAGCTTGTCATTTGAAAACTTTCTTGATATTCGACAGATAAGTGCTAAGTAAAAATTTTTTGCGCTAAACAATTTGAAATAAAAAAAAAAATATTACGAATTACTTTTGGACATTCGTACTTCATCAGGATGAAGTTTACGTACTTCAACGAGCGATTTTTACACAAGGCCTCCGTGTTGCATTTGTCGTGAAATTCAAAGTAATTCTGCGGGAGTGTGCTTGGCATATTTTTCCAATTTATTGGGAAATAAACGAAACAGTATCGAGGACTCTGAGAGGGGGCGCAAAAAAAAAAAATTTCATAATTTTTGTGCACTATTGACATTCACCCGATGATGTGGAATTCATTGAAAACTCTGCAAATAATGTTCTTCGAAGATTTTAACTTTTTTTTTGTTTTTGTCATTTTTGTTTGCTTTTTGTGAGATTTATTTTACCAGAGATCGATTTTCATTCTCGAGAGTCTATGTCAACCGCGAGTCTCTATACTGCATTTGCATGTAAAAGAAATTTCAAACTTCGATTCTCCGGAACAGAATATTTTCGTAATTTACAAAAAGGAATATCGAATTATTTGACCCATCTCGTAAATCTGCTATATCTATTTTTTTTTTAAATTACATATCGTACGATAAAGTTCCGTAAAATTTTATGCAATTTTAGTAGATCCAGGGAAAAATCATAAACCGTGATTACGCAAAGGAGAGTGTTCCAGGAATTGTTAAACCGCGGCAATATACTGATTTTATGAATGACTATAATCGAAATTAATTTTCATCGTTAATGAGCCCGAAATTTTGTCAATTGCCCAAAAAACATTTTTATAAAATATCTCGTATGAACATTGGCTATTTTTAAACTCGTGTGAGCTCGAGACATTTGGAGATCCTGCAAATGTTGGTAAGAAGTTCCCTACGGAAGGATCGACAACTGGAACACTTACCTTGCCTAACCTTTGAAGACCCGATAGCGTGTCTCTTCCGCGACCTACAATACTTCGAGATATTCATAGTAAGCCCCTGTGCTCGTCTGCATATAATCGCACAGGGTCACTATATGAATAGAATATCGAAAAAAAAGGGCGTGAAAATTAGAAATTTGCACATTGCTTTCTCATTATTTTATCTCGCTCGCGAAGATCCCCTCTATGAGCAAGTGGATTTTCCAAAATTAGCTTCCTCCTGAAGGAAGCTTCGATACCAACCGTGATTTTAAATAAAAGTGTATTTGTGTAAAAAAAAAAAACTTTTGGCTCATTATAGCCAAACATTTTCAGAAATTAGAGCTATTCGAGATTTAAAAACAAAATCAAAATTTAACTAAATTTGAATCCCTCAAACGATTTTTGTCAATCTCAGTACCACGTATCCTTGTCCCATAACCTTTTCATGCACAAAATTTCGGTTTGATAGCCAAATATTTGCGCAATAGCTAAGAAATTTTTTTTTGTTGAATTCAACATTTTTTAAAATATCTAAACCCCTTGAGCGATTCGTGGCAAATTCAATACCAACCATGCTTGTGACTATGTTTATTTGTGTAAAACAAATTAGCTCGATAATAGCGGCAAAATTACGATAGTTAAAGCGTCCACGGATTTTTTTTCGGAAATTTCAAAATTCCGCGAAATGAAAAACTCCGAAGCAATATGGACGAAAATTGCGGTAAACAAAGGCGGGTACATGGTCTACCCGTGTACCAAGTTTCAGCTTGATTGCTCAAGTAGTCCTCCAGATAGACGGATTTGAATTTTTCGAGACCGGAAAAGTCACACAGAAGCCACGTAGGTCAGGACATTTTTTTCAAACATCGTTTCTCGATGTTTTGAGACGTTTCGAACAGAATGGCATGAAAATCTCGAAATTTAGTTTTTTTTTCATGAAAAAAGCTTCGTCTATGAGGAAGCAAAAACATGTACGTGTCCAATTTTTATTAATATTCTGCCTGAATATAATGCTCGATGTGACTAGCCTATACTAAAAGTCATATATACCCATAGACGTGCTTTTTTTTTTGTGCTATTCCAAACCAATAAATCAGGAAAGACACAAGATTACGTCAGGCTGAGCTCTTGTCCTCGTTTATTTTTATATAAAAATTCCGAGTTTATGGAAATAATCAATGGGGGAGATTGGGTACGATCGTCGATAATGCTAGCAGACCAATTCTCAAGGAAACCATATAAAATGGAGTAGAAGAGATAACGATGAAATAGTCCTTGAACATACCGCAGCAGTAATGCGAAAATGATTGAATATTCAATATAAATTCGTATTTAATGTCGGAGGATTTTATCTGGGCACGGATAAATAAATTTTTATGACAGTTTGAACGTTGAGTAGATCGAAATTACGTGGAATATACTAAGGAGGTTGTTTTAGAGAGCAGCGCAGCGGCGCGATACCGAAGCCTCATAGCCCTTGTTCGAATCAAAGTTGCGCAGTTTACACTGCGCAGATGACCTTGTAGCTAGCGCTGTCGCGATAGGCCCAGCGCCCCCCTCCCCTTCGCCGCCATACACTGCGCCGATAGGTGTACGCCGCGTAGCGGGGACCACTTGTGTATAGATAAAAGTTTCCCTAAATCGCGACCCTGTTGTACCTGTAATATCCTCGTAACTCGACGTAATAGACGTGAGCTTTTTGACGAAACGAGAGATGTGCGTGCATACACGATATTTCAGATCTATGCATGACCAACTTTCGGCCGTAAACAAGCGTCCATTGACGCTTTCTCTTGAACGCACACTTGTGGCTCGAGGTCGAGGGAGCGACTTCTCGCGACGCTTATCCACTTTTGCTATTTTACCCCCCAACGTTCTCTCGCACTCAACCCTGAACTATCTATAGTAACCGCGTTACCCAACCCAACCCAACCCCCACAAGTAGCTTACACGAAAAGTAGTTGCCTTATCTATTTTTAGGCATGTACACTTTTCAATGATTTTTTTTTCTACTTGAGCTCGTAGAATTTTTTAAAGCTAATCATAGCGAAAGATCGATGCTACTTGATTGTTCGAATTTTCTACCGGGCACTCGAAACAAATTTCAATAAATTATATTGATGATATATTGATGGACGTTGAGCTTTATCCCGACATCGTATTAGATTTTTTACGAAGAAAGAAAATTACGGAATTCGTATCTTCAAACTAGTGAGCATAAGTGCCCCTATTGTCACAATTATAAGGGCTTTTTTTTGTAAAATTAAATGAAGCTTTGGAGAATAAGTACTAGGCATTCAAAGAAAGGTATACAAAAAAGCCTCAGAGGTGATTCGATAAAGTGCAACTTTTAATACTCTTTTAAGGTAGTCCTGCTGGTACGCCAGAGTCATATGGACGCTAGAGACTATATGATTCAATAATATGGGCCAAATGAATTTCTCTTGAATGTTGCAATAATAAGATGCACAAATAACCGAGCGATTTTAATAACGTGGCGTAATCATAAGGTCCAGATTTAAAAAAAATTATAATTATTAATGTCGACTTGACTCTGATCAAGTTGTGATTATCATTGGATCGAAGAACTAGTCAGAAAAATGACAGCGTCGTATCGCGGCATCTCATTCTAAACTAATGTTAGTAGCATTTAGTAAGTTACTAACATCAGTCTAGTGATTTGACGCAGCAGCAACGTTGCTCATAAAACAGCGGACGCAGTGTCGACTGGACACCACACGGATAACAAACTTATGAATGTATGTTCACATGTGTGTTATCCGTGTGGTGTCCAGTCGATTCTGTGTGCAGTTTGTTCGTGCGGTCAAAAGGCTGCCTGTCGCAAAAACTTGCGCCGGAAGTGCTAGTAACTTTCAGTGAATTGCTGCTGTTGCTGCTGCTTACTCTGCCCATGAAATCGTTGGACCCAGCCCCATTTCTGCAATTTCAGCTATATAAATAATTTCTGTAATTTCAGCTGTAGAGAGCAATACCCTGATCTATCGCCGAAAAGTACAATTTCATGGGCAGTAAGCAGCAGCAACAGTTTAGTAACTTACTAGATGTTACTAACATCAGTCTAGTAATTTTATGCAGCAGCAGCTCATAAAATAGCTACGTCGTCTGCAAAAGCGTTTGCTGCTCTGCTGTTCGGATGAATGAACTTCAAGCAGCAAAAACTTGCGCTGGAAGTGTTCGTAACTTTCATTGAATTGCTGCTGCTTACTGCCCATGAAATCGCGCCTTAATGCATTCTATCCATGTTCAAAGTCCCTCTTTTTCTTCCTTTCTTATCTTTCCATTGATATATGCTAACATTGTGCACCAATCAACTAAACAAAAAATACCCTCACGTATGCTAAATCTGCGTCCGATATTATCAGACAACAAGGCGTGTCAGTGTCCGGTACACTGCCAGAATGAAAAAAAATATTTCATTAGAATATAGGTCCTAAAATCACGTACATTTTAAGAATAATAAATAATATCTTGATTTCTAATAGGTGAATGAATAAAGAATGCGCGTAGAAAAAACAGATGGCTTGAATATATACTCTTCTTCGGGATATGACACGTAGTAATACAGAAAAGTTTAGAAGTTGCCATTCATTTTACCTACTTTTGGGCAATTAAATCATATAAGCATCGACTGCAACGATTAGATCAATGCCATTTACCATAGAAGCGACGATTAGATCAATGCCATTTACCATAGAAGCGCCAAAACTATACTAGTGTCCGTGTGTCCGATACTTCCTGCGGGCCGCGGTACTGCCGCGGATTCGAAATTTATACTTACCCCTGAAAGTTTCGGATCCTAAAGTTTCCAGCGTTGATGAAAGAAATTCAGCATAAAATTACGTACCTTATTATAGCAAATTCGACGAAATACTTTGAATTAACCACAATCATCGACACTTAACACATGACACACACACCTGAATACTGGAAGAATTTGAAACTTGTAATAAGTGCGAAAAAAAATGCAACGAAAATTTTCGTCCACATGACGAAAAATAACCTCTAAACTTCGTTTTTAGAGAATATTAGCCAGCACTCCACGGACACGTTTTCTGAAAAGTCTTTCGAACGAGTTTTTCACACCCATTCAGAACGTTTTATGTAATATTTTCGTTTTCGGTAAAGGATTATTCGTTATTTCAAGACGACAGTATATGAGGACACTTGGCTAATCGTGAAATGGCGGTAAACTGTTCGGACGGACCGTTCGTGTTCCGACTAAATGAGAATGGTAGTGGACCGCATCTTCTCGTACAGGTGAGTTTTTTTTCCTTTTTTTCCCTTCGTTCCAGCATTTTGACTCGATAATAAACATTTGTTTTTGTTCGTTCAAACATATTTTCATGCGAAATATCTATTCGCTAACTCACCGGTTCGGATCGCATGTAAACATACGCGCGGCTTCATACTTTTGCTGGCAGAGGGCGCTTCGATACCACCCTTCAATATTTTTTTCGAGTAATCCCCCATTGCTGATTCAAATATCGTATTTTACAATTAACTTTTTTTTAAATATCAACGACTAATATTCGTCAATAAACATATATACAGTCCAGTCGAAATAGGATTTCATCTGATCATAATTGGAGGAGGCAATTTATTTTTTATACTTGGGGGAGGGGGTAGTAGTGGAAATCTTGATTTTAGGGAAAATCCTCTCATTGCGTTCGTCGCCATCTTGATTGAAAGTGATTTCTTTGTTTTTCAAATAACTCACTTATTTGCTACTTTAGAGTGAAAATTATATGAACCAAAGTTGTGGGAAATTTAATTCTCCACAAGTTTGGTCCTTATCACTTTTATCCTATGACCGATATATTTACAGAGTTAGACTGCAAATAGGGATAACAAAACTTTTTTTTTTCAATTTTCTTTTATTATCAAGTTTGTCATAAAAATGGCAACGAAGAATCAGGTAGGAAATTTTATTTCCTGCAACTTTGGTTATTATCATTTTTACCCTATGATCGATATTTTCAAACTTAAATTGAATTTACGGGTGGGAATTTTTTTATTTTCAATTATCTCGTTTATTATCAAGTTTATCGTAAAAATGCTAATAGATAATCACGTAGGGAATTTCATTTCCTGCAACTTTGGTAATTACCATTTTTACCCTATGGTCGATATTTTGAGACTTATGATGAACGTAAGAGTGGAAATTTTTTTATTTTTAATTATTTCGTTTATTATCAAGTTTAGCGTAAAAATGCTAATAGATAATCAGGAAGGGAATTTCATTCCTTACAACTTTGGTAAATACCATTTCTACCCTACGATCGATATTTTGAGACTTATACTGAATTTGAGAGTGGAAATTTTTTTTACTTTCAATTATTTCGTTTATTATAAATAAGTTTATCATAAAAATGGTAATAGATTATCAGGTAGGGAATTTCATTTCCTGCAACTTTGGTTATTACCATTTTTATCCTACGATCGATATTTTCTATCTATAATAAATGTGTATAAAATAATAATATATAAAATATAAAATATATGATATACATTATGTCAGAAATTTATAAATATACATTTATTATAGATAGAAAATATCGATCGTTTATATATAAAATATATAATATATGTGAAACAACTTGTTATAGCGAGAAGATTTTAAATTATCCCCTATCCTTGTCGTCTAAAAGATTTGAAAAAAAAAGATTTGTTGTTCATTTACAAAATTCTAAAAATAAAGAAGAAATAAATGAATTTAATTTAAAAAAACAGATTCATATTTGTATTCAATATTTGCTCAAGATTTCATAAGTAATCATATCAGATTATTTTTCAATACAGAATACTTTATAATCCTTGGAAACGAGAAATTCCACGAAGATATCGCAACGCAATGTCATTAATTATTTATCCAGATTTTAAATATGGACGTTCATATTACGTCCTAGGACGTCCAGATTTTTGACTGGGTATATTTTACGGCATGTATGCTAATTGAAGGTTATAAAAGGAGCCACGAAAGACTACGAATGCATGCACCATGCAATAAAGGAGAGATAGACGAAGAATATATGTTTTCGATTTAGCTTCTTCTAGATATAAAACGACGAGAAAGTTGTCGATTCAGGGTTATCACGAAGACCAAATTTGTTTCCCTCCCTAAAATCTTCATGGAGAAGCTCTTGCGCATCCTGCACCCCATGTGTAGCTTGACTCCGAAGCTCAAATTATACTCTTCTCTTCCGTGCAACGAAAAGTGGGCTATCGTGACACACAGCGTTTACCGATTTAATTGTAATTACGTATCTCGACTCATAGATCTGTAAATATATATGTCTGTACGCCCTAATGTCCTAATGACACGACAAAAAAATCAAGGATGCTATGCTCCACTTTTGCTAAATTTGTCCTCACGTTTTCATTTCTCCACACGATTATCGAAACTACTCCCAGAGGAATTTTATATAAACTTGTCCCCCCTTCCTCTTCATCAGTTTGTGGATTCAATGCGGATTATATAATTTGTACTATGAATTATTCGCGTGCGTGTCGAAAAAGGTCTGCACCGAACGAGGCTGGCGAGAATATACCGGAGATAGCAATGCATTCAGCAAGGACGGTTGGAACTTGTGGTGGAGATCAGGTGGCTTTCCCTCGTCCCATTACAAGAGCTTACTACCCTGGCAGGTATAACACACACACGAGAGAGAGAGTCTCTATCGATAATTGCATGTTACGAAAAAAAAAAAAATTAAGTGTTGCTTGAAACCGTTTTTTTAAGCAATTTGCAAGAATTCAATCTATTTTTTTTTTTTTTCTTTCATGTACGCCATCGAGAACGAATAACTAATCGATTATTCTGGTAGTTTATCAATAGAATACCAAAAGGTAGCTCGATATGCAGAAAAGACAATCTCGTGAGGCATCTCAAGTGCATGAAGAAAGTCTACGGCTCGATTTACGACATCACCCCGCTCGGTTATAATTTACCATCGGAATACACGAAACTCGCTGCCGACTGTAGTCGTTTTGAGAAGGACGAGAGAGTCTGGATCTGCAAACCCGTTGGACAGAGCCAGGGACGAGGAATTTTCCTCTTCAGGGTGAGCTCGTGCGAAAAAAAAAATATACAAAAAAAAAAAGTAGAAATCCATCGCCATCGCTGCAGGCCAGGAAACAGAGATTCTCTCGTGACGAGAATCAAAACTGTGCCACGATTTGAAATATGGTTCATAGATGAAAATTCGAACATGGTCCTCAACTCTCAGTTTGTTGTAGGGTTTTTTTTAAACAATGTTTAAAAGCGGAAACCCCGTTTTTGTTTTTAGTTTTTCGCTTCTAGGATGAAAAATAATGAAGCAATCTTGGTACTACAATGAGAAAAGTTGTGGAGATATTAAAAACCTTCAAAATGAGCACTCAATCGACTCGATCGGGAAATTTTTAACCGAGAAAAACTAAAAAAAAATCCATTAAAATAGAGGTTTTTTTTCTAAAATTCATAACTTTGTTGCGTTACAAGTTTTAGCGCAGGTCTTTGGCGAAATGGGCAAGAAATACTTGTTCGACAGCGCCCATCCTTCGCCCACATCGTTATCCCACGTATGTTGTCTCACTACTACTTCGCGAAAGGCCTCCGTGGCACCTTGAGTAATAAATTTTTGAAAAATTAAAAAAAAAAACCCTCATTTTTATGGGTTTTTTGAGTTTTTCTCGATCAATAATGCCCTGGTCGACTCAATTAAGGGCTCATATGAAGATTTTTTCAATTCTACACAACTTATCTCATTGGAGTACCAAGCCCATATAGGTAGACATTTGATGGTGCAATAACGGCAGAAATCCGCCAGTGAGTGCGTTAAACCGTACCACCAGTGAGCCTAATTATGCGTCCGCATTAGAATATGCTTGCTGACATTATACTGTCTCCCGTTGATATAAAGCACTATTCTAACAGCAGAATTACAGAAAATTGTGCATGTAAAATATTATATTTGTTTTTCTGTCGCCTATATCTATAATTTCAGTATTCCTGGATTAATTCATCATTATGTGTATCAAGAACATCCGAATCAAAATCTACCCCTAACAGTAACAAAACATCGAAAAACCGCCCGCTAGCAGTGGTGATGCGCCTGAAAATGCCCTTTTATTGGTGTACAGTTCACATAAATTTTTGAAAACACATGAGAAATTTGTAGCAAGAATATTCGAATGGAAAACTACCCCTAACAGTAATGAAACATCGAAAACCACCCCTAGAAATGGTGATACGCCCAAAAATGCACTTCCATTGCTGCTCAGTTAATATATATTTTCGAAAACGCGTGTAAAATGTTTATCAAGAACATCGGAATCAAAAACTACCCCTAACAGTAACAAAACATCGAAAACCGCCCCTAGCAGTGGTGATGCGCCTGAAAATGCACTTTTATTGATGTTCAGTTCATATAAATTTTTGAAAACACATTAAAAATTTGTAGCAAGAAAATCTGAATCTAAAACTACCCCCAACAGTAACAAAACATCTAAAACTACCCCTAGAAGTTGTGATGCACCTAAAAATCAACTGTCATTAGTGAGATCGGGGTGCTTTTTGAACGTAAGTCCCCTTGCCTCTCACGAATCTGGGTCCTGCGTGTATATGGTAATGTTGGATTCTCATAAGGGTTGAAATGATCCGTAAGTTCCTCAGAATATATTCACGTGTTCCAGGATACTCATATTCCAATTTGGATTAGGATGAAATAATAGGAAATGAGTAATAACGTTTTATGCGTTATGGGTGAATTTTTCTCAACCGAAGGGTTGTTCATAAGGGTTGGAATCATCCGTAAGTCCTTCAGAATATGCTCATGTGTTGCGGAACACTCATATTTCGATTCAGATCAGGATAAAATAACGGAAAATGAGATAAAATTTTATCCATTGGGGGGGGGGGGGGGAATTTCTCTCAATTGAGGGGTAGTTCACAAGGGTCGATTGATCCGTAAGTTCTTCAGAATCCCACTACGTGTTCTGGAATGACCTTTCCTCAATTTTTGGCAGAAATGAACGATGGGAAATAAAAATAAGATATTTTCAAGCGATTGGGGTGATTTTTTAATTTGGGGGTAGTTTATGAGGGTAGGAAAATTCTGGAATAATTTTTTTTTCTCACATTGGGTACTCGTGAATTTCAGATTCATCATATGTACCAACTTTGCCAAATGGTTCAAAAATATTCAGCTGTTGAAGGGTTATAGAATATTATCATGTTCAATAAAGACCGCCTAGTAACCATACCAAATATCAACATGCTATACTTAATATTTTTCGCACAAAAAATTAGTGAGAAATCGGACATTTTTTGGCCCAACAAAGTTAGCAACCTCCCTTAAACCGTTGTGTTGCAATATACGAGCTATCTTAGCGCTCAAATGCTGTTAGAGATTATCGCAATTCCGCTCTCGACTAACAATCACGTTTTTCCTAAATTTTGCTGCCCCTTGCCCCGTCATTTAAGCGACGCGTTACGGCAGAATTCAGCTCATCGCGGTCGTCGAAATGTGCTAACCAGTCGCACTCTACAATTTCATGTCGTATTTCTACCGCTAGCTACTTTTTCATCGACAGGATTTTCTATCGGGGAATATTTCTTCATTAGTTATCATCCTAGAAGCGAAAAACTAAAAGAAAAAAACGGTTTTTCCGCTTTTAAGCATTGTTAAAATAAAACCTACAGCAGACTGAGAGTTGGAAACATCTACGCATTTTCATCCATGAACTATATCTCAAAAATCGTGGCACACAGTTGGTTTTCGGGTGGTATTTTTGTCACGAAAACGACCTTTTTTTCCTCTCTTTCCTGGTCTACTGGTGAATTCCACTGCTAACACAGAACGTTATAAAAACGTTGTTAAGGAGGTTCTTAACATCAATTTGGTGCGGCAAGGGGAACCTGATGGCGCGGCGCGGGCGACGTGCGGGGCAGGTTATGCGTTCGGCATTTGTTTCACCAAAAGCTATTACTCAAGCTCAATTCTGTTCACAAGTATATTTCAGATCGGAACGGTGAAAAACTTTCTTTATGGGCAAATTATATCTATGAAAGTCTAATCTGTCGTTTAAGCGGTTCTTCGGGGAAATGTTACCGTTTTTTCACTCCTGAAACAATCTCCGATCATAACTTCGAAATACTTCTCCCATAAAGAGCCCACGTATAAGCGGCATATTTAATGTTTTTTTTTCTCCTCAACTACGCGGTCAAAAAATCTGAAATAATTACGGTGTATTCCTAGTACCAGCGCAAACCTCCCATCAAATTTTAGAATTTTTCTTACCGAAAAAAATGTCTTTTAAGTGTTATTTTGGCCGCAAGTTTTTTCTCCAAAAAGTTTACAGCGCGTTTAAAACACATTTCTGTCAGCTTCTGTAAACTTTTTTGGGAAAAAAATTGCGGTCAAAATAACGTTTAAACGACGTTTCAAAGACGTTTTTTTCGACCATTCAAAAGAGACATTTTTGCGTTTTTTTGTAAATTAACAACGTTTTTATAACGTTCTGTGTTAGCATATAGGGTCTTGATGGCTAAATGAAAAATTAACAATACCACAAATCCCAACGAGCCGCGCAGAGTCCATTTCAATTCATGCTCTTATAAATTATCGCGATTTCTCGTGTTCTATTTCTTCTTTTATTGTTTTTTTTTTCTTCTTCTTCTTTTCTTTTCGTTCGCGTTCGAAATTTTTTATCCGAGCACGGGTTCGTTTCGTTTTTCTTTCAAATAGAAATTAAGCGATCTCACGTACGACAGGGTGGCGGTTGTCCAGAGATACATCGAGAAGCCTCTGCTGATCGGCGGCTACAAATTCGATCTTCGCCTCTACGTTTGCGTACCATCGTACAGGCCTCTCACGGTTTATCTGTACCGGGAGGGTCTCGCGCGTTTCGCAACGGAAAAATTTTCCCTCGACAGCCTCGACGATCCGTTTCGTCATCTGACGAATTATGCCCTCAACAAGCTCGGACCGGGCTACTCGAGGAAGAAGGAGCGCATCGGGGCAGGCTGCAAATGGAGCTTTCGCCAGTTGCGCCGTTATCTCGAGCAATCGCGACAGTACGATTGGTTCATGTGGCAGAGAATCGCTTGTCTCGTTAGCCTCACCGTACTCAGTCAAACCGCCGGAGTACCGAGATCCTCGAATTGCTTCGAGTTCTTCGGCTTCGACGTGCTCATCGATGAAAATCTCAAGCCGTGGCTTTTGGAGGTACGGCGGCGACAAAATTTTTCGAGCGATGCGATATATAAACCATCGAACGAATCATAATTGAAAAATTCTGATAAATTATATCGTCTCGTACATTGTTCTCTGATAATTTTTTTTTTTTTTTTTTCACGATAGAAAAAGCATTGAAAATTCATAAATTCAAGAGGAGTGTCAATTTTTGTAAAAGTATCTATAAAGTTTTTCCATGCGCATGTGAATTTCGATTTTGACTATTCCGAAATACCTCTCGATTCTCAAAGATTTTGTCCTCGTGCGCAGCCGGGGACCTCGCTTGAAAAACATTTCGAAGCGTTTTTTTTTCTTTTTTCTTCCATTCCCTCGCTCCGCTCCAGGTAAACGTGAGTCCTGCCCTTGGTAACGATTGCGAGATCGATTCGGAGGTAAAAAAGCCCCTGCTCCACGATCTCTTCGATCTTCTTGGACTTCCGGTGTGCAATACGGGACTGTCGCTCTTCAAGATCTGGACATCGGGAGCGGGAACGATAGCCGGTGACAATGAGAACGACGATGATTATTGCGATACGAAAATTTTCTCGACTCGCTGCACGAGGAGAAGATGTCGCGTGAATCAGAATTCCATGACTCTCGTCAACGTTTGCACCGACGATAATCGTGGAATTGTGAGCTCGAATGAAAAAGCATTAATTGCAAATTGAAGTATTGAAAAAAAAAAGAAGAAAAGAGACTTTATATATTTTTTTTTTTTTCGTTTCTCGCTCGTCCGATCTTTCTCAAAAAAAAAAAATTGTCCTCATTTGTCCAGTGAGATATATCGACGGGGATTAAATTATAAATTGCACGATCCAGGAGTTTTTTCTTTTTTGTAATTTATTTTGAAATTATTACAAAATTATCAGAATTTGGCAACTTATCTCTGAATTTGCAATTGATCTCTGCCGAGGATTCGTTTGCATAATTTTGTTATGCCACACACGAGCTACGAGAATCGCGGATGCAGCAAATTGATGGGGAAAAAAAAAAAATATAATAAATAATAATTACCGTACTTTGTTTTTCTTCAATCATATCCGAGATCCAGCTATACCGGAAGTGATTTCCGTAATCAATTTGTGTTTTTGTTACGAATATTTTCAGCTTCGACACTCGACGAACGAGGACTGCCGTGCTCCTTGCACCCGTTACAATCCATTGTTCGCGGAGAAGAGCTTTCGTCGCGGCTTCAATGGGACCGCAAGAAGCAACGATCAGCCCGGCGGCACTGTCGTCTGGGACAATGGAAAAGATTGGCGCAATCCGAGCACCCGAGAAGGCGGCTGGATCAGGATATATCCGTTCGCCGGTCACGAATTTTCGGAAACGCCGGAATATTCGCAGACTCATCCCGTGGCTCATCCGGTCGCTCCGCGAGCTGCCGAACGTGAGGTCAAGAGCAGCGTCACTTGCATACAGAAGTAAAATTGCTCGCTGCGAAAAAATCAGAAGAAATCTATCCATCTCATTCGTTTTTTCTTTTTTTTTTTTTTTTCTTTCAAATGCGATTGCCCAATGGACTAACATTTTTTTTTTCATAACGATTTTGTTAATTTTCAACATTAGTTTCAACGGTCCATTTTGCGCACGAGGAAACATTGAAAATTTTCTCAAAATTTCGAGTTCACTTGACATTTTGTAATAATTTGTTTTATATACTATATTTGGTATAAATGTCGCATGTTGGAATATGTAAGGTCGCAAGTGCCATTACACGACTTTTTCCCATTGCTAAAAATCAGAAGGTCGTATAATTTTTTTTCGTATTTACGCGAATAACGTAAAAATATGTTAAAAAAAACGTTAAAATTGAAATTTCGTCACTTAAAACCAGAAAGTCGTAAGTGACTGACCTCTTGGACCTGACCGGAGGAGGAATAATCACGTAAACTAATTCCAGAAGGTCGCAAGCGACATTTACGACTTTTTGGAATTGGTAAAAAGTAAAAACGTAGAAGAGGTTGGGAAAACCCTCGGAAATGAGTCATTGGCAGATACGACCTTATGGTTCTAATTTGAGATAAGAAAAAATAACAATAACTACTAATTTCATAAGGTCGCACACGCGCCTCATAATAATTTTTTATTGTTATTGTTTACGTTTGAAATTTTTCAGCAGCGCACGCGTTGTTTCTCAAAATAATGGATTCATAAAAATCTTTTATGCGAATCATAAAAGGGGCATTTTTTCTCAGGAACCACCAAATGAGTGCATAATTTAAACTATAAAGATATCAAATAAATGAAATTTCTTACCAGCAATTTATGATGATGTATGAACGATTTTTACCAGAGAAAACGAAAATTAAAAAAAAAAAACTTAAAACCAGAAATGACACACATGGGCACATATGGGCAGAAAAAAGTCGTGCCACTTTTGTGTCATGACACATACGTGGGCATTTGAAAAAAAAAAAAAAACATGTACTTACTATATCGATTTGACTGTTTGGTAAATCATTGTTTTTGAGGTCGCTAAATCCAAATCTGAAATCGGATTTCAAAAATTCAAAATGGCGGATCGAATATGGCGGACGAAAATTCGAAAAGTAGTTTGATTTCGATAAAAATGAGTATCTTTTGAGCTTTGAGGTCGCTGAATCCGAATCTGAAATCGGATTTCAAAAATTCAAAATGGCGGACGAAAATTCGAAAAGTAGTTTGATTTCGACGAAAGTGCGTATCTTATGAGTTTTGAGGTCGCTGAATCCGAATCTGAAATCGGATTTCCAAAATTCGAAATCACGGATCCAAAATGGCGGGAGAAAATTTGAAAAGTAGTTGGATTTCGACAAAAATTTGTATCGTTAGACGATTGACGTCGCGAATGTCGAATTTGAGTCCAGAATCCGAGTATGAAGCTCGGATACATTATGACAGATAAAAATTTAGAAAACCATTTATGACAATATTGTCTATAGTAAAAAATGTAAAATAATATTTTTTTCGGTTTTATATCCCGCTCTCTGCCGAACCCATGCAGTCACGAATCGAGGACGTTGCGGTTGTTGACTCCGATTTTGTACTTTTCGTATTTGAAATTTTTTTCGTGCTTTTTGTATTCAAATTTTTTGTGCTTTTTGCATTTAAAAATTTTTTTGTACTTTTTGTATTCTTTAAATTTGTTTTTACTATTCATATTTTTAACTATTCTTTCGTATTTTTGGTATTTCCATTTTTTTTTTTTGTATTTTTGGTATTTCAAAATATTTTGTGTTCTTTAAATATTTTCAATTCTTTATTATTTTTATTCCGATTTTAAGTTTATTCTTTTTATTTTCGTGTCCTTAGGATTGTCCCGGCGTACCGGATCCGCCATTTTGAATTTTGGAAATCCGATTTCAGATTCGGATTCAGCGACCTCAGAAATCGTATTACTGAGATTACAGAACAGATATATGAAAAAAAATTTCCCAACACAAAAGTGTCACGAAAATCTCAAGAATCCGCAAACATACGACCTTCTGCTTTTAGATTTTCAAATTCCTAATTCTCAATTATTTGCGCGTTTCAATCCTTTTTACAATAGAAAAAAAAAAAAAATTATACGACCTTGTTCCATTGGACACGCGCGATGCCTGAAATTATGTAAAAATGTAAAACGAATTTTTTGTTTTTTTTTTTTTTTTCAATCGTTCGTTACTCCAATTACGATCGCTTGCGAAAAAAAAAATCCCAAACTTCGATAATTCCTCAATATTATCCTTTGCCCTATTAAAAATTTTTGTTTTCACTTCGAGCCGATCGATCCATGAAACTATTCGGCGCCAATTTCGATGAAGTCATAATCAATTTTTATGAATTAATTTTCTTTTTTTTTTTGTTTTTGAACCTGACGTTCGATAAATCCTCGGCCAATTTTCTCAATTCTTTCAAATCTTCGCAGATTCCTCAAAGTTGCGAAAGACGTTCATCGGGAATTCGGTGAGCACGGGGACCAGCGATGCAACGAGATTCTTACGAGAGCCCTCGATCTCAGCACGGAAATATGGCTTCCGGAAAAATGACAACAAAGACAACTCTCTGTGTACATAAACTCTTCTTTCCCCACCGGAAGACTTTCGTCGCGTGTCGTTTTTCGCGCATTACCTCGACATTCTGTTTTGGGCAGAACCGTTTGGTGTACATATCATCGTCACTGATCTTCGATATTTCGAGCTACTACACTGTCGTAAATATAAAAAAACAACAAAAAAAAAAAAAACTGCGCAAATTAGAAACTTGCTCATTATTCTCTTTTTTTTTCGTTCAGAAATTTTCCTCTATCGGCGGATTTGTCAATTTTCGCTTTCTCGCAGAGGAATCAAAAATGCGCGCGATAAAATGACGAATGCCACGCGCAATTTTCTAATTTGAGCAATTTTGGAGAATCGGGAGCGATTACGCTTTTTTTTTTCCTTCCAAATATTCAAAATGCCCATAAAATCTGGTATTGCTATCGAAATTTCAAGGGCCTCGATATAGGCGCCTGCATAGATTTTTCGCAAACATCTAAATTCTATAAATTTGAAATGTCCTGCATCGTTTTTCTCCAAAATTCTTTTCTTCTTCTAGAAATTCAGTAACGGTGCGGCAACCGCGTTGAAAAGTTTCAGTCCGATAGACGGAGAGTCGCGATCGCTAAGCAATCAATTTTTTTTTTTTGAAAATACTTCAAATCCTTTTGAAATCTGAATGGGGGGGTCCAATATTAACAAAAAAAACTGCGCAAATTAGAAACTTGCTCATTATTTTCTTTTTTTTTCGTTCAGAAATATTCCTCTATCGGCAGATTCGTCAATTTTCGCTTTCTCGCAGAGGAAGCAAAAATGCGTGCGATAAAATAATGACGAATGCCACGCGCAATTTTCTAATTTGAGCAATTTTGGAGAATCGGGAGCGATTACGCTTTTTTTTTCCTTCCAAATATTCAAAATGCCCATAAAATCTGGCATCGCTATCGAAATTTCAAGGGCCTCGATATAGGCGCCTGCATAGATTTTTCGCAAACATCCAAATTCTATAAATTTGAAATGTCCTGCATCGTTTTTCTCCAAAATTCTTTTCTTCTATGCGCCTGCATAGATTTTTCGCAAACATCCAAATTCTATAAATTTGAAATGTCCTGCATCGTTTTTCTCCAAAATTCTTTTCTTCTTCTACAAATTCAGTAACGGTGCGGCAACCGCGTTGAAAAGTTTCAGTCCGATAGACGGAGGGTCGCGATCGCTAAGCAAACATTTGTTTTTTTTTTAAATACTTCAAATCCTTTTGAAATCTGAATTGGAGGGGGTGTCCAATATTAACGAAATTTTTTATCGAAATTTTTATCGTTCTAGATTTGCTTGCGGGGAAAATCCCAAATCGATCCAACCATTTGAAAATTACAGAGGCTTCAATTTTGCAATTTCGTCACACAGGCACGCACACGCACAAATCCATTCGGACACTTTTTTTAAACTCTATTTTTGAACTTTTCCGACTATTCTTAGTATACCGCGGGGCAAAACAATCGCAAATTTTTCGTTTCGCTATCGCATCGCGTTTTTATCCATGAAAAAAAAGAAAAATGTTATAATCGTCGAATTATTCGTGGAAGAAAACATTTCGTATATCCCATTTTTTCGGCTGTATAGTGACAATTTTTCGTCTCAAATAAAAAATTTAAAAAAAAAACAAAGGAAAAATGCTAAAACAGGGATAGTGGATTAAGATGCAAGAAAAAAAAAAAAAAACGGACTTACAAAGATTTTTCCAAGACGTTTTATTCGATTTTCGAACGAATATATGAATTTTTTTTTTTCATTTTTTCTCTCTTTCGTTATTACATCGGTAATAAATTTAGACACCCTTGGCGGCCAACCTCTTGTCGCGTTCCTCAGCGATGGAGAGCTTGACGCCCTTGCCTCTCGGCAAGCTGACGTATGCCTTTGCTCCTTTGCCGATGATGAAAACGTTGTGCAATCTGTGCCGAGCGACGAGAGACAACGAAAAAAAAAAAAAAAAAAAAAAAAAAAAAAAAAAAAAAAAAAAAAAAAAAAAGAAAGTCTCAGAAAACGCTTTCTCGATATTTTTCGCTGTTTCTTTGCAATATTTTTTTTTTACTTTATAAACGACTAATTTGTACTCTTCTTGGGTAGTACGAAAAGACCATTGCGCTTGGGTCAGTCAGTGACCATTGAGAAGAGCTTTTACATTGATCTCGGCCGAATTATGACTCCGTCGAGCTTTTTGAGCTTTACCGACGCAGCTTCGATGATGGCCGATTCGAAGGTCAGCGGTACATTATGCCGCAGCACAGCGAATCGTTGCGAAGCGCTCAGAAATTTTTTTTCGATTTTGCGGACACCTCAGCAATATATTTATAAGTAAAAAACATCAATTTTGGCCAAATTTGAATTTGAAATGATTGAAATTTGAATGATTTGGCCAAGTTTGGGCTTCACTATCGGGGATCCTTTTGTAAATTACGCAGCTTGGGTGTATCTGCGTTGAAAAACACGTGGCATAATTTTTTCTTCCAATTTTTTTTAGCTACCATTGGGTATCGAATTCTTTCATTTCAAACTTTTTTTTTTCATTCAATTTTGGCGGCTTGAATTTGAGAAAAAAAAAAAAACAATTCTATATTTTATTGGTAAATAAATCTCAACTTTCCGAAAAAAAAAAAAATATAGCCTAATTAATATACGTGTAGAAGATTCACAAAATGAAGATTATAATCTGAAGTCGTTTTTTCGCCGTTGTCCAAAGTTCAAAAAAAAATTTCCATATTTTTTCAGAAAGCTGAGAAAATTTTACATTATATATGTCATTTTTACGCTGGGATCTCTAAAAATACTTCTGGGATTAATAAAAATGTAAAGAAAAACATTATAAATCTCATTTATTCTAACAATTTTAATATTTTTTTATTTTTTGGATTGACTTTTGAAACGAACAATGTACAATTATTGTGTACCGGTGTAAATACTGGGTTATTGTTTTTATTATTTTACCATTACGACACATACAATAATTCCAGTTGATTGAATTCATAAAATTCATAAAATTTTTTTCGTAAAATGGATATGACTCTGGTACATTGATTAAAATTAATTTTCAATGAAAAGCTAGTACCCGTTACTACTAAAGGATCCACAGAAAGCTCATAAATTCATTTTATCGGTGTCTGAGAATGAAATGAATCTTTAAAAAACATCAAAGCTCAATTTCCAATAGAAAAATATTAAAATTGTTACAATAAATGAGATTTGTTTTTTTTTTATACATTTTTATTCATCCCAGGAGTGTTTTTAGAGATCCCAACTTAAAAAATGACATATATTACATAAAATTTTCTCAGCTTCCAGAAAAAAGTATGGAATTTTTTTTTGAACTTTGGGCATTGGCGAAAAAACGACTTTTCAAATTATAATCTTGATTTTGAGAGTCTTCTACACGTATATTAATTAGGCTATATTTTTTTTTTTCGGAAAGTTGAGATTTTTTGACAAAAAATAATATAGAATTTGTTTTTTTTTTTCAAATTCAAGCCGCCAAAATTAAATGAAAAAAAAAAAAAAAAAAAAAAAAAAAAAAAAAAAAAAAAGTTTCAGATGAAAGAATTCGATATCCAATGGTAGCTAAAAAAAAATGGAGGAAAAAATTATGGCACGTGTTTTTCAACGCAGACTACCAAGCTGTGTAACTTACAAAAAGATCAACTTGGCCGATAATTGATATGTTTTTACTTTTATATATTAGGGCGAAGTGAAAAAGGTCAATTTTCGTGGATCGCTTTGTAATAGCGCAAGAAAGTTGCGTACTGGCATCACTAAAAAGTGTGCCAAAGGAAAAAATTTACAATCGATATGTTTCGGCAAACACCTTAAAGTTTTGAATTTTTCAACATGGGGTTCAAATGAAGATAAAAAAAAACCCAAAAATTCCAGATGGCACTAAAAAATTGATAAAAACGCGCTTTCTCGAAGCGAGAAGAATGTTGCTATCATTTGACGCATTAATATTTAAAATATTCTGCTTAGTTTCGGAGATACAAGCATTTGAAAAACAAGTTTTTTTTTTTCGGGAAAAAAAATTAGAAAATTACAAAAAAAATTTAATTAAGAACAAAGAACCGCCGAAATTACGAGGTAGCATTAAGTATTTATAGAAGTTTAACAAATTCTTTCTAGTGCTAACCAATCATTTCGGTGGTTCTTTGTTCTCAATAAAAAAAATTTTTTCATTTTCTAATTTTTTTTTCCGAAAAAACTTATTTTCTAAATGCTTGCATTTCCCAAACTAAGCAAGATATGTTAAATTTTTGTACGTCAAATGAAAGCTACATTCTTCTCGCTCCGAAAAAGCGCAGGAGGGGCTAAAATCAAACCACTCCGTGTGTTTTTATGAATTTTTTTTAGTGACAACTGTACTTTTTGGGTTTTTTTCTCCCGGAAAGCTTCCGGAAAAAAATGGTTCGGATATCTATAGATTGAATTTTGATCTACGGCGATCAAATTTCGATCTGGGTGGATGTAAATTTTGGAAAATCGTCGATCTAGCTCGATATCCGTATATCAGTGTCCGCGCAATCCAAAAACTTCGAATCGCTTCGTAACGATTTGTCGCGGCGTAGTGTCCGCGGGCCTTTAACCCGTAAAAACCACTAGCGCGATTTGGGATTTTGCATTTTCAGAGTACTATAACTCTCGTATATAAATAATCCAAAACTATTCGATAACCGGTGTTTCTTGGGGTAAAATTTTTTCAAGAATTCAATGGTAACAGTTTCAGATGTTCCGAATATTACTCATTTAGTGAAAATACGTCAAAACGAGAACAAAAATGTTCAAAAATCGTTTTTTTTTTGTTTAAAAAAAAAAAAACCGTGGTGCAAATTTGCACTAGTGTGGTGTTTACGGATTAATGTGTTCGAAATAATATATATATATATATATATATATATACATATATATGGGTGAAAACGCCAATTATATGTAAGCCTTCAGGCTTCAAAATTTCGATTTTGCTGAAATTTTGGTATGTTATTGTGTGTGCCAAGATATGTAAATCCCCGAAATTTTAGACCTTTGGACTTCCCGTTAACGAGCTACACATTCATGAATTTCTCCATTCGACGTACGCGATTGTTTTTTCTTTATTTTTTTAACACTTCCGGGCGTTGAAAAAAAAAAAAATAGAACCCAACATGTCTTTTTTGTAAAAAAGTCTGATCTTTTCGAATATAAAATTCATTTTCAGGTAGAACTTGAGCAACAGTTAAAAAAAATCACGTGTTTTTGCAAAAAAACCTCTTTTTTTCAATGATGGTGCGCGATTTTAATTTTTTTTTTTTTTTTTTCAATTTCATCGAAAAACTGAGAATTTTTTTAGTAAAGTTAACAAATTTTCAGAGCGGGATGACCATGGATTCGCATCCGAGCTGCATTTATGGAAAACTTGTGCGCGTCTTTTGGTTCAGCGGGTGGAGCGATCAAACGACGACGCGTACAAGTTTTACATAAATGCAGCTCAGATGCGAACCCATGGTCATCCCGCTTTGAAAATTTGGTAACTTTACTAAAAAGAATTCTCAGCTTTTCGAAGGAATTAAAAAAAAAAAAAATTAAAATCGCGCACTATCATTAAAAAAAACAGGTTTTTTTTTGCAAAAACACGTGATTTTTTAACTGTTGCTCAAGTTCTACCTGAAAATGAATTTTATATTCGAAAAGATCAGACTCTTTTACAAAAAAAAAAAACATGTTGGGTTCTATTTTTTTTTAACGCCCGGAAGTGTTAAAGAATAAAGAAAAAAAAAAAAAAAAAAAAAAAACAATCGCGTACGTCAAATGAAGAAACTCATTAATGTGTAGCTCGTTAACGGGAAGGTCCAGAGGTCTAAAATTTCGGGGATTTATATATCTTGGCACACACAATAATATATTAAAATTTCAGCAAAATCGAAATTTTGAAGCCTGAAGGCATATAATTGGCATATAATTACATATAATTGGCGTTTTCGCCCATATATATATATTTTTTTTCAAATACGAAATACGGCAAAGTATGAATTTTACCTGGTAGCAAAAGTGTGCCCCTCGGAATCCTTGATGTGACAAATGTCGAAGGATCCGGGATGACGCTCGCGGGTTACGACAGCGCCGACACGTCCCAAATTCCTTCCTCCGGTGATCATGCACAAATTGCCTGAGGAACGGATTTAGGCTTTACATACTTGGAAAATGAAAACTTCGACTCTACCGCTCATTATTGTTTCTTCATATTGGGGAGGGGGGATATGAAAAAAAAAAATAAAAAATAAAAAAAGAGATTGATTGATCGATTTCGTCACTCACCGCAGTCAAAACGGATCGAATCAATGATTTTGCTGGTAGCAATATCAAGCTGGATCGTGTCATTGACTTTGATAACGGGATCCGGATAACGAATGGTCCTACCGTCGTGCGTAACGAGGAACGGAATTCCCTTGGGTCCGGTCTGTACGCGCTTTACTTTGCAAAGCTTGTACTGGAAAAAAACCAATCATTTTTCATGATTCAACATCGATTGTCGACAATTATGCGATTGACCGAACGAGGTTCATGTAAAATTTGGGAAATAAAAATGCGATAAAGGAGAAACCAGCGACCGATTCGATTTTAAGGATGTATGTTAGTTAGGCAAGGAGGGGGAAAGCGCGGCGCTGTGGCGACGTGAGAGGCAAGCTGCGCAGGAGAACTGCGCGCGCGACATAAATGCTTTCTTTTCATAACGCAAAGTTTAACTCATAATATTTCGGAAAGTATGTGGGCACTTAACAATTTTTTTTTCTTTCACGTGTCTCAAAAACTACAGGGTTACGTTAGAACATTTTTGTAACTCAAAAAGTAGTCTGGAAATACTTGATTTTCTAGAATAAATGCGATTTTCCATGGGCTGCTGTATGAATCCCATGTTAAATGTCTCATTTTGAGCTCGTATATCTCAGAATTCACATGGGCGAAAATTTGGCAAAAAATCCTTAAAAATGCTATATATCGTCTTTTCTAACATCCAAAATTTTCAATTAGAAAACTAGTAATCGACTTAGCTAACATACATCCTTAATCCCTTGAGCAGCGAGAGAAACTTTAACTGTTTGTGCTCCATGCGCGAAAAAAAAAAAAAAAGTACATCGGTTTTAATGAAACATGGCGCGCTAATGATTTTTTCGGTCGCTGATTACGAATTTAAGGGATTAGGTTAGAATTTAGGGGTTAGCAAGGCCAAGAAAAACTCTTTTTTTGAGATATTTTTTTGAAGGCAGTTTTCATTATTTATCAGTTCAAAACATACACATCTCAAGAAGTTACAGTAATTTTTTCGTGTCAAAAGAGTGATAAGCAACCGAGTCACAGCTAATCTCCCAGAGGCCTGAAAAAAAAAAGTTGTTTTGCGGTGCGTAACGTAACTCATGACTGGATCATTTGTAACAAACTAAATCGTTGGAATTAGTTAAAAACAATATTCTCTTGTACTTGACGGTAAAACATTTTGAATTTTCGCTCAATTTTTTTTTTTATACAACCGAAAAATCAACCATTTTTTTTTAGCGAAAAAAACATTTTTACTTTGAACAGCCGCCATTTTGTCAAAAAATTAAATTTTGATAAAATCTCGCCGTCAAGTACAAGAGAATATTGTTTTTAACTAATTCCAACGATTTAGTTTGTTACAAATGATCCGGTCATGAGTTACGTTACGCACCGCGAAACAACTTTTTTTTTTTGGGCCTCTGGGAGATTGGCTGTAACTCGGTTGCTTATCACTCTTTTGACATGAAAAAATTACTGTAACTTCTTGAAATGTGTATCTTTTGAACTGGTAAATATTGATCAATGAATAATGAAAACTGTCTTAAAAAAAAATCTCAAAAAAAGCGTTTTTTTTTGGTCTTGCAAGTGTATCTAACCCCTTAAGGTCAAAATTCAGAAATTCAAAATATCGAATCCAATATGGCGGATAAAAATTCAAAATTGATTCTTTTCGAATGAGAATCGGCGCTTCGGGGGTTTTTGAGGTCGCTGTTTACGAATATGTCCTCAAAAATTTAGATATTCAAAATGGCGGATAAAAATTCGAAATTGATTCAATTCGTATGAGAATCGGCGCTTCGGGGGTTTTCGAGGTCGCTGCTTACGAACTTGAGGTCCGATTTCCAAAATCCAATATGGCGGATAAAAATTCAAAATTGATATAATTCGAATGAGAATCGGCACCCGAGAGGGTTTTCGAGGTCGCCGATTACGAATATGCCTCCAAAAATTCATAAATTCAAAATGGCGGACGAATATGCAAAAATTTTACTTGATTCGCATGAAAATTGGTATTAGAGGTGCTTAGAGGTCGCTGGTTACAAATCTCCGCTCAAAATTTGAAAATTCAAATTGTTGCATAAAATGTGATGGACCAAAATGCAAAATGCCGTATTGGAGCCGTCGTTTTGAATTACTAAATTCTGAAAAAAATTATGTTGCATAATTCGAAAATGTTGTGGATAATCAAAAAAAAATTTTACAGGAAATTTCTGCAACAATTTATTGTTTAATTTTTTGATAGTTTTTCAGCATCGTTATTATTGAAAATCGATATTATTATTATCATCTTCGATACGGTTGATTTTTTTCAAATTTTAGCTTCGGCGCCAAAGTACATACTTGAAATTCTGACCGAAACTTTTTTTCGGCTGAAATTGCGCGGTTCATACATCCTCGAAGGAAATATATTAAAGATTTTCAAGTATATCGCCGAAACCGGTCGATCGGCGACCTTGAAAATCGAGTTTTCTCTCTTTATTTTTTTTTCAACTTTGCGCGAAACATCCTCGAACCCAATCAAATCTGTGCACAACTTACTTTGGCTTCTTCGGCGGAAATTCTGTGAATGGTGAAACGTCCCTTGACGTCGTAGATCAGACGGAAGAATTCGCCGGTCTTTTCGATGGTTATAACATCTGAAACAAAGATTTTTTTTTTCCACAAATTCGATAAATTCGGACAAAATTGGTTTTACATTAAAGTATGAAAAAAAAAACCGTTGCGGATTTGTTTCCTCCTTGGGTAGTACGAAAAGAATATGAAATTCGATCAGTGACCTTTATAGAAGGAAAATTTGTTTTTGGCCCATTTTTGACTGAAACGCTTCACGAACGAAGCGTTTCAGCTTCGATAAGGCCCAAAAGTCACGTAAAAATCGTCTTTAGATATCGTTCGGTAAAAATTCGCGAGGCTTACCCATGAATCCCGACGGATAGTTGGGATCGGTGCGGATCTTGCCGTCGACCTTGATCAGACGTTGCATGACAATTTTCGTGACTTCGGAATTCGTCAGAGCGTACTTGAGTCTGTTACGTAGGAAAATAACCAACGGGAGAGACTCCCGAAGCTTGTGCGGCCCGGAGGACGGTCTGGGGGCGTAAACACCGCCCAATTTGTCCAGCATCCATGCCTTCGGCGCATTTAGACGCTTCAAATGCTTTTTGGGTCCTCGGGCCTAGACACGCAGAGCACAATAGTTTTGTTTTATTTATTTATGTAAAAAAAAAAAAAACCAAAAAACCCCCGTCCCCGATTGAAGATCCAAAGCGTTATCGCGCGTCGAAAAATTCGAGGTTATGTTCGAGCGACGGGATAAATTGTTTCGAGGGTGCTCGTCTTCGATCGTTTAATTTACTTCGCGTTATATGAATCGTCGTTACGGTGGACGAAAGTAACGAACAAGCTTTACAATCCGAGTATCAAAGACACGCGAACGAATGTGTCAGGTATCCCGGAATCCCCCCACGAGAGCGAGAAATTTTATACGCTTAAGATCGATTCGATTTTATTATAAATTCAACTGGTTATTGCACTAAATACACAACGATAACGACACTTTGATAAGTTCACTGTATTTTCCGAGAAACACCGAAACTCGGGGATAAGCGTGAGTGGAGGATTAAAATGGATTTCTCGTGTTGTCGAGACGAAGCAAACTTACCATCTTGATTTTCTAAGCGGAAAAGACCTCAGGATCGGGGCTCATGGCAGGAGAAAGAGTCCGAGCCTCAGCGCCATCTCGAGCGACGGAAGCGACAATCGCGGCAACGTCGGTGACTAACGAAAACCGGAAGTATACACTTGTTTCGAATACATTTTTTTGAATTTAAATACGAGTATAATTTCGATATTGCGCGTTTCGACGAAACATGCTTGTATCGGAAAAATCCTTGTAACGCAGCGAAACAGTGCGAGCTCGTCGAAAGGGTATCCGTTTACGTTGGATCTCAGGTTTTTTTTTTTTTTTTTTGAAATCTCTTCAATTAGCTTTCCTAATCAAAAGTCCCAGTCGTTTATTCAACGGTAAACAAAAAAAGTACAGAGTATATGAAAAAATTTAAAAAAAAAATAAAATATGGGAAACACGTGTGTATATGTACATAATTTATGTTATAATATCATACGATGAAGGAGGCGTACAAAATTACTTGATCGCTTTCACGATATTATCCAGTAGACCCGAGGCTCCGATGCGAAAGAAATCTTTGTCCAGCCATGCGTTTCCCAATTCTTCTTTGACCAATACCAACCATTGAAGAGCCTCCATCCAAGATCTTATCCCACCGGCGGGTTTGAAACCGACCTTAAAAATCAAGTCCATGTAACTTTTAAGGTCCAAGCCGGTTCTGCCGTCATAAATTCAAAAGAAAAAAAAAAAAGGCAATACGCGCCCCATGCTGCAATGATCGCGAGGCGCTACGCTTTGGTTTTGAATTGAATCTCTCGACGTCTCAACCAATTTTAATCTCGAGTTAAAAGTTAATTAATCAAATCCACGAGATTAACACAGCGAATCAATTTTCTCAACGAAATAAGCACGAATATATGATTATAATATCTACCATTCGATTCGTCTGTCGGTAGAAATCTCTGATAGCGCGACACATCACAATGCCAACCGGTAGGGTCGCGTTAACGGTCTCTTTGCCCGTTGACGTTTTAATGAAATCCGAGCCGGCGTACATCGATATCATCGAAGCGACGTAAACATCAGCGAGACACGGCAATTCGCCGACCGCTAATATCGTCTTCATGCAAGCTTCGCCGCATGCGCTGCGCATCGCTATAAGCTCGCTGTACAGATCGTCCCATCTGTGAGCCAGGGCGAGCGATCTATCGATCACCACATCGATTTCATTGACTCCCAAGCTCACGGCGTATTCTATCTCGGTGAGGCGAGAGGCCAATGGATACTGTCCCGTTGGGAATCCAGCTGCGACTATTGCCAAATATATCGGAGCATATGGAAATAATTTTACTCGGCTGATTGTCAATGAAATTGTAAGAAAAATTCTCCTCGGAGGCAAGACAAGACAGTTTTTTTTTTTTTTTAAATTCATGAATATTCGAGTCATTGAATTTTGAAAACAACAGGAATGATGGAGCTCTTTTTGGGGCCTCGCACGGCGCAAGTCTCTGAATGATTTCTCAAAAAGATAGCATTGATGAGAGGTCTTTGTGAATTTCATCGAAAATTTGTTCTGAAATTTCATTATAGATAAGTCTTAAAGTACTCTCAATGACCTCGAATGCGTCAGTTTCGGAGGTTTTTTTGGAAGATCTGAAAGTTTTGATTATACGTGAACATTCTAAGATGTTAACAGTGTTTATCGGATTAGGAAAGAAATTTGTATGACACAAATAGTAAAAATAGATAGATAAAACGTGCGTTTTTTTAGAATAAAATAATTTCAGCAATTTGGTATGTACGGTACTCTCAGCGGTGCATGGATTAGTTTCGGCACTGACGTTAGATATGGTTTAAATTATATCGCTTCTCGCAAGTTGTCCAATAGCATGTATCGAATAACATGGAATTTTTTTTCCGTAACTGTTATAGCTGAACCTTTTGAGTCATAGCGGTAAGTATTTGATTTGATTTATTTATTATTTATATATTTTCTATAATATAATATTATAATATTATATTATATTATAATATATTATATATTATATAATATATTATATAATATTATATTATATTATATTATTATAATATTCTATAATATAATATTATAATATATAATATTATATATTATTTATATATTTTCTTTCCGTAACTGTTATATCTGAACCTTTTGAGTCATAGCGGACAAATTTTTTAAGGTGAATAAATTTGCTTACATACTATCTTCCCTGAGACTAATGATTTCCTATTTCAGCAAGAGAATAAAGAACCATGGAGTACCGTATTTGAGTCAAGAAAAAAAATTATCACGAAAAAAAAAATTTCACTAGATACGAATTATTTATGAGAATTAATAAACAATTTTAAATCGCAAAATTATTATTATGAATAAAATCGATCTAAATTTTTATTTGGAACACGATGGTGTCAGACAAAGCTGTTCAACTTTTAAAACTGTGACAGTCTTTGAACGCAAAGATCTTTGTTCAATTTCAGTCTTTGAATTCGGATACTCAATATTTTCTAAAAACTCAAAAGTTACATTTCGTAAATTGGTGGAAGCCCATTCAAACAAGTAACGAAATGTAACTCTTTTGAGTTTTTGGAAAATATTGAGTATCTGAATTCAAAGACTGAAATTAAACAAAGATCTTTGCGTTCAAAGATAAGACTGTCAAAGGTGTACTCAATCATTGCATTCGATTTCGCCTGTACCAAACAATTTTGGAACAGTTATTCTCAAACCTGTGTCGAATTCAGAAACGCTTTCTCTGGCACACCTATTTCAACTGATTGTACGTCGTAATGGTAAAATAATAAAAATAATAACCCAGTATTTACACCGATACGCAACAATTTTCTATTATTCGTTTCAACAGCCACTCCAAAAAATAAAAATAAAAAAATATTAAAACTGTTAAAATAAATGAGATTTATGTTTTTTTTTTTCATTTTTATTAATCCCAGGAGTGTTTTTAGAGATCCCAACTAAAAGATTACATATATCATGTAAAAATTTTTCAGTTTTCTGAAAAAAAATATGGAAATTTTTTTTGAACTTTGGGCAATTGCGAAAAAACGACTTTTCGGATTATAATCTTGATTTCGAGAGTCTTCTACACGTATATTAATTAGGCTATATTTTTTTTTTCGGAAAGTTGAGTTTTTTTTACAAAAAAAAATATAGAATCGGTTTTTTTTTTCTTTTTTTTCAAATTCAAGCCGCCAAAATAGAATTAAAAAAAAAAAAAAAACAAAAACAAAAAACAAAAAAGTTTCAAATGAAAGAATTCGATATCCAATGATAGCTAAAAAAAATGGAGGAAAAAATCCGAAAAAATTATGGCACGTGTTTTTCAACACAGACCACCGAGCTGTGTAACTTACAAAAAGATCCCCGATATTGAAACCCAAACTTGGCCGATAATTAATGTTTTTACTCATATATACATATAAACAAATAAATAAATGAAAACGAAAATAAAATAAAGAAGAATTATATAGTCGATCAGTAATCTGTACATTTTGCATATATGCGCTACGTTCTGTTTGCTAATGTTTCTAACACGTGTTTCGTGTCACATTTGTTTGATTTTGCTTTTTGGTGTTAGCTGAAAAGAGCGCGAGCTTGTCAACTGCTCGTCTCCCACCGCTCTTTACCCATCGTGCGATTTGGGTGCCTCGCTCCCTTCTGCTCGATTCGGAGACCGCTTCTTTGTTCATAGTCGACTTGCTTTCGTTCGGCGATTCATTAAAGATTATTTCTTTATAAAGATTATTCATTAAGACTATTTCGCTTTGGAACTTCGACCTTGTTGCTCGTCTTGCCTCTCGTCTGTCTCCCATGATTGATCGGTTGGTATAGCTTCGCGTGTACTGAGTATATTATTGCTATCAGGCAGAAAGTTTCCCTAACGTATACTTATCACCTATTTTGCATCAATTTTTTTGTATATTTAGAGAATTTTTCAATTCATTGCAGTTTTTCGCCTATTTCTGATAGTATACCTGACAAGTTTTCAAAATCCAAGACTATTGCGATTTAAAATTAGTATTGCGATATAACGTGAATTATTATTGTTGGAAACAAATTGATTGAAAAAAATCGTGAAAATTGAAGGAATAATGTGCGACTCGAAGGATCAAGCGGGTCACAAAAAATGAAAAACAGAATTTAAGAAATTCCAAAACAGGTCAAAATTCGATGCGTTTGAATTCTTGCGGAGAACTTTTAAGACGTTCCTACCGAAATGTGCCGAGAACTCATCTAAGGTGGTTCTTGCAAAGTCATCAAATCTAGATAGACTGATAAAAATACGACAAACGCAAAGGTTGAGGTTCCCATACTACGCTTGCAAAGTTTTAGATTCTTTCATCGTTCGGTTCCGGAGATATCTGCTCGTAAACTTTTTCAATTTAACACCGTGAGTTATAGGCCCCAAAGTGACAAACGAAGCTATAGTGTTTAATCTTATCAAATTCTAATACTTAAAAACTAGATGAGCGGACGAAACTTTGCTGGATCGACGCGATAAACATTATTGAATATTCTGATGAAATTTCAAATTTATTTACCGTACCGTTACAATTAAAAAAACGTCATTTTCTAGCCTCGGGAGCAGACCGATTCTTGCTTGTTTCATGCGCGCCCGCTCACCGCGCTCCGCCGCGCCTACGTTCCCGCTTATTCACCGCCGCCGGTCGCGCAAGAACTACTTTAAGATCTATTATTTTATCTATTATTTTTTGAAACCCCCATTTGAGACGACTTTGCGTCATCGAGTTGCTGGAGCAGGGGACGAGACACCGTGCGATAAAAAAAAAATTCGGTCGAGTCTCAGCGATTTTATCGATAGATTAAAGTATGAAAAAAAAGAAAAATTGATACTTTGTAATGAAAAATTCTCATACCGCTGGCCACTCTGACGCGATCATCGGTGTCCGCGATGTGGGCTTCCAGATTTTTCAATGCCTCGATCGCGATCTTTGCCTTTGCCGGATAAACGCATACCGCGGCTGTGCGCAGCTGTTCCGACCAATGAAAATTGAGCTCGACGGGATTTACAGCCTGAGAAAAGAAAAAAAATTCGTATGAAAATTAGAAAAAAAAAAAAAAAATATTTGTCGATTCATTGGATTTTTTTTTTTTTTTTACGTTTTCGCATGACTAGCGAGATGACTAGCGATATTCGAAAAAATTTATATAAAAAATACGCAAAAAAAAAAACCATAAATAAATGGTACGAAAAAGGAAAAAAAAAAAAAAACACCTGTAGGATGGTTCTCACCTTTTCGCACAGCGCTTCGACATTTGTTTCGGTGTCGTCGCCGCTCAGCGTCGTCAAATCGATACACGTGATTGCCCTCAAGAGCCAGGCTACTCTGTTGTCACCCTGGATCGTGCTGGCTTTGTAAACAATTTGTTTGACAATATCGTTCACAGCCGGTTCATTCACAAACACGTTATTCCACTTTGACTCTGATATATCCGACAATCGAGACATCTTTAAGAATGATTGTTTGTCGAAGAGTTGGTGTTGTTCTTTTTTTTTTTCGAAATTATATTTATCATAAAAGAATTTTTAAATAAATTTGGTAGTATTTATTTTTTTAATGATCTCGACGAAAAACTCCATGTACCCACACCAAAAGTTGTATCGTCGTCAGCTGACCCAACAGCTGTTTAAAAAAATCAAGAATCTCTAGTCTTCTTGAAAAAAATAGAAAGAAAAAAAAGATCGCCGATATGAGAGAGCGTCACTAGACAGTGCGGCGGGGAGCGCGCGAAACGGTAATCCACAGTCGGCAACGATGGTTCGAGCTTACAAAAATTAGCCATCATCTCCTAAACGGGATTATTACAGGATAGTTAAATTAGAAAATGGTCAAAATTTTTGGCATACGCGTTATTTAATATGTTATCCGAACATCTGTGCAATTTAAATAAGCTCGATCATCCCGAACCCGAGATATTTACCCTCAAAGTTGGCTTGATTTACGCGCGTAACATATATACGCGCCGTGTATGCACAAGAGTTAGTTATTAATTCTACCGTCAAAACTAAAATTAAGAAGTTGATGAAAAACGAGGAGAAGCTAGAGAGGGATGTCACGAGTAATGTGAAAAAAATTCAGGAAGATCTATCATCTCACCTTAATCAGAAGAATTTTCGTTGAGTAGTTAAGGAGGTTCTTAACATCTATATTGGGTGCGGCAAGGGAAAAGTTATGGTGCGGCGCGAGCGACGCGTGCGGGGCAGGTTGCGTTCGGCATTTGTTTCACCAAATACGGTTTAATTTTATTAATAGAGAACTTGCATTATTTTCAACTTTTAAATTATTTAAAAGATAATAATTATTCAAAAACATCATGTGCATAGGTTTTTTTCAATTACTCATCCATTATTTAATCAATTATACCAGCTTGAAAATTGAGCTGTATTTCAAACTCATATCACGTGACAGTGACGTCACAACACCCCAGTGCAGCAGCGCCTCTAGCGGTAAAATTAAGAAACTCGAGCAGCCAATCATTAGGCTTGTTCGTGCTAGCTATACTTTTTACACTTTTACCAAATTTTACACTTTTCACTAGAAATTTACACCTCCTATTGGGCGAGTGTAAAAAGTGTAAGAAAAGTGTAGAGAGTGTAGCTAGCACGCAAAAAATCTTTGTAATTCGTAAATATTTAGTCTGTAAATAGGGTTCAAACATGAAAAATGTACCTGAACAATCGAAGAAAGTGTACAAACATTGTTTTGTACCATATGTTGCAAAAGCACAACTGTATCAACACCAGAAAAAGAGTTTATTTTCATTAGGAACATCTCGGAATCGATTCTTGGAAAATTTTCAGATGCCGCTTTCATGTAGCCTTGATTCATTTTTTTCAAGTTACAGCATATACGCTGTAACGTATATTACACACACACACTCGTGCACTAATGATTTCTATTTGAAAATTTTTTCACCGATGAATAACTATATCCGCGGAAGATGGCCCTATAGGCGAAAGAACCGAGTATAACCTTACCTTAGTACCGAGGGGTGTTATGACGTCACTAGGCCCACAGAGCGCGTAAATTTTTTACAATTTTTACACCTCAAGATATGATAATTTACTTTTGCTTAAAGAAATTAATGCAATGCTTATTAACTTCAGAAAATATTTAACTATGTCAGAATGATAAAAAAAAAAGGAGACAATCGTTTGCACGCAAGTTCTCTATTTGCCATTATTCACGCTCAATTCTGTTTACAAGTATATTTCACAATCGGCACGGCGAAAAACTTTCTTTTTGGGCAAAAATTATATCTATGAAGGTCTAATTTGTCATTCAAGTGGTTCTTCGGGGAAATGTTACCGTTTTTTCACTCCTAAAATAATGTCCAATCATAGCTTCGAATACTTCTCCCATGAGAGCCCACGTACAAGCGGCATATTTAATGTTTTTTTTCCTCCTCAACTACGCGGTCAAAAAATCTGAAATAATTACGGTGTATTCCTAGTACCAGCGCAAACCTCCCCTCAAATTTTCGAATCATTCTTACCGTTCTTCTCTGGGTTAAAAATCTCCTTACATGTAACACTTTGAATGTTGAGTAGTTAAATGATTCATACGATTTGATGGTCTTTTGTTGAATGAAAATTTGAAAAAAAAATTGTTAAAAATTGAAAAATACCTACTTTGGCGTATTTGTGAAAATAAATGTTCGACATCGAATCGAGAATAAGAATATTTTGCTTCAAAGTGCACGTATCGTGATATAATGGAGCATACTTGAGCGCGGGACCGATATTCAGATGCCGGCTGGCGTAATCGTCATAAATTGATCAATTAGACCGATTTAACCGCTAATCAAACTCGCGTTAGCTCGGTCGATGTTTATCGTTGCGAATTCAGCACGGGACGGACTAAAGTTTGCAATTTCGAAGGGCGAGCGTCGCAAGCGAGCGTTGAAGAAATTTGTGAATTTTGTGATACGTCGTGAGTAAATTTTAATAGCGCAACTAAATATATTTACAGACTTCAAGGCTCACAATAGGGCGTATTAGCATAATAAATAAATACTTGGCTCTCGACTTGACTCGCATTTGAAACTACACGATCACGAACGTAGCGAAACGTTTTTCATTGCTAAAGCGCAACGGCGTTATCTGTGATGTTGCCACTGGTCCCAATATTCCTTCGTTTGCATTTCCGATAGTCGCGATACCGTTCGATCGAACGCAAATAGCTCCTCCTCGCCGGTGAATATGTTCGACTTGTGATCGTCCTGGAACAAAAAAAAACAAAAAGTTTATCCCTTCGTGCGATTCGAATTAATAAAGTTATGACGAAAATTCGATTCAACGAGAACTTTGGTGCACGGTGAGTTCACTCAATACTGAAGTATATTACTTGCCATCATATAATATTATTATATTTATTTTCCATTCCTATTTCCTCCTTTAACCCTTCAACGGCTGGTGGGACACGTACGCCCCACCTACTTTGAAAAATCGTAACTTCCAGAAAAATAAACGTATCGACATTATTAAGGTCGTATTTTGAAGATGAAGCATGCATCTAATCATGAAAAATTCGACGAATGCAAGGGTTGCACCCCTCCAGTTTTACACTCTGTCAAAAAGTGTGAAAATTGCGAAAAAATGAGAAATGAGCATAACTTTCGGGCAAAAATTTTTTCAGAGTCGCGATCTCAAGTATGCGCATTGAAATAACATCGAAAATTTGTAGCAAAAAGGTCCGGACCAAAAACCACCCCTAACGGTAATAAAATATCGATAATCACCCCTGGCAATGGTGATACGCCCAGTAATGCACTTTTATTGATGTTCAGTTCATAAATATATTTGAAAACACATAAAAAATTTGTAGCAAGAATATCCGAATAGAAAAGTACCCCTAACAGTTACGAAACATCGAAAACCACCCCTAGAAATGGAGATACGCCCAAAAATGCACTTTCATTGATGTTCAGTTCATATATATTTTCGAAAACGCATCGAAAATGTGTATCAAGAACATCCGAATCAAAAACTACCCCTAACGGTGGTGATGCGCCTGAAAATACACTTTTATTGATGTTCAGTTCATATAAATTTTTAAAAACACATGAAAAATTTGTAGCAAGAATATCCGAATGGAAAACTACCCATAACAGTTACGAAACATCGAAAACCATCCCTAGAAATGGTGATATGCCCAAAAATGCACTTTCATTGATGCTCAGTTCATATAAATTTTTGAAAACACATGAAAATTTTGTAGCAAGAATATCCGAATGGAAAACTACCCCTAACGGTTACGAAACATCGAAAACCGCCCCTAACAGTGGTGATGCGCCTGAAAATGCACTTTTATTGATGTTCAGTTCATATAAATTTTTGAAAACACATGAAAAATTTGTAGCAAGAATATCCGAATAGAAAACTACCCCTAACAGTTACGAAACATCGAAAACCACCCCTTGAAATGGTGATACGCTCAAAAATGCATTTCCATTGATGATTCAGTTCATATATATTTTCGAAAACGCATCGAAAATGTGTATCAAAAACATCCGAATCAAAAACTATCCCTAACAGTAACAAAACATCGAAAACCGTCTCTAGCAGTGGTGGTGCGCCGGAAAATGCACTTTTATTGATGTTCAGTTCATATAAATTTTTGAAAACGCATGAAAAATTTGTAGCAAGAATATCCGAATAGAAAACTACCCCTAACAGTTACGAAACATCGAAAACCACCCCTTGAAATGGTGATACGCTCAAAAATGCATTTCCATTGATGATTCAGTTCATATATATTTTCGAAAACGCATCGAAAATGTGTATCAAAAACATCCGAATCAAAAACTATCCCTAACAGTAACAAAACATCGAAAACCGTCTCTAGCAGTGGTGGTGCGCCGGAAAATGCACTTTTATTGATGTTCAGTTCATATAAATTTTTGAAAACGCATGAAAAATTTGCAGCAAGAAAATCTGAATCGAAAACTACCCCCAACAGTAATAAAACATCGAAATTGTTCATAAGGGTTGGAATTAACCGTACGTCCTTCAGAATATGCTCATGTGTTCCGGAACACTCATATTTCGATTCAGATCAGGATAAAATAACGGAAAATGAGATGATAACATTTTATCCATTGGGGGGGGTGAATTTCTCTCAATTGAGGGGTAGTTGATAAGATTCGATTGATCCGTAAGTTCTTCAGAATCCCATTACGTGTTCTGCAATGACTTTTGCTCAATTTCTGGCAGAAATAAACGATGGAAAATAAAATGAAGATGTTTTCAAGTGATTTGGGGTGGTTTTTTCATTTGGGGGTAGTTTATGAGGGTAGGAAAATTCTGGAATAGTTTTTTTTTCACACTGGGTACTCATGAATTTAGATTCACCATGTACCAACTTTGCCAAAGGCTCCAAAAAGCTCAGCTGTTAAAGGGTTAAAAGCGCATCTCGTTCTGCGGTATTCGTTTTCTGCTGATATTACCCTTGTTGCTCCGTTATTGCCCTTGTTGCACCGCTAAGTTTTTGCTTCTCTTATTTCTATATTGCTTTTATTGCATCTACTGTACTATTGAAGCGTTATTTCATCTTTATTTTGCTTCATTTGTAATTTTAAGTTAATTATGCGCGATGTACTTTTTCATTAGTAATACTGTTAGTTACTATTGGCTTGATCTTTTGACTAGTTTTTTTTTTTTTGACCATTTGACTAGTTTCTGCCTTCTTGCACACAAAATATAACGTTATGGTATTCCCGTACAAATAAATAAATAAATAATTATAATATGTAATATTTTTTTTAACAATGATAATAATTTTATACGTACCGAACCGACCGAAATTTTCAAATCATCCATGAGCATTCGTTTCTCGTCGCTATACTCGACGTCACCATCGGCAACGAATAATTGAGTGTGCGGCACTGCCGCGGAGACAACGACTCTGACCTGCGGAAATGAATTTTTTTTTTTTTTTCTAAATCAAAAATCGGGAATCCGAGTGCTCGGAAAATTTTCATTCGACGTCTCCGTACTCACTCTGTTATCGTACAGCGTGTCGATGAGGGTAATGAATCGTCTCGCTTGTGATTTTAATTTCAAATTCAGCTGCGGAACGTCCCTTATGATGATCGTATGAAAAGCCTGAGACATCTCGAGATAATCACTGGCGCCCAGAGGCTGTAGAGCCACGGAAAAAAAAGGGACAAAGCGTTATTATGAATAAAATTTTTTAACCCTTTCAGTTACAGTGGGACCGCTACGTTTACACCTTACAAAATAATTACCTCAGAGCTCTGATATTAAAAAAATTTGGCTAAAAATGAATACTTGAGGGTTTTTGGGGTCGCTGATCACGAATTTGAATCTAGAATTTCATAATTCCTAAATCCAATATGGCGGATGAACAATTTTAAGAAATGAAAAAACTTTGATGAGCCAGGGCGGAACTTGTTTTTCCTGCTTTTATGTATTTTTTTCTACTTTTTTGTTTTTTAAATACTTTGTTTTTTGTTTTTTTAAATACTTTTTTGTTTCTTTATACTTTTTTGTTTGTTTTTTTTTGTTTTTTATACTTTTTTTTTTTTTTTTCTGCTTCAACCAAAATAACAAGTTCCGCCCCGGTTTATCAAAGTTTGTTCATTTCATAACAATTGTTCATCCGCCATATTGGATCCATCATCTTGGATTTAGGAATTATGAAATTCCGGCTTGAAATTCGTGATCAGCGACCCCAAAAACCACCCCCCGAGTAAAAAATTTCAGGCCAAAATATTGAGTAGAAAAATGTATTACTGAAAAGGTTAAATGCATCTTTACTTTTAAAAAACGTTTTTTTTTTTTCAATTCAACCATTCGTTCGGACAAAACAATCGAGTGTAAATAAATTATAAAAAAAAAGCTAAACGACGAATCCATTTTTTTTTTTTTTTCAAGTAACCAGACGCAAATTTCGCGGGGCAAGAATTTTTTATTTTCTATGGTTTCGTTTTGTTCGTTTACCCTGTCGCATAGTTCCTCGAAATTCGAATCGATAACTTGACCGCAGGTCTTCTTGAACGAAACATTGCGACCTTTTATCGACAAAGTTTTCGGCCTCACAATGTCATTTTCCATTGAGCACAAATATTTGAAGATCTTGTCGATGGAATCATCGGCATCTTGTCCCATGCTGTGAAAAAAAAAAACAAAACGTTGACGAAATTTTTTTTAATAACAATAACGAGTCTCTCGGCAGGTATCGTCGATATAATTTTTTTTTTTTTTTTTTTTTTTTTTTTTTTTAAATTTCGGACGTACACGAAGTAGCTACGATTTTTTCCGCTGCTTCCTTTCAATCGATAATCCACCCCGGAATCGAGAGAATCGATCGTACAGTGATCTTTCAATACTTGAATAAACGGCACGAAGTTTCCCCTTTGCAAGCCATTTTTGTACAAATTATCGGGCGATCGGTTGCTCGTAGCTACGACTATTACACCGTTGTTAAAGAGCTCCGTGAATAAGCGCTTGAGAATCATCGCATCGGCGACATCGGTCACCTTAAATAAATAAAAAAAATAAAAAAAAAAAATAAATAAAGATACTAAAAAATTAGCGACGACCGAAAGCGAATTAATGATAAAATGAACCGTTGCGAAAAAAAAAAAAAAAAAAACATTTACAGTTCAAATTGAAGCTGAAAATCGAATTTTCGACTAGAATATAATGAAAATTAAATTATCGAATGAGCGAATGATAATTTTTCGTTTTTTATCGTTAAAATGTAACATCGACGGAGTACCTGAAATTCGTCGAAGCAAAGCAACCACGCTTTCTCAATGATGACCGAGGCTACGGGCGGTATGGGATCAAAAGGCTGAAGTTTTGTACTGTGAGGATCACGCGTAACGCCTTTCTTCACTTCGTGTATTCTACTATGAACGTCCAACATAAATTTATTGAAGTGGACGCGTTTTTTATTCTCAATCTAGAGAGGGAGAGAGAAAGAGAGAGAGAGAGAGAGAGAGAGAGAGAGAGAGAGAGAGAGAAAGAGAGAGCGAGAAAGGTGAATAAAAGATTGTAAAGTCAAGTACGATGGAATTTTTCGCTGAGCGATTTGTACTGCATATGGAAAGCCATAATAATTATTTATCGCGCGATACCTCGAGAGGTCCCTTAACGCCTGATATTCTTGGAACAATATTATATGCCTAGCGTCCTTAAAATAAAAATATTGCACAATTTTTGTCGAAAGCGCTGGAAAAAAATTACGAATAGGGTATAAGTGTGGGTATTACCGCGGGCGGTGTAGGTAATTCTGCGATTTTTTTTTTATTTTATCAGAATTTAATCTTGTCTCATTATTTATAGCTTGACAAAAAAATCAGACTGTTAATTGAATGTTTAGAAAACACAATCAATCAACAAAATGACGTGCATCGTGATTATTTAATTTATTGTTGATTTTTAAAAAATTAAGAGATGTTTGCGAGTGAAAATTTCACCATTTTTTGCTAGTAATGGTCAAAAATGGATACGAGTATAAGGTCCTTGTTTTTCATTTTTTATTGCTGCAATATCCTTATATTTTGTTACAGTCAATAAAATAAGACTTACTTTTTAATTAAAAAATTTTTGAGAAACAAAATTTAATTTATTTTCATTTTTAATTTGTCGCCGCAGTATTTGGCACGAATTTTTCAAGGATGCATGCATTCCTGCGGTTGTATACCATTGTATACCATTGCCGCGGTATAAGACTCCATTCTTTCGAAGATAGTGCGCAGCGATTACTGCGGTTGACACATTTCCAATTTCTAATCTACAAAAATATTAAGACAAAGCTGTTTTTATCAGTCTTGTGTCTTATGAACTTGTCTTATGAATTAAAGAAGAAATATTATGAATAATAATAATAATAATAAATTCCCAGGCCAACCCATTTAGAATTAAAAAAAAAAAACAAAAAAAAAATATTACTTTATATTCGTGATCAGCGACCCAAATAATCTTCAAGTATCTACCAATTTTCATTTAAATCCAAATGTTTTCCGTTTTTTTCAGCATATTGAATATGCCAAATTTAAATTTTGCAAATCTGACTTTAGATTTGTGATCACCCTGCTAACGCAGAACGTTATAAAAGAGTTGTTAAGACGTTGACAAAAAAACGCAAAAACGTCTCTTTTGAATGGTCGAAAAAACGTCTTGAAAACGTCTTTTAAACGTTATTTTGGCCGCAATTTTTTTCCCCAAAAAGTTTACAAAAGCTAACAGAAATGTGTTAAACACGCTGTAAACTTTTTGGGGAAAAAAATTGCGGCCAAAATAACGTTTAAAAGACGTTTTCAAAACGTTTGCGGCAAAATAACGTTTAAAAGACGTCTTTTCGACCATTCAAAAGAGACGCTTTTGCGTGTTTTTGTAAATGTCTTAACAACTTTTATAACGTTTTGTGTTAGCAGGGAAGCGATCTAAAAAACCTTCTGGTACCAATTTTCATTTGAATCCGTTAATCCATTCTCAATATATCATCATTTTTATTTTATTTTTCAGACTTTTGTTTTTTAATCATTCGAAAAGTACTGAACCGATCAGAGCCAAAATCTAATCACAGTTCTAAGTTTGGAAAAGCCTCGTCGATTGAGACCAAAATCATTGAAATCCGGTAACTCATTTTCGAGATATCGTCGGAGGAAAAAATTGATCACATACGTACACAGACGTCGCCATCCGAAAATGATCGAAGGTGATTCTCTAAATCTTGAAATGTCGAGATCTTTTGAAAACTCGACTTTTCATTTTCGGAGTGATTGCAATAACTTTTTTTTTTTCTATTAAAACAGAGAAACGGGAAGTTCAAAATTGAAAAAAATAGCACATCAAATTTGAACAGGAGAGGAAAAAACTGATAAACCAAGAAAAAATTTAAGAAATTTAGGCTACACGAAAAGCAAAAAAAGGAAACGTTATTGAAAAAAAAGAGGCGGCTGAAATAAAAAAAAAAACAAAATTGCTAAACTTTGCAAAAGAGAGACTGAATTGCGATAATAATAATTAAATATAAAAAATTCAATAATAATATAATTATTTCGAATGTGTTATTAATTGTTAAGCAGGTAATTAATAAAAATGAGATTTTAGCGAGGATTAAGATGTTATCATTTTTAAAAATTATAAATTGTATACACGACGCGCGGTATTAGAGGCGCAGTAATTGGACAATTCATGGTATTTGGTGCGCGGTAATACCTTCTCGTCGTTCTAGATCCCGCAGTAATATCAGCATCCGCATTATTTTTTCAAATGCTTTTTATTCGATGAAAAAGTCATTCGATCGCATTGTTAATTTTTATCCAAGTTCAAAATACGTTAAATATCGATTTGAAAACAATGAAATCTCCGTAACTTTGAATGATTTTTTAAAATATGCTCGTCAAGCTGAAAAACCGCAGTAATACCCGCGCTTACCCTGTTCTCTTTTATTTTTCATTTTTATCATTGAAATTTAATGCAAGGGTTCTCGAAAATTTGTGAAAAATATGAAGAATGTTAAGGATCCTGAGAACGTCAAGTCGGAATAATAATAATGCCAAAAGTGATTGAATTGGTTGAAAAAGAAAAAGAAAATTGCGTAATAAATTTTGGCTTTCTTTTTCGTCAAATGCAATGATTTCGGTTGATTTTTTCGAATATATATTTTTCATAAGGATAAAATATCGCGAATTTTTTGTATTTTTTTTGAAATAATCAGGTGCATCGATGAATAAAAAAAATTTTTTGTGTAATTTTTTTTGGCTCCCCATGTGCAATACAGAAGAAATTAGAACTGAGATACCTGACAGCAATTATAGAATAGGTCCATCAACATTGTTTTACCTCCGCCCACAGCTCCGTAAAGGTACAGTCCTTTGGGCAATTTCTTATTTTTCTCGCCTTTTCCCAACCATTTGCCGAGCAAGCTTGGCTTCTCAGGCTCATAATGCTCGATGTCCCGGTAAACCCTCTGCAGGCTATCGGCTATTTGCATCTGATAATCGTCCGCGATAAGTTCGCCCTTGCTAATCTTTTCTTTCAGAGCTTGGACCGGGCCATCGAGCGATTGGTCTTTCTTATCGCTGGCTATGCCGCGCGAATGAACGCTGGGAGCGCGGCGAGAGAGTAAAAAAACGAGTCGACAGAGGCCCAAGGGCCTTCCGGGCATTAAGCAAGCCATCGCTTGCGGCATATCGCTTGAAAAACAAAATTCTCAAGCTTTATAATTTTTCTCCTGGGATCAAATTTTTGGGAAATTCAAGGCTTTTCAATGTGCAGAAAAGAAAATTGGTCCAAAAAATCTCAAGGGGGATTTGATTCTAGAAAATTATGGGCGCGAAGACGCATTTTTTTTTTGTCAAAATAAAACAAATGTTTTGAGAAACTTCTCTTTTGGAATTTTTCATAATTCTTTTGACATATTTCGGAAAATAAAAGATTAAAAAAATCGTAACCCAATTATCACGTATTTTTCATTTTTTGTTAATTCATTTGCAAGGGATTGCTCGCGTATTCGTTTATCGCGTGTAGTTAGCATTGTCGTTTCGTTCCATAACTACATTGTCGATCAATTTGGGGAGTTTGCTTGCTCAAAAAAAAAAACAGTCTAGCGCAAAAATGAAAAATTGTCTGTCGCTTACCTATATGCACGCCCACAATAACGAATCAGTTCAAGGAAACGCGTGTTGAAACATTTTTCGAAGCCAAGGTGATGCGAGTATATTTTCAACGCACCGCGAATCGAGATAAATGAACGACTCGGGAATATTTGATGGTATGTTCTTGCCAGGTAGCCAGAGAGTTGTAAAATTTCGCGAAAAATAGAGGGATTTATTGATAAAGTAAGTGGGATATAATCCCTTGGGGATGTGAGTTACGATAAGCGTTTATTGCAAAGTCTAACGGAGCCATGTGAAAGCTTTTTTTATCATTCGAATTTGTCATACTGTCGTCACATGTTATATCGAGACATTGCAAAAATTTAACAGTGCCATCTATGTTCTATGTTGGGTAAGTTGCGGGGTGCGTGCGTGTGTGTGTGTGTGTGTGACAGCTCAAGCAGTAAAAAAAAACTGTAATATATTTTTTTTTGTCAGCTGCGTGATCGCAATCACGGGGGCTGTCACTTTTACAGTTCCGCGTGTGTGAATCGGTAGAATAATAAACAATGTTCGAATTATATCAGTGTTCCACGCTAAAACTGAAGAGCTTAGAAACAAATTCGTAGAAATTCCATTTACGATGCCGAATAGATATAACGCGATAAAAATGGCTCTCCGTATGAGCCAGTCGTGTATGCGTAAAAAAAAATAACTTCACGACTTTTTTTCTCTACTCCCGTAAAACGAGAAACAATATTAATTTATATTTCGCGAGAGCCATGGCAGCTGCTCAAGGCACTCCCGAATCCGATGCCGGGAGCTTCGAGTGTTTTCAAAATTACACGGCTCCGGAAGTGTTTGTTCAGGGACTCGCGGGGATTGTCGATCAGCAAGACGTGGAGTCCATGATACGCGCTCAAAAACAAATGTGAGTAAAATTTGTATTTATCTGTTTGTTTATTCATTTATCTTGATACCTATCAAGATCCTTTTTACGTAAAATTTTTCTTACGGTCTTATAGTCGCGCGATTGTAGAAAGAAAAGAGTGCATAGTACAGTCCCGTAGCAGGCATTAAAGACTCGACAATATTACATTATCGAATAAATTATTTTTGAGCAAACCCTATCTTGGTCGTATCTGAAAAACAAGACATTTTTTAAATTAAGATTTCCTCATAATCTTTCGTGTGGCTAAAGTGTCGTAGAATACTAGGGTAAGTGTGGGTGTTTTACTGCGGTTTGAAGTGCGGGGCCAGCTTGACGAGCATATTTTAATAAATCATTCAAAATTACGAAGGTTTTATTGTTTTCAAATCAATACTTTATTTATTTTGAACTTAAAAAAAAATTAACAATCTTATCGAATGATTTTTTCATCAAATAAAAAACATTTGCAAAAATAATGCAGATACTGTTATTGCTGGGAGGTCTAGAACGATGAGAAAGTATTACTGTGCACCAAATACTGCGAATTGTTCAATTACTGCGGCCCTAATACTGCACGTCGTGTATGTATAATTTATAATTTTTAAAAATGATAAAAATTTAAGCCCCCTAATATCTGATCTTTATTGATTACCTGCTTCACAATTAATATCACATTCGAAATAATTATTTAATAATAATAATTATTATTTCTATATCTTCTCGAAAAAAGTTTCAGAACGGGAAGTTCAAGGGCTGGCTCATGGTCTATACTCAAACCCGCTTGTTTTTATTCGATTTTGCTTTACTTTTGTTTCTACTTTTGACATTAGCTATTATCAACGAAGTCAGGCGCTATTATACATACAGAATATTCGGCGGTGATATTAGACAACTTCATAAGACACGAGACTGATAAAAACATAAGTCTTAATATTTGTATAGGTTAGAAATTGGAAATGTGTCAACCGCAGTAATCGGTGCGCACGCTTCGAAAGGATGCAGAGTCTAATACTGCGGCAATAGTATTAAAACTGCAGGAATGAACGCATCCTTGAAAAATTCGTACCAAATACTGCGGCGGCAAATTAAAAATGAAAATAAATTAAATTTTGATTCTACAAAATTTTTTAATTAAAAATAAGTCTTATTTTAGTGACCGTAACAAAATATAAGGATATTGCAACAATAACAAAGAAAACAAGGACCTTATACTGATATCAATTTTTAACCATTACTAGCAAAAAATGGTGAAATTTTCACTCACAAACACCTCTTCATTTTGAAAAATAAACAATAAATTAAATAATCATGATGCACATCATTTTGTTGATTCATTGTGTTCTCTAGATATTGAATTAACAGTCTGATTTTTTCAAGCTATAAATTATGAGACAAGATTAAATTCTGATAAAATTTTAAAAATTCGCAGTAATACTCACACTTACCCTATATATATACTATATATATTGCATCGGCATAGAATGACCCATATGTTGTATCGGGGAAATTGGATATTCCTCGAATATGATATGAATCCAATATGATATGATTGCCAATAAAGGGTAATAAGGTCCGCGTACACTATGCCGCAGCGCAGCGAATCGTTGCAAAGCGCTCGGAAGTTTTTTGATTTTTCGGACACTACAGCAATATTATATATATATATATGTATTTTTTTTAATCCCACGCGTCGATACGAAAAAAAAAACCGTGAAATAGAATTAACCAAAATTTGTGCACGGATTGTGCTCCCGATCGAGATGCTGCGAGAGCGACTAGACATAGAGAAAAATTGTATAGGAACAAACTTGCAGGGTGAAAATTTTTTTTTTTAATTTCGAAAAAAAATGAAAAATAGCGGTGAAACAATTTGGCTCGGGCTCATTTGAACCTGTGTTCATTCAGAGTGACATCTAATCTCCATGTTTTGAGGCATATACATTGAGAATCAATGGAGACTGCGATTGAATTAAAGTTTTTTAGTAGTCCATGTCTCAATGCGGTACTTTAAAATTTACAAATGACCAGATCTTCATTCATTCGATCGAGCTTGACTGGAAATTTTTCTGAAATGCTTCTTCATAAAATTGACGAAAATTACCGGCATATTTCGAACAATATAGTTGAAAAATAATTTTTCAATACATCAGTATTGACCATCGTCACAGAATAATTCCAAAGCCAATAACTATTTTTAAAATATTAACGCGAATTATTTTTATCTAATCATTGATATTCAGCCAGTTCCATCGCAAATCTTCTAACAACCTTCCAGATCACAAAATCAAATGGCTTGAAATGATTAAGTATCATTCCTCATCTAACTGGCATAGCATAAAAAAAAGCATAAAATAATGATTTAAATTTTACGTCGATTGAATTTCGATCCACGGAGATCAAATTTCGATCTGCATAGATTTAAATTTTGGAAAATCGTAGTTCTATCTTCTATCAGTGTCCGCACAATCAAAAAACTTCCGAGCGCTTCCCATCGATTTTCCGCGCCGTGGCATATAGTGTACGCATAAATATGCTAGAGAAAAGCGTCAGCAATAGTGGAAATGATTTTTTTCTTTTTTTGGAAAAACCTATTTTCGTTGCATTCCAACAATGCAAATTTTAACATCATCGATTAATACCAGTGCGAGCTCCAACTAGATGTGCGCAACAACACCTCGTTGTTGTACAGCTCAGAAAGACCACACTGGGAATTAGGAGTTGGGAAAACGTGGGACTACAGACATTGTAACAGGCTTGCAATTAACATAAAGCAGACAAAGAGGATATAGCAAAAGGTTTAGCGTAGAGTTAAAAAAATATATCATGCAATACTGGCAAAGGCTGTAGCGGATAGATAGAGATAGAGCACATAATGCTTTACATATAGCGCACATAGCAAATAGAAAAATAAATAAAAAGGATTTAATAATAATCAACAGAGAAGACTTATATTTAGTATTACACTTAGGTTGCGTTAGACATAGTTAAGTACCCGGCGAGAAGACATTCCAAGACACAAGTGCTAGAGCACTTATCTGGGCCTCACCTCGCCTGGTGGTATTATAGTGCACTCTTAAACTGTGTCCGAGAATGATGTATGATGTATAGCAGGTACAATGTATCGAAACAAGACACTATGTACATACCACAGCAATTTTGTTATTAATAAACAAACAAACAAAATATTTCTCAATTTGATGCCCCAATTTCTATAGAGATATACAAGGATTCGGAGAAGCTTCGATTTGTCATTCTCGATAGCTCAAATTCAATAATTGTCGATTTATCTTAAAAAAAAAGCAACTATATACTATATATACTACATAACTATATACTATATATTATATACTATATATAACTATATATAGTATATATATAATTAATAAAATAGTTATATATATATATATAGTTAATAAATTAAAAAAAATATATATATAAACTATATACTATATACTATATATATAATACTATATAACTATATATACTATATAAACAACGAGCGAACGAAATTTCGTATTTTTATTCTATATTTTTTCATTCGACATTAAAGGCTTCAGCGTTTCGAGAAAACGAACGAAATGTTGACGAATTGCAACCAGCTGTCCGTGAATAGGCTCAAATCGGCCGGCGTAGAGTTCAAAAAGCACACCGTCCTCTTGGCCGACATGAAACGAGATTTGGATCATATTTTCAAGAGAATACGCGTCGTCAGGAACAAATTGAGCCAGCAATATCCTCAAGCCTTCAACGGTATTTTTCCAGCTGCGCAAAGTGGCAAATCTCAAAAGTTCACAATCGCAGTTTCACATCGCAAAAAAATCCCTTAATACCGATCCTATTATTATTCGTTACAGAGGCGGTGAGAAGTAGCCTCGCAGAGGAAGTTCTGGTGGAGGATCTTGATCAAGGTCCGAAGCCTCTCGAGCCTGAGGTTGTACCTCCGCCTGTGCCTGCTTCCCGTATAAACGACGGCGATCCAGATTCAGATGGTAACCAACCGTAATAGTATTGTTGCTAGTCAAATAGGATATATATATATATATTCGTTAAAAAAAAAAAAAAAAAAAAAAAAATTTATCCAAACTATTCTACAGAAAAAAAAAGTTCAAAGTATCGCGGGGCTATATGTGAGAAAATTTTCTACGTTTACCGCAAAAATATAAAGGAAATTATGAGATCAGCTTGCTTTGACCTCGTAATCATTGTTGAATTGATGATTTTTTTTTAAATTCTTTTTTTCAAACTATTTGTTTGGAACGGAAAAAGTTTTGTGGATTGTTTTTCCAACTTTACGTTAAATATTGAACGCTTATTTGCCACTGAACGATGTTCCAAGTCACTTTATCCATTTTTAGTAATCAATTGTCAAGGAAATTTTTTCGCTCAACGGTGCATTGATCCTTCATGCTGGATAATTAATGAGAACTTTCGACAAAAAAAATCTTTTGGGAGAGGAAAAATGATTGAAACAGAATCGAGTTGCCTCAAACATTTTTTCAATCTCTATCGATGAGAATTTAATAGCTCCGGCAGAATTCTCGCTTTGGAACAACAGAATCTTCAATGATTTTGTTCGGAACTATATCGTAGATGCAATGAAGCGAAAAAAAAGGTCCAAAAGAATTACATAAAATTTTTGCTAGTTAAAGTTTCCTTTCTATCAGTCGCCGGTCGATAATTCGATAATTCATGAGCGCTTTCTGGCTAAAAGTGTCATGTAAGTTCAATATTAATTATTCCGAATAATAATCCAACGAATAATTACTTTTGCTCTCTTGTAATATGATTTAAGGTCCAATATTAGCTTTTTGGATTAAAAATTATATCAAAAGTCCGTGTTTTCCTTCGCTAGCGATAACTTTTGAAATTCAATGGTAACTCTTTCCAGCGATTACTAAAAATTCATAAAAATTATATCCCTTTCTTCGTAAGGGTAACCAAAATTTCGTAAAATCGCAACTATCGCTACGGACATTGCCTCGTTTTTCTCTTCTTTTTTCAAAAATTTTACCAAAACCATTGCTAAAAATTTCAAAAACGAGTATCGAGCGTTAAAGTTTCCTTATGCATCTCGTGACGAAATGCAAACGATTAAGACTCTCACTGGATGGAATTGAGCTAGGCTGTATTGTATATACTGAATACATCTGTGGTGCTAACTTTTAAGGCAATATATCTACCAAAGACATTTATACAAAGTAATCGTAGCTTCAAGAGATTCTCTTTCGATAGGATGTTTGAGAGTAGAAGTAGATACGGAGTGAATTATCAAACCCAAAAGGGTTGTACAAATGTTACGTTTCTGATATTTTTCATTTTTCATCGATACGAGAGAATATAGGATACATATATATTGTAGAATCGCGACGAGATATACTATTTTTTACTATATTAAACGCTCCTTGTGTGAGAAACGGATGGAGACATAGATCAAAGTTTATAATTCTCTTTCGGCAAAGTTATTATACAGAAAAAAAAAAGTTGAAAATAAAAATACAAACAAACGAACGAAATGATAAAAAAAAAATAGAGAACTTGCATTATTTTCAACTTTTGAATTATTTAAAAGATAATTATTCGGAAACATCGTTTGCATCGGTTTTTTTTTTCAGTTACTAATAATTATTTATTTAATTATACTAGCTTGAAAATTGAGTTGCATTTCAAATGTATATCGCGTGGCAGTGACGTCACAAAACCCCAGTGCTGGAGCGCCTCTAGCGGTAAAATTAAGAAAATCAAGCAGCCAATCATTCCTAACCCAAAAAATCTTCGTAATAGGGATCCGCACTGCCAAACTCAGCCGCGTGGTGGCAGCATATCATGGATTGCGCCTTTTGGCGGAATTTTCGAATCGTTTTTTTTTTTATCGAAATAAACATTTTTATTGAAAAAGAAGCTGTATAATTGAGAAAAAAATATTACGAAAGCAATGAAAAATAATACACATGTTTAATATTTGTATTCATTTGCGTGGCTCACATGTGATTGGGTAAAATAAAATTGAACAAAAATTAAATAAAAAAAAATTAATTACATGTAACACGTTGGGTTGGGTGAGGTTTAAGCGAAAGAATTCAGCGCGTTCAAACAAAAGATGCACCTAAATTAAAATACTAGTGGATAATTAAATTGAATCAACCCATTGCGCGTAATTGTTGTATTCCGCTGTGTAAAGGAGAAGGAATTTTTTTTTAACGATCGGCTTGCTCTCACTAGCATTAACGTCGCGATAATCGGTATGACTCGGACACCAGAATTCTGGATCAGGATCATTACCGATGCATGCGAGGGGCATCTGATAATTGAAAATTATCATTCTCATTGTATAAGAACAATTTAAAGGACAAATATATTTCATTTTTCTTCTAGAAATTTTTGTGACGCTATTTGTGAGGTTATTACTTTTATTTATGCATAAAAAATCATATTTTTAATATTTCGTACATTTTTATCAAATCATTCTTTTATTCTTTTATTACAGCTCCCTGTTTTTCAATTCTGGTTGCAATAAGTGGCACTGTCCACGATAAATATTTGTCATTTCGTTCGATTCTATTCTAATCACACTTTATGTCATCTAAAAAATCCGCGAAAAAGCGCAATCGATGATGCTGCCATCTGAGCTGAGCTCATATATGCGGATCCCTATTTTATAGCGTTTTCCACTGGCGCACCGAGTGCGCACCGACTCAAGTTTTTCGGATGAGAGTAAGTGAGACACATATGTACTCAGTGCATCTCTGTCTCACTCACTCGCGTGTTAAAATCTGCACTGAGTTCCCCAGTGGAAAACGCTATTAAACGTACACATCGCGTGACAGTGACGTCACAAAACGACAATGCTGAAGCGCCTCTGGCGGTAAAATTAAGAAATTCGAGCAGCCAATCATTCCTAACCCAAAAAAATGTTCGTAATTCGTAAATATGCAGTCTGTAATCTGTAAAGTAGGGTTTAAACATGAATAGAACATAAACATGAATAGAAAGCCCTAAACAATCGAAGAAAGCCCTGGCACATCCAGCTACCGTTAATTGCTACGGTAGAAGTTCCCAAAAAGTTACTCCGGTTAGCAATCAGCCATTTGCTACTCGTAGTTCTACCACAAAAGTTACGGTAGCATTTGAAGTAAAACTTTATTGGTAAAAAAGACTCTCGTGTACCTATCGCGGACGGTAGCAATGATGGTGACTTTACTGGTAACCATCGTGAATGGTAGCATGTAAAAGGTAAAACTTTACAGGTGAAAAGGGTTTCTTCTATCATTAACCCGTAAAATTTTAGAGCAGGACTTCAGTGGTCACATTTACCGTATTAGCAACGGTAGCAACTAAGGTAAATTCACTAGTGTCGCAAACGGCTGATTTTGCTACACAGTAACTTTAATGGTAGCAATGACAGTTGCACGATGTGCCAGGGAGTGTACAAATATTGTTTTGTACCATGTTGCAAAAACACAACACTGTATCGACACCAGAAAACGAGTTTATTAGCGTTAGGAAAATCTCTAAATCTATTCAGGCAAATTTGCAGTTGTTGCTTTTTTTTTAAGTGACAGCATACGCTCTCATTTATATTAAACGCACACTCGGGCACTAGGAATGATTTGTTTTCGCGAATTTTTTCACCGACGGATATCCTCTATCATTTTAAATAACTATATCCGAAAAATAACCCTAGGTGAAAAAAAACCGGTCATAACCTTATATACCCTAGTCCCGCGAGGGGTGTTGTGACGTCACTCCGCCCGCAGAGCGCGTAAATTTCCTGCAATTTTAACACCTTAAGATACAATAATTTACTTGCTTGAAGAAACCAATGCAATGTTTATTAGCTTCCGAAAATATTTAACTATGTCGGAATGAAAAAAAAAAAGGGAGAAAATCGTTACAGGCAAGTTCTTCTGTTGGTGAAGATCCCATATGTTAAGTATTCTTCGCACTGTCTGTACGATGTACATGTTAAAGTCGAAGTGCACAATTCGCTTGAGTTTCGATTTTTTTTTTTTAGATATAAGTAATGATAATTAATAATAATGCTCAACAATTAACTTTTGTTATCAGCGAATTCGCACTCCGACTGTAGCTTATAGTCTAAATTTTATCTATCACACGTTGTAATCGCGGATTATCGTGCGTTTTCATGTGAGCGCAGTGTGTTTTCGGTTGAATGAGCGAGAAATGAGAAACAAAACAACAACAACAAAAAAATACACTACAGTTTGTTCTCATTTTATGCAGGAAGGCTAATTTTTTGTTTTTTTTTCTTGTTTTTTGTTTTTTTTTTTTCTCAATTCGTTATCCGATTTTCATAGTTCGCGTGGATTTTCCTCTAATCCGCTGTTCATCAGCGATTAGCGAATTTATCATTCAAAATTGTTGATATGTGCAGTTCCAGTCGAGGAGTTTCAGTTCACTAAGCTGCGCAAAAGACGGATAAAAAGCAACGACAGTTCGTCAACGGAAAGCAACAACGAGCATAGTAACGCTGACGACTCGTCGTGCACTTCGGACACTCCGTGAAATCGTCAGGATGAGAATGAATATTTATTAAAGAAAAAGAAAAAAAAAACGCGAAAGTAACGAACGAAAAAGAAACAATGCAAATGATAAAACGAAAGTTTCCGTCTCGAAGGCAAGTGTGCCTTCTCGGAGGAAATATTACGTGGATTTTAATGATCGTTTCTTCGAATCTAAAATCTCAATGGCCTATTTTTAAGAGACGATGAAGAAACGAAAGCAAGATATATTTCGCCAAAGTTCGAAAAACGTGGGTGCGGTCACGAAAATTGCATTCCATCGGTCGATGAAAAATCTGAAAAAATTTCATCGCGCACACTCTAGAAAGATTAAGCTCGACAAATAATGATACCCCATGAAATTATTATCGAAGCAGGGAAAACAAGTCTAAAACTTTCGCTGCGCTTGCGAGGGAATAAAATATATTTTTTTTTTCTGCTCTTCGAGCCTCATCGGCTCATCGGCTGGCCACTAAATTTTTTTCTATGTGTAATGCGGAGTCTCGAAAAATGATATGAAAAAAAAAAAAAAAAAAACTATTATAATATTAAAATATTAATGATTAATGAATATGGTTTCCTAAAATCCTCATAACCGGAAAAATCGTTGCGAATCCATTGCGATTGCGCTCACAGGTTCACCGTGTCTCGTGAAAACAAAACAAAAATCACATTCCTAGGTCAAGAATGGTGCATACGGTTTTTTTTTGTTCTTGAATACAAGTTTTTTTTTCCCCCCAATTTTCCAATTGTTTTTCATAAAATTGCAGGAATTATGTGTTTTTGAAAATTCGATAATTTTATGGTTGTATAAAAATGTTGAGCGAGGCCTCTAGAAAATTCGGGAAAAAAAATTTATGCCGTTGCGGCTGAAAATTCGCAATGTTGAAGTTCAATGATAGATCTCGAGGTAAAAAAATGTTGGTCAAAATTTGGTTTAAAGACATTGGGACTGATGAGCGGATAAAAATGTCCGAGTAAATTAAAGTTTCGACGTAGTTGGGTATTAAAAAAAAATATATTTATGAAAAAAAATAATTTATAAATCTGTTAATGGTGCCAAAAAGATTTCACTGAAGCATGTAACAATTGACAATTTCGTTACGAATATAAATACTTTGTTTCCCTTATAAAGTATTGGCTCATTTTTCAATACACACACACACACACACTATTTTTATCGTAGATCAACTTCAATTTTTTACTCGCGAATTGAAAAATAAAAACGATCCATCGAAAACCCTCAAATGATATTCGCCTTTGAAAATATTCGAAACTTTAGAATAATTCGTACATCTCTAAATTCTATACGCTAAATATTCTTAAATCCCACGAAAATCATACAATATTTTTCTTTACCTCAACTATGGATTCTCAAACATAAATACGATGCCTCATTCAACCATAATTGTGAGCACATGAAAAGAAATTAAGTTCGAGTCATCGAGACGAAAAAATATACTCATTTTGGTTAAAAATATGTGTTGATATAATTGATGAAAATATTTTATCAGACGCCCAGATTGAAAAAAAAAGAAAACCAAAAAAAAAAAAAAAACATCACGAAAATCTAATAGAGGATGTAAAATTGAAAGCCAGGACTGAGAAATCCATTCGCCAATATGGATGAAAGGATGCCGAAAAAAAAAAACGATGGATTTTCCACGAACGCGGGTACGTAATTACAAATATGGTTGGGGATGTCCAACGAAATTTTCGTATGTTCGAATGTACCTGTATAAATTGTCAAGTCACGTGGGTGTATTATACGAATATTAAAAGGATAATAAATATATACGTAATATATGTGTATGTATATAGTATATATATATATATGGGGCATTCCAAGTCAGCTCACGTGGTCATCGGTCTGACCTCCTCGGATTCGGTTGACAAATTTTTTTTGGGCATATTTTGGTTAAAAAAAAGATTATTTTTCAGATTTTTATCACTCGTTTTATCCCATAAAATAATTTTTTTTTTCCCCATAACTTTTGAGTAAAAATAAATTAGGCCCAGGTTTAAAAGTCTGAAAATTTTTCCATAGAATCTAGGAATAAAAAAAAGTATTTTGATCGCAGTTAGAGAGTGGGCCGACAATACTTTCTATTTTTTTTTTTTTTTTATTAAAGAAAAAAAATTATTTTATAAATGTTGAAAAATTTAAAATTTCAATGATATATTTTATTGTAGAGAAAAAACAAAAAAATAAAAATAAAACCTATATTGGTAAAAAAAATTTTTTTTCCACAATTTGATAGTAGAACGTTGAAAATTCGCCCAGTAATTAAATTTTATATTAATTATTGAGTAAAAATAAATCATGCCCAGGTTTAAAATTCTGAAAATTTTTCCATCGAATCTGGGAATAAAAAAAAGTATTTTGATCGCAGTTATAAAGTGGGCCGACAATAATTTATATATATTTTTTTAATTAAAGAAAAAAAAATTATTTTCCAAATTTTGAACAATTAAAAATTTCAATGATAGTTTATTGTAGAAAAAAAATAAAAATAAAATGTATATTGGTAAAAATTTTTATGTTTTTTCTACAATAAACTATCACGGACATTTTTAATTTTTCAAAATTTGGAAAATAATTTTTTTTCTTCAATTAAAAAAAAAAAAAAACTAGAAATTATTATCAGCCCACTCTCTAACTGCGATAAAAATACTTTTTTTTTTTTATTCCTCGATTCTATGGATACATTTTCATAATTTTAAACCTCTGGGCCTAATTTATTTTTACTGAAAAGTTATGGAAAAAAAAATTATTTTATGGGGTAAAACAAGTGATAAAAATCTGAAAAAAACGATCCCTTTTTATTAACCAAAATATGCCCAAAAAAAATTTGTCAACTGAATCCGAGGAGGTCAGGCCGATGACCACGTGAGTTGACTTGGAATGCCCCATATATGTACATATATGTATACTTTCTGTACTCTATGGGACAGCGAAATTTTTATTTATCTATTCCGAGATGGTGAAAATAATTTACGACGAGTAAATGAATCAATATGGTCAGTTGGGTGTTGATTAAAGAATTTTTCCATTGTTTTTTTTTTGTTTTGTAATTTCGGGTAAACGATTCTGTAACATTATTTTTGGGAAGTTCCTGAAACGGGAAGAAAGGCGAATGAGGGAGAAAGGCATATAGAGGGCTCCACCAAGTATGTTGACATGTGCCGACCATGCGAATTGCACATGCCTGTGTATAGTATATGCCAGGCATATGCGACATACATAGTGTACGTAATACAACATATATATATATATATATATATATATATAATAGTTCCATGCAAGGGAAGGAAAACTCGCCAGCCGTCTCGATGTGAGAAACCAGCTGCACCTCAGCTGTTTTCTATCCGTCCCGCATTTCGCTTGCTTCTTTTTTTTCCTTCTTTTTTTGTTTGTTTCCGCTATGCTGCGGACATTTGGAAGTAAAAACTTCTGCTGTTGTATATCCCGGCAAGTTGTCTCGCTTCACGAGGCCGAAGATTTGGTCCAGAGGAACCTCTCTTCCTCTTCCTTACTCCTCTCTCTCCCACTTCCCTTCTTCTCTCTCTCTCTATTTCGTTTTAAAGAACTTGGAACACCCAAACCAAAAATGACTGACGGCCTTTATTTATTTTTATTTTTTTCAAACAATTTTTATTTCAATTAGGGTATTAAAAAGGGTGTTACGTAAAAATTTTAATTCAACGTGAATTATAGCCTCATTACCAGTCTTCCTTTATTATATACTCATCGTCTAACAGCTTTCTACGCGGCGCCGATGCAAAAAATTTTCTGCATGTTCAGCGACAGAAAGTTCGGACGATACGAATTGCTTTTCTAATTAGAAAAAAAAAACGTTTTTTCCGTTTTTTTTTGCCCGCGGAGCATCTGCACCCCCGAGAGATATGCCTTTCGGAAAATTAAAGATAATTATTTATACTTTTGACTTTCATCGTTACGCCGTACAATCGAGAATGTTCGATAGTACTGGACATCGATATATGCTTCAAGTCGAAAAAAGAAAATCGAGAGGGAAAACAATAGAGAACTTGCATTATTTTCAATTTTTTAATTATTTAAAAGATAATTATTCAATAACATCATTTGCATAGGTTTTTTCAATTACTCATCCATTATTTAATCAATTATACCAGCTTGAAAATTGAGTTGCATTTCAAACTCATATCTCGCGACAGTGACGTCACAACACCCCAGTGCAGCAGCGCCTCTAGCGGTAAAATTAAGAAATTCGAGCAGCCATAACCCAAAAAATCTTTGTAATTTGTAAATATTTAGTCTGTAAATAGGGTTGAAAAATGAATAATGTACCTGAATAATCGAAGAAAGTGTACAAATATTGTTTTGTACCATATGTTGCAAAATCACAACTGTATCAACACCAGAAAAAGAGTTTATTTTCATTAGGAACATCTCGAAATCGATCTTGGAAAATTTTCAGATGTCGCTTTCATGTACCCTTGATTCATTTTTTTCAAGTTACAGCATATATGCTGTAACGTATATTACACACACTCGTGCACTAATGATTTCTATTTGAAATTTTTTTCACCGATGCCTATATCCGCAGAAGATGGCCCTATAGGCGAAAGAACCGAGTATAACCTTACCCTAGTACCGAGGGGTGTTGTGACGTCACTAGGCCCACAGAGCGCGTAAATTTTTTACAATTTTTACACCTCAAGATATGATAATTTACTTGCTTAAAGAAATTAATGCAATACTTATTAACTTCAGAAAATATTTAACTATGTTAGAATGATAAAAAAAAAAAAGGAGAAAATCGTTTGCACGCAAGTTGTCTATTCGCTGAACGATAAAGACTATATACGTTTCCACCGGATTATGAAACTGAAGAACATGTGACGCACGCAGGCGCGGATCAGCGTCACAGCGCGGCAGAACAGACAAACTCGAGTCGGTAAAACGCGGAAACAGCTGTTCCAGCTTATCAAGCTCACCTGTTCGCCCATTCGATACTTTTGATATTTCGACCCGGAGCGTTATGTCTGAATTCTCATACTATGCCTTGGGCAATGTGAACCAAATTTTATATATATATATATATAGAGCAAGTGGTTTAATCCACACGATCCAACGCGTAAAATGATGTTTGTTCAGGTCTTTTTTGTTTCTCATGCGTCCATGCACTGTACCAGTCGTTTAACTTCGTCTTGACCTACGTTCGATGAATCTTCTCTGGGGTTTTCCATGATTTTTTTAGGGTTTATCGTTTGACAATTGCAGCTCATTGTTTAACCGGCGAAAAAAATTCTTCCATAAATCAACTGTTTTAATTTTTAAACGATTAATAGTACAAAAAAATGTACACGGTGAATTCGCAGATTATTTTTTAAGGGACCAAATAAGCCATGATGCATTGAAATCGATAAAAAAAAAATGGATTATTCTATGAATAATCTCGATGATTATTTTTCCCATCCAAATTTCAGCTATATAATTGCACTATTCCACGTTATTTTGTATAGCCTACACGGTGTAATTAACTGATAATTTTTGATAATTTCGCTGGTAATTTTTCACGTTGCCTATATACATAAAAAACAAAAGATTTCCAATCCAGTTAACCCTCCATCGAATCTGACAGATTTAACTATGTGTCTTTAAAATTTTGAATTTTTAACTGTGGATTTTGTCTCATGATGCAATTCTATTGGCCAAAATTTGGATGGAAAAATAATCCCCCGAGTACAATTGAAGCTTTAAAAGTTAATCGGGTATTTCCCTCAAGGTTCCCTGCAAACAAACGAAGTCGTCAAGTTTTCCAGAAAAACTTGACTCCTTCATTTGTTTGCAACGAACCTATCGGGAAATATCCGATAATTTTGAAGCTCTTGTGGTATTACATGTGAAAATTTACTATCATGGAAATTTACATTCATCAGAGGTTGACGGTTTTGCGCAAATCCATCGTTATTAATATTTTTCTCAGTTAAAAATGTATGCTGCAGTACAAATCGATCTCTACTACTGTTAATCAGTGCACTAAGCTTTGCAAATACCATTGTGAAAATTTAGCACTCATTGTGACTATATAGTGTGCAAGGCGCAGAAGCTATACCTCGAGTTGTTTTATTTCCTTTCGCTAATCTTTCGTTTATAATTATAATTATTATTGCTATTATTATTTTATTATTTCGTCGATAGACTCGTTCATAAATTTATGACCTCTCGACCTACTTTCGGCCTATAAATTGCACGCTACTTTGAAACAAAGTTTCCAAAAATTTTACCCTAAATTGCACTCTCCTAACGACTTAAATTTCACCCTTCTTTCAACCGAAATTTCAGCCTTCTTTGTCCCTGAAGTTCACCGTCCATTTAGCCTATACTCCACGCTCCTTTCAGCTTTAGTTTCGTTCTTCTTTCAACTCGAATCTCGTTTTTACTTCAACCTACATCTCACCAACACTTTAATCCCAATTCGAGCCTCCTTCGAGGTTAATTTTGAGCTCGAGGCCGGACTCGAAAGGAGGGCATGAATCGTTGAACGATAAAAACGTATATAATTCAAAAATCACTATTTTATTTATACAGGTATGTTCTTAAAAAAACAAAAAACGATTTTAAATTCGTTACAAGCAATATGAAGAATGTTTGACCAAATTCGAGCAAAAAGAAGGCACAAATATAGTTTTTTTTTTTGGCTCGAAACGCCTTGCGCACATATGTGTGTCGTATACGAGGAGCGCGCTTTTTTTCGGAAGCGCGGAACTCGCGGGCGAGTGCTTTCTTTTGTCTGTTGACACTGTCAGACAAGCCGGCAGGATGAACTGCAGGCGCCGGTAAAAGAGCCTCCCTTCCCTTTACTCACCGTAATTTACAACTGCGAGCACACGTTGTATTCTCTACAAAAGGTTTCCTTTACGTTTTCGTGCATTTTATCTAAAATATAGCTTCGATAGCGCGGGATTCATTCAGCTGCGTCCGACAAGCCGCGACCGCAATGAAAACTACGGCCAGTTTAGCTCGTGCGCACAAAAATTCACACCGGTGAAACTTTGTTTCGTGCATATGTATACCGCATATACATGCAGAGATATACAGGGTGTTAAAATTGTAAATACGCGGGAATATATCGTGGATTTTGAGGGAGCGCTTGATGCAAGTGCCGCGGGAGAGCAAAACGTTAAAACTTCCGCGAGAGCGAAAATATTCCTCGATTTCGTTATGCGAGGAGGGAAGAAGGAAAGTGGATGAAGCTTGTACATTGCTATTGGCATTTCGCATAGTCCTGAGCTTGACGCGTTATTTCGCGTACGAGAAAAGAGAGGAAGAGAGAGAGAGAGAGAGAGAGAGAGAGAGCAGCTATAAGTACCAAAGAGAAAATTGTTTGGTGAACTTGTTATGATGTGCTCAAGTGCCGTATATCCTGCGAAATTACGGTCAAACTTCTGCAACTTTGAATTTATCAAAGTCCATCCTCAGTTAACCAGGAATATTTTAAAATACACCATTTTTTTTTCCAATTCGAAGATTCATCATTTATGATAGAAAATCTTAGTGACGACATTCCGTTTTTATAAATGACTAATTTGAAAGTAAACTGCCAGTAATTAATTTTTTTTTTACGAGTCGTTCGAACCTTGGGAAATTGAAAAAAAAAAAATCTGGAGCTCATCTGAGATTGATGGCAATCGGTCATAAATAATTTACAGCTAAAAATCGATAAGAAAAACTAGCGCACTGCTTCCTCATTGTCTTATTAAGCTTATAAAAGCTTCCTCAGTGAGGTAGCTAACGTTAAAACAGTATGCATTTACCATAAAAGAAACTTTATGGGAGAGTGAAAGAAATGAGTTTTTGCTTTCACGTTGAGATTTTCTTTTTTTGGCGTTGGTTTTTCTTTCGTTAAATGAAAAATTGCGAGGGCGTTGGGGTCAGTGGATATAAAAAAAGTACAATTTCGTCGTAGTCGTCGTCTGTATATAATGCAGTAATATTGCAGAGAAAGAAAGAGAGAGAGAGAGAGAGAGAGAGAGAGAGAGAGAGAGAGAGAGAAGGAGAGAGGGCGATAGAGTACAACGATGGCGGTTCTGCTATTGGCATCAACCACTTCCTGGCTCTGACAAGCTATTCGAATCAGCCTTAACAGCAAGAGAGAAAATCGAGGGAAACGCACATCGGTGGTATGGTCAAGCTACGGACTTTTGCGCCCTAAAATGGGCCTATGACGATCGTTTTTGTCGCAAGAAATATGATACTCGAATCAAAGTACGATTTTCGTTGGACGTTCTCGTCATTATTGAGATTTGACACCATTGGGATTTATCGCATCCAATAATATATCCGATATCTCAAATATTGTTCGAAGAAATCAAAGACATTTTGGTCAATGATAAAAATAGCGAGGCACACCGTTAGAGATTAGGTGTCGAGGGATATGTTTTTTTTTTTTATCATCGATGAGGGAGTGGCAAATATCTTTTCACACGCCGGAATTTTCGTGGCAGATAGTATTTTGCCACTAACTATGAGCATCTCAATGATCAAGTCAATTTTAGAAAGAATTACATTCCTAGCTAAGGTCATTTAGCGAGAGACAAATTTATTCAAGTAATGTCATATTTACAACTCTACCCGAAACTTCACTACCCAATAACGACTCTACCGGATCTTAGGTTTCTTCGACAACCCTACCAAACTACAACTCTACCACAAAACTTCATTACCCAATAATAACTCTACCGGATCTTGGGTTTCTTCGACAACCTTACCAAACTACAACTCTACCACGAAACTTCATTACTCAATAACGACTCTACCGGATCTTAAGTTTCTTCTACAATCCTACCAAACTACAACTCTACCACGAAACTTCATTATCCAATAACAACTTTACCGGATCTTGAGTTTCTTCGACAACCCTACCAAACTAAAACTCTACCACGAAACTTCATTACCCAATAAAAGACTTTACCGGATCTTAGGTTTCGTCGACAACCCTACCAAACTATAACTCTACCACGAAACTTTACTACTCAATAACGACTCTACCGGATCTTAGGCTCCTTCGACAACCCTACTAAAGTACAACTCTACCACGAATCAAGTCTACCAGACCTGAGCAGCGTTTAACATCTCTACGAGAGTGACGCTTTCGCAATAATCTCTACCGAATTACAACTCTACCAGATAATATCTCTCCAGCGCGGCTGATCGTACGTTAACGAGAGTCTGCTGTGTGGATCAAAAGCATATGTTATCCTCAGTCGCACCGGAGATTACCGCATCGGAGTTATCTGGTAGAGTTTTTATTGGGTAGAGATTTACCAGAGAGCCTTATTCCGGTAGAGATGTCGGCTCATGACTGGTAGAGTGTATAGAGTTGCGATTTGGTAGGGTATAGGGTAATCAATTTTTGGATAAATGTGCCGATATATATGTCCGTGCATAAAGTTGTCTCTGAAAATTTGAATCCGGAAAGCTTGAAGTACAGAGAAAAGGGATTACGAGGACTTTGCGAAGAGCTCATCATCGAGTTGTAAATTCGCGGATTAACTATCGTTTTCTCTCTCAATCTCTCAGCCCCTCTCTCTATCTCTCTCTCTCTCTCTCTCTCTCTCTCTCTCTCTCTCTCTCTCTCTCTCTCTCTCCCGTTTTATACACGATACAGCTCTCATGAGAGTGATATCGTGCTATTGGCATCCACCACTTGTTATTGACATGCACCCTATCGTTATACGACATCGCACGTATTGAGCTGCGGTAAATGTATGTGTACGTACAATTGCGTGTGGAGTAGTAGCACGAAGTGTGCGGCATACGTGCTTCGATATCAATGTAATGGGTTATACGAATCTCTTTCTCTAGCTCCCGTGGATTTCAGGAAGGGCAAGAGGAACTCTCTCGGCGTCAATTCCAATCCTTCGACGGTGTAATTTTCGCACTTGTCCAAAATTACATCGTCGTCTCGTATTTTATGTTATATATACGTAACCAGATATAGGAATATATATATATATAGCTCATCGAGAGGCTCGTGCGCCTATCGGTATAACTGCGATAGATGAGAAATATAGAACATACAGAGGATATATATATAGAGGAGCCATCACGAGAGAACGAAGCTGCTGGCGCTGCTCGATGCCTCCCAGATAACTCGTAAATTACACGCGGCTGCACGTCGAACACCGCGAAATATAATCGATTGTCGTGCAATTGACGTTCGTTATACCCCCCCCCCCCCAACCCCACATATTCTACCATGCCGTGCATTCACATACATTCATACACATGTGCGTGTGTGTATTTCGTACAACGCTTTCGGAACGCGATTAAAGTTTTGGCCCCTTTCTGATTGCGGTAGACCTCTCCGCTCGTCCAAAAGCCGCAACGATCGATCGGACTCTCGTGTCGATTGATAATCATGACAACACAATCACGCATGTTTAAAATACACTGAGAAAATAATGTCTAGTAGTCTGATTTACTGAATCTGCGGCTCTCGCATGGGAGGGGATCGAAACGAATTTTCTTATAGTTACGGAAAAAATTTTCATTTTCGAAAAACTCATTGGATTGAGTCTTGAGGGGAAAAAAAAAAACAATAAATCCTTTGTGAGATCGGGCAGCTGTCCATGGTTTAGTTTTTTTGAAAAATTTGTGGCATGTTTTTCAGGAAAAAAAAAAAATGAGGCTCTTGAATTTGTATGGAGAGCACCGCTGTGTGGTACAATTTGGATGCCCTAATGGGCTACTCCGGTCTGTATTTTCGATGTCTCTGTTTTTTTTTTTTTTCTCAAAGTGTCTATTATCGATTTATAATATCATGTGTGTGAACGTTAATGATCTGTACACACGGCGTTCAGACAAATGTAGATTATACGTATGTAAAGCGTTCACTTTTTTATTCGGTGACGGGTGTACCCGAGCAGCTCGCACACAACGTTTATTCTTGCGCAGGCTGCCGATGCCACAAGCAGGTGGCTCATTGTATACGTTGACGAAGTCTCGTTTTAAGCATTTTTATTTTATTTTTTTCGATACTCATCCGGTCCCTCAATTTGACTCGATCTTCGACACGTAATTACGGTAGCGAGTATCATTTGGCCAATAATCCATAATGGCATTAACACTTATGAGAATTAAGAGAGAAAGAGAGAGAGAGAGAGAGAGAGAGAGAGCTTGTAAATGACACGGAAAAAGGAAATAAAAGGAGTGGGAAACTTTCTTCCTCGTGTCGTACAGAATTACTCGTATTTGTACGTTTATCGATCAATCGATAATTTTTATTTTCTTATTTTAGTACAACTTTGTAGCTAGGAAGAGAATATAATTTATTTTAAATAAATTAATTTTAAATTTGCCTGCACGTGTTATTTTTTTTTCTCTCAGTTGGGAAAATCGTAAATTAATTATCGATGGTTAATTGCCTATGAGTTCGAGCAATCAGAAATTTTTTTCGTACTTTTTTTTTCTGGATACATGAAATTTCAAGAAAAACTACAAGTATGGATTTTGGCTCGAAAAAGTCACGTGAAATGCATTCATTTCGGTTAAAAGTCCAAAACGATCTATATAAATCCATTTTCAGTGATCCTTGTCCCCGCGATGTACTATTATACTCAATTATTAGCACTCCGTCAGCGAGCTCCTGTCAGTGCCATACGTAAACTCTTGACGCCGGGGGAATCTCTCGGGCAGCATATTTCTCCCACGGAAAATATACAGACGAGCGATATTCGAGGCGTTCTCGATTCCAATTTTAAATCCATAGGGGAAAGGGCACTCCTGAGGATTCATTTTTTTTTCATCCCTACTAGCACGAAACACGCTTTTTTCGTCGTCGATTTTTTTGCTCATTCTCACACCTGTTCTACGTGGATTTTTTTTTTCAATGATTTTCGAGTATAACGAAAGATCGTCGCGAAAAAAAAAATGAGATTACCGGGGTCTGCGGTAAAGACATACCTGTGTACAATATGTGCATTTCTATGCACTCATATATATCGCTCGCGATACTTTGTATAGGCAAGCAAGTAGTGCTTTTGTGATCGTAAAAAACAAATGTTTTTATCAGTGACAGCGATCTTTACTCTACGAATGAGCTTCGTTTTTTTTTTTTGCTTCCTTGTAAATGAAGCTTTGTTCTCATGAGATATTCATGGCAGTGTTTGAAATATTGAAAATAATGAGAAAATCCCAGAGTGCATATAAGAATGAATTAAGAATGAATTTTTGCGCTTTTACGAGACGAAAGAGATAAGAGAAAAGACAGTGATAAAGATTTAACTATCGAAATTTTGCATTCGTGAGTCGAGCAGTTTTGAATTTTTCGAAATTTATTGGTTAAAATTTAGGTCAGGACTTCTCGTAGTGGGAATCTCTGGGTTATGGCAAATGTAAAGGATAAAAAAAAAAAAAATTGTGTGGACTATATCGCTCGGGGTGTGGAGTTTAAACAGGAAAGCGTGTGTTTGCAACAGAGGTACGGTGACGGCGGGAGCAACATCGGGATCCGGGCAGGAGACGCTGCTGGAGGACACAGGAACCACCAACAGCAGCAAGGAGTTGTAGGAGAGGGTAGTAGGTGTAAGAAGAGATGACTGAAAAGGAGAGAGAGAGAGAGAGAGAGAGAGAGAGAGAGAGAGAGAGAGAGAGAGAAAGATGTATTCGTGGAGGGTTCTGTTGGACCGGTGCGAGAACCGAGCTATTTCTCAGCTTCAACGGCAGAGCTTTTCTTCGCGGGAATATATCGACACGTCAGGAGCACACAGTCCCGTTTGCAATATCCTTGGGTATATATATATAGGTAAACGCGAATCTGCGGTGTGTGAGCTCCTATTCCCAGTTTCACGTCGTACTACACAAATATCTTAATGCTGTTGAGATATATATATATATATATATATATATAATACGTCTACATGGATATCATACTGGTATATGGATGATATGATAGTTTCATCGTCGTTCTTTCATTCGAAACGGATTTGACACGTGTGCGAATCGATTCACAATGTCATCGATTTCTCGTATTAGAATACTTCGCGAATGTTTTTCTCGCCCTTTTGCTGGTCGATCATTCCCGTGATAATCACGACCGGGAATGTAATTTTCGGGGAGTCCTTTTGCACCAAGGGTGAAAAAAGCTATGCGCGAAAATACATTTTTTTATATTTTCAAAAAAAAAAAAAAAAATGTGTGAAAAACATTTGATGAAAATATATTTTGTTTGTACTGAGCAGATTTAAATACTTGTAGATTTTCGTATATTTCTTGGCGAATATTATTTATTTTTCTGTGGAAATTTTCTTTCGACAAGAAGGTGTATATATATACTTGAACTATCAGAGGATAGATGGGAAGTTTATTTTGAATATTTCGCCAATGTTTAGGTCAATTGAATTTCAATTTATCAATATAAAAATTTATACACATACTGGGGTAACATTGAACTTCATTCTGATATTTTTTATTTGTAAAAATAATGGTTTTCAAAGCTGCTATAGTCGGTCCCCGGGAGCGACTATGAAAAAAAGGCGTCATGCGTTGAGCAAGATATCTCTGGACTGGATAATTTGAAATGAAAAAACAAAAAAGATTTAATTTATATTAGGTATTATCTGGTCTCTAATCGAACGAATAAGCAAAATATTAATTTTTAATAAAATGGCGGCTTCTAAAAAAAAAAATCCATTTTCCATAAAATATTTCACTTTAATAATTTGTTTATAAAATGGAAAATATTTATTGGCGAGAAAAAACCTTCGATCAAGGACTGAAAAATATATTCACAAAGCTTGCGTAAAAATTTGAGACTGATCGGTTCAGTCGTTTTCGAGAAATCTTCTTGCTCAACGACTTTGAAACCATAATTTTGAGAAAAACGCGTTTAAAGTTTCAAAAGCACTTTACACGCATAGTAAAATCGCAAATTGCAAATGTGCGCGTAACTTCGTGAATATTTGTCAGATCGACATGAAATTTTCTGTGCATATATACATGTGCTCGAATACATAATAATAAAAAAATCGACTTTTGAAAAATCCTGACTGCCTATAACTCTTCAAAGGCACAGCGAGAGAAAATATGTTGGTCCTGAAGACGAAGAAAGGGCATAAGGGCGAGAGAGAGAGAGAGAGAGAGAGAGAGAGAGAGAGAGAGAGAGAGAGAGAGAGAGAGAGAGAGAGAGAGAGAGAGAGAGAGAGAGAGCATGATTTTTATAGCCGGGGCGTCATATATATCGCGCAATGTGTTGGTCCAAGCTCCCACTTCTGGCTCCCGCGACTATCCCGCGGTATGCGTATCCTGGTGTTCTCCAGAATCATAGCAGACGTTCAGTCGGCCGCCAGCAGCCGTTCGAGCGTAACGAGCTCGCGTATCGCGCCGCAAAACTTCGCCGACTGTACGGCTCTTTCGCGCAATAAAAACATTTCTTCGACGAAAAAAAAAAAAAACAACGTTATTCAATGAAATAATCAAAGACCGTAATTTTCCGATCGGAAATAGAAGAAAAAAAATTTAATCACTCATTTTGACGAATTTGATGAGTTACTCAACCTAAATTTTAAAAGAAAAAGTTAAACAATCGAATTAACATATTTTATGAGTTACCCAGCATTCTTGGTTCCTTCGATTTTTCAAATCTTTCGATTCGGGAGCAACTGAAGAAGAAGAAGAAGACAAAGAAGAAAAAGAAGAAGTTTAAAGATTCAATCAATATATTTGACGAAATGTTTTTTTAAATCGAACAACAAGCAAACTTTTCCACCGGTCACACGTGACGTTTCCGCACATACATACACACGTATATAAATATTTATATATTTATATATACACACACATATATATATATGTGTGTGTGTGAGTGCGTTGAGCTCTCGTTTAGCGATGCTCAACGGGACATACACATTCGCGGCTCGTTCGTATACGGAATCATAATCGACGCGACTAATCGCTCGGAATAATAAGCGCGGATGGCACCATGTGGGATCGTGTGCGCGCGGAGTGCGTGATACGGCCAATTAGTGCGAGATATCAAACCGTATAGTATATATAAGCTCGTTCGACATGTCGCCGCGGGAGCGAAATCCCATCGAGCAACATATATATGAATTTTTCGTCATTCCCGTTTGAAATTGCCCCGCTCAGTGTGGAATAACAATTTTGTTTAATCGACCCGATTGGAAAAAGTTGAAAAAATAAATTCCAATCATCGAACGTCGAAGGAAAAAAGAAGAAAAAGAAAAACAACACGAAGAGAACGAGCAGGCACACAGGGTGAGTTACATTAAATGCATTTGATTGATTATAAATTTTTATTGTTCGTTTGTTATTTCGTAAATTTTGATACTTCACGATATGCAATTGCCTTCTCTTTGTTTTGTTTCACACACACACACACACACACACACACACACACACACACACACACACACACACACACACACACACACACACACACACACACACACACACACACACACACACACACACACACACACACACACACACACACACACACACACACACACACACACACACACACACACACACACACACACACACACACACACACACACACACACACACACACACACGCGCGCGCGCGCGCGCGCGCGCACGCACACACACAAGAAAAATCCTACTGCATATTTTTGGTAAAAGGTAGAAGCATTCTCCATTCGACGCGAAGAATATTTGAAAAGGAGAAAAGGAACGATAAAAAATTGCAGTTAACGTGAATCTCGTTGAAATTCAATTGCCGCGGGCCGGAAGCATTTTGACTGAAAGCGTGAGACGCTATACGTGGATAAGACGAAGATTCCAAGAAACTTGGAAGAAATTCTCTTCGAAATGTAAGGGTTGAGAGACCGAGGGGGGTTAAGAAGAGCGAAATGGGAGATGTACAAGAGGTTGGTGAAAAGCGTCAGCTGCATGCTTTCGCACCATATTCACTCGATAATCGGCAAGACTCTCCTTCCCCCTCCTCGCCATTATCGCCGGTAGATCCACCCCCTTGAAAACCGGAAGTTTGCGTCCTTCGCGTTCGGTTTCACACTCTATCGTTGCAAAATCTGGCAAACTCCCTGGACCGTGTTCCCGAGATTCGCGTTTCGGGGGGGAAATCTCAGAGAAAATCTTCTTCATTATTAAAGCGTCTGGTGTCTCGTAACCGCGGAAAACAATGGATGGAAAACGAAGGAATTATTCCCTCGTTGTTATATTCGAGGCAACGATACACATATATAGAGACAAAAGAGGCCTCTTGTCACGCTGGAGCGGGTATTATGGATGAGATGTGTATATATTATAACTGAGGAAAGTATTAGTGTATCGCGAAACACCCCTGCGATCGATATTTCCGAAGGAAGATATTATATAGATAGATCGAGAAATTATAAAGGGAAATGGGGAAAAATGGGCCTAGAGATCAGAAGGGCAAATCGCGGCAATCGTATTTTCGGATCACAAGGAAATCGATGCAGATTTTCGTTTGGAAAGTTTCTACGACTTGCCTTTACGCTGTATGTAAGAATGATTTTTGAGGGCTTGCCAATAATTATTAGCACATGATCATTGCACACATTTCACTGTGGTCATTGAAGTAATGTATATATTAGAGCTGGGCAAAGTACCTGAAAGTACTTCGAGTACAATGTACAAAGTACTGTAAGTACTTTAAGTACTCGTATATTTCAAGTACCAAGTACTTAAAGTAGCAAGCACTGAGTACTTGAAGTACCAAGACTGAGAAATTGAAATACCGAGTACTTGAAAGACCAAGGTACTTGAAGCATCAAGTGCCGAGGGCTTGAAGTACCAAGTGTCGAGTACTTGAAGTACCGAGACCCAGTACTTAAAGTACCGAGACCCAGTACTTAAAGTACCAACACCCAGTACTTGAAGTACCAAGCACTGCGTACTCGAAGTGCCAAGTACTTCGTACTTAAAGTACCAAGTACTGCGTACTTGAAGTACTAAATATTTGAAGTACTTGAGGTACCAAGTACTTGAAATACGTCAGGTATCAAGTATCAAATACTTTTTAAGCTTTCAAGTATACATCTCGTAAGTTCTAGTACTTATATTTGATTTCTTACGTGCTCTTGAAACTTATTTGATTTTGAACCGAGTACTTTTTGTATCAAAGATATTTTCACATTGTGCAATTCACGCAGGCTAGGCAGATTGGAACAGAAATATTTAAACGAAGAATTGGAAATAATCAAAAAAATAGCATTGACGATTGTAATTAAGATTTATTTAGCTTCTGGTTTGAGAAAGAAAAAATAAATAATATAATACACGGATTGTTAAAATCGGAGCTATGAATTGACACTGACATCGTAACTACCGTTACTTGAGCCTGTAAACGGTCATTCCTTTGATTCCTTACAATCTTATGACCAAAGACGGCGCAGAACGTTCCTCATTTATATATTCAAAGGCGTTTATACATGCAACCATTAGCAAAACTTATACAAAAATACTTCATACTTGGTACTTGAAAATTTAAGTAAAAATACTTGAAGTACAGGCCGAGCACTTGGAAATTTAAGTACAATACTTGAAATACTTTTAAAGTACTTTGCACTTCAAGTACTTTGTACTTCAAGTACATCGCGAGTGTCGAGTACTTGAAGTACTGCTCAGCTCTAGTGTATATCGATTGGCCACGATATTATCTCTCGAAAAATCTCTTGGATACTTCACAGAAGGCGTAAGAATTTTTATCTCAAGGATTCGGGGCAAAACGTCCCATTTCCCGGATGAAAAAATCCTCTTTGTCTTTTTTTCCTCAAAATAATAACGATAATGCGATCCACATGAAGCCTGATGTCCATTTCCCATTATCAGAGGGATTAATTTCCGTCGTTCAAAAACTGCATTATTTCGAACGAATAGTTTTTTTTTTTTTTTTTTTTTTTTTTCAACTCGACGAAAACTTTTTCGCAACAATCCTGAAACTATTACACGTCTCTCGCAGCCTCTTCAAGTTTTTTTCGTCAAATTAAGAAATAAAAAAATCGTGGATCCCCTCCGATTACTTTATTTTCATCTCTGATCTTGAATTTTCGAATAACATTTGTTTTCCGAATGAGGAATAAATGTTTTTTTTTTTTTGGCAATTCGCTGTGTGCGATGCCATACTATAGCGTCTGGCTAGGACTTAGGGCGCTCATGGTGGCCGGAATTCGCACATTCTAACGGACAGTCAATCGTTGTCTTATAGAGCATAGCAATGGAAAAGCGACGCAAAGTTTGACTCGAAAGTTCGACAGTTGTCACCTAACGCCAAAACAGAATGAAAAGTAGCGAAAAACGTATTTTAAATGTTTGGGACGGTAACACAAATTTTTTATATTGCACTACTGTGGTTCAACTTACCTTAAAAAAACTATTTTATTAAAAATATTCAAATTATTGAACGTAAATAAATAATTTTAATGTTCGTACGTTTGCGTGTGTAATATTTCGTCTGTAGAGAATTTTCATATTACACCGACACGCGGCGCCACTTGGTTCTGCGCACACAGCGAATACCAATGAATCTTGAACAAGGTATACATAAATCGGGATAAAAATACATCTCGATAACGATCTAAAAGTATAGACGCGTGACTTATCGAATATATTTCGATCTTTTATCGAAATTTAATGTCAAATATACGTTTCAAAATAATTTTTTTTTTACAATACATATATATTAGTGATACAAATAGTTATCCCTGCTTGATACGGCGATCGCACAAAATGCATACGCAACTATCGGTTTGTGTAGGTGCGCAAAATACATGCACGCACCCCCAACAATATACGCGGGGTATCGTGGGCACACGATGCAACGAAAGCAGGAGGTGCATTCTCTTCAGCCCCGTGTGGGTGGTAGATACATCGTTGCGTGTTGGTGCGCAAAGAGGCGACCTTAAGTCTATGACAACAATCCCCTATTACCCCCAACATAAACAGACCCACACGTATATGTTCTCTTTACGCCTGTATGTATATACATATATGTATGGGTGATAATAAAGCGAGATATATAGAGCGAAGTATAATACTGGTTGCTCGAAGGCAGCTGCCGGTGTGTGGTACGCGCGTGTTATACCGAAGTATTATATCGATTAACTGTTGGCAACAGAAGAGAGGCAGAGTAAAGCTTGTCAAGGGGTATGGTGAGGGTGGAGGGTGGAGGGTGGCAGCGTGGCTTTGGCTTCCCTATATTATTAATCTTTCCCTCTCGCGAAAGCTCGGCCCCTCCGGGGCCCTCTCTCCCATACTGCCTGTGCTGTGCCATCGCTGCGGGATGAAGCTTTCGCGAGGGAGAGAAAGAGAAAGAGAAAGAGAGAAAGAGAGAGAGAGAGAGAGAGAGAGAGAGAGAGAGAGAGGAAGAGAACAAGAGAGCAAGGAAAGCTCTAGGCTTCACTTCCGTTGCTTGCTGCTGGTGAACCTGCCATATATGCGTCTGTCGAGTCAGTCAGGTGTTGCGGGCAGCTTCCGTCGTTCAAAGAGAATCAAGAGTTGTGGCAGAGACTCGCTACCCCCTTAACCACCCCTGCGACGTGCACACAAACACACACACATACACAAAGATTTCCCCAAATATAACACACACCACACACATACACACACACAGATCGCGCAAGCTTGCTCGTTTACTCCCGCCTTTCTTCCCATCCCATGAACACACAAACGCATACGCGTGTATGTATATTATAATGTGAGGCGAAGGATCTACTCTGAACTTCTACGCACCTGCCACCCGCGATTACCTGAAAGCGATGGTACACGCTGAATATGTTACGTTACAACAGAGTCCACGTACGACGAGGCAGTGCATGCGCTTCACAAGCAAAAGGCAGAAAGAGGAAAAATTATAAATGCCATAATGGCACAAAGAGTGATATGGGCTAACTTGGGAAAATTTCATAAAGATTATTCCACCGGGATGATTCAATCTTGATATATGCAGAGAGAAATATTTTTTATGAATTAAGCTCGTACGGGGAAACGAGAATTGTAAAAATATGCGTGCATGGGAATTGTTGCATTAATTGCCAGAACTTTCGGGGAACAGTGCATGGACTCTTCGTTTTAATGAATTTTTCCATCGAACTATGAGTCTTTTGTATTTTTTTTTTTAATACTTCGTAAGGAGCAGGTTCTTAACATCAATTGGGTGCGGCAAGGGGAACGTAATGGCGCGGCGCGGGCGACGTGCGGGGCAGAGGTTGTGTTCGGCATTTGTTTCACCAAATACGTTTGCATTTTATTAATTTGCCATTATACTCACGCTCAATTATGTTTACAAGTATATTTCACAATCGGCACGGTGAAAAACTTTCTTTTTGGGCAAATTATATCTATGAAGGTCTAATCTGTCGTTTAAGCGGTTCTTCGGGGGAAATGTTACCGTTTTTTCACTCCTAAAATAATCTCCAATCATAGCTTCGAATACTTCTCCCATATAAGAGCCGACGTATGTTTAATGTTTTTTTTTCTCCTCAACTACGTGGTCAAAAAATCTGACATAATTACGGTGTATTCCCAGTACCAGCGCAAACCTCCCCTCAAATTTTAGAATCATTCTTACCGTTTTCTCTGGGTTTAAGAACCTCCTTAAGGTAAACGTCCCGATAGCCGGACGTGTACCAGTAGCCATATACCTTATATGTTAAACTATATCTTCATAAGTAATATATAGGTAAAGTTTAACATGGGGTGACCGGCTACTGGTACACGTCCGGCTATTGGGACGTTCAGGTTGATTTTTTTTTTTGGAAATTCGTCTTTCAGTTCGAAGGGCTTGATTTTAAAAATCCTCAGGTTCTCGATTTTCATTAAAAATCGATGTATTTTTTTTCCCCTCATCAGCCATCTATTATTGACTATGCTATTTTCAATTGTCATTCACGAATTTATATCGAAGATCGATTTTTTTTTTTCCGAGCGCGTACAGGGGTGAGCGAGCAGACGAGGGAGAAGTCTCTAAAGTGTCCACAGGGATCGTATCGTTTCACGCGATCGCGATCGATTATGCATATTCGCCCGCGATCGTTAAGATTGAAAGATTTTCTGGAAGAATTCTTTCTTATTTTTCATCTCCGCGGATTCTCACGGTATTTTTTGTGCTATGTGTGTACTGTGTACGAATGTGCATGTACGAGAAATCCTTGTAAATAAGATGAGGAATTCATGATCGCGGGGACGTGCCGAGAAGAAGACATAAAAGGCGCGCGCAGGAATCGAGTACGCGTATATTCGTGTGTGAGACTGAACGAGTTTCAACCTTACTGTATCGATATGTATACATGCACGTATGTCGTAAGAGCGTGCAAGTTACATATGTATATAAATGACACGCGTGTATAACTACGTGACTGACCATTTTCTCCGATAATGGTGGACCATCAACTGCCGCCCGTTTGGCCGGAAGCGCACCTGGGAACGGCGTTTAATATTTCCGAGGATCGCTCGCGGGAGAGTCGGCTGCTGGGCTGTTATATGTTAACGCTATATGTACATATATATCGATTCTCCCGGGTTATACCGCGGTGTGGACCATTCGTGACCGGTGGGATATATGATTGATGTAATTTTGAATTATAAATCTTTGCAAGATTCGCTCTCGCGTCGCGAATCGATTTTCAGATCTCGTTTTGGGCAGGCATGTACACCTGATCGTTGTTCTAAAAAATTTGATTCTTCCATATTTTTCGAAATACGCATATATAATTAGGGTGATTGGTATTTGCCCGATGTTCGAATTTCAATTGTGCCACCCCCTTATTTGTTTCTAAATAAAAAAAAACAAAAATTTTGAGCCCAATATGAATTTCCTAACTTTATTTTTACTATCCGTTGTAACGACGCGAAGTTTTCCATTCAAAATACACGTAATTTTATCTTCTAATATGTTATTATTTTAACTGAAACATCTAATATTCGATGAAAAAAATTAATTTTATACGGAATTGACGGGGTAATCGATAGTGTTTTCAAGGCGAAAAAAAAGAAAAAATGTATTGGCCATTCTGAGGCATTTTTACATTGATTATTTGAGTATTCTTTTTTGTTTTAATTTAAAATGGTAGGAACAAAGCAAAGGTTGTCTAGAAATATAATATAAGAATTTTAGGTTCTAATGAAGTCATCGAAGAGATATTTAGGTAACAATCATCCGCTTTAAATTTAAAAAATAGAAAATTAAAAAAGAAATAGTTTTTCGAGATCGATTTTTAGATTATTTCGAAAAATATTTATTCAAAATATCTAATTTTTCAATTATAATTACTGTTGTGTATTATTAAAAAACAAAAAAAGATAAATATTTTGGAATCCATAACGTCGACTCAATAAAAAAATGCTAAAAAAAAAAAAATACAATTTCAATTGCGTTGAAATTAGAAAAGGTTTATTAAGGAAATGATTTTAAATGACCTATTTTTTAAATTAAAAGCGGCTTATTGTTACCTAAATATCTCTTTGATGACTTCGTTGGAACCTAAAATTCTTCATATTATATTTCTCGATAACCTGCTTTGTCCCTACCATTTTCAATTAAAACAAAGAAGAATACTCAAATAATCAATGTAAAAATGCCTCAGAATGGCCAATACATTTTTTCTTTTTTTTTCGCCTTGAAAGTACTATCGATCCCCGTCAATTCCGCATAAAATTAATTTTTTTCATCAAAGATTATATGTGTCAGTAAAATAATAACACTAGAAGATTATAATCACGTGTATTTTAAACGGATAATTTCCCGTCGTTACAGCGGATTAGTAAAACTCAAGTTAGGACATTCATATTAGGCTGAACATTTGTGTTTTTTTTTTTAATTTAGAAACAAATAAGAGAACGGCACAATTGAAATTCGAATATCGGACAAATAAGAACCACCCTAATATGCGCATGTTAATTTGTAAATCGCATTATAGCCCGTTAGAGGGATTATTATATATATATATATATTATATTGATTGTAAAAAAATATATAATAAAATATTCTATATTTTGAAATTTTCGCGTTTCTCTCGTTATACTGTGAAATTATCGTACGAGTATGAGATGAATGCGTGGACTCGCCGAGTTGGATGGATGGTCGAGATCAGCCTAGGGTGTGGGTGTGTGTGTGTGTGTGAAAGAGAAAGAGAGAGAGAGAGAGAGAGTAGGAGAAGAGGAAGCAGGTATCACGACCGCAAATTCACATCGCGGACGTTCTCGCTCACCGATATGACGTTGACAGGATCAAAAGCATAAACCAGAGAACGTGTACGTCTATTAACGCTAACGTCCCACGAATGCGATTGGCATGGCATTAATAAATTTTCTAATTTTCACGAATATACCTCTCTGCGAGCGTGCGAGGCAAGGTATGGGATAATATGGGCCACAATTTTTTTTTTTTTAATTTTCTCATGGACCAAAATCTTCATGACGACACGGAAAAACAAAATTCCGAGATTAATCGTGCCACCACATTACTCGATATATAATTTGGGAATTCGAGAAATGATTTGATTTTATTTGATGAGCTTTTGTTATGAACTCTTACGTATGGGGATTACCTAGATTTGCAATTTTTTCGTCACCGATTGCGATAATAGAGTGCGATGGCTGCTATCCGTCACGTGATAACTTGCAGTTATGCTTGTAAGCAGATGACGATTGGTCTGTGGATCTTTAAAAATCGTGAAACGACGGAATGATCAGCAGGGAAATTTCATACATGTCAGGAGTGTTTTGGCCCGATGAATCGAAAAACTTTTAACCCGAAATTAAAACTTTCTGCATGGGATAAAAGTATTTTCGAGAAAACGAAATCGTAGGAAATTTAATGAAACTTCCGAGAGATGTTTAATTACTTCTGCGATAACTACTTGCCTAATTTTTAATTAAACTTTTTATGCATTAATTTTCTCCTCTTTGTATACGAGTCGAGCTGTTTATCGCGATCTCAAAATGAGACCTTGAGATGGGGTCCATTTTGCCCCAAAGTTCGATTTTTCATCCGATTTTACGTAAATACATTATCGCAGTGAGTTTCAACTCTGATCCTGACACAATCACGCTAGTGGTAAAACATGGAAATTCTCGGGAGATATTTAAATAAATAATTCGTAAAAAATCACCTCTATCAGATCCGTATTCGAACAATTATATTAACCCGATCACTGTAGGGGCGGTCGATTCGACCGAGGCTGAAATTTCAAACTTTCCCTATTTTGAAACGAAGCAAGGGAGCGTTGCCTTAGCTCCACCTAAAAAATTGTACTTTAGGGTAGAACCCTCACGCAAAGTTTCGAGTCCCCAGCCCCTCATCTCAGTCCATCGCATTGAACGGTCAAATATCGCTTTGGGTCGATTAGACTCCCTCTTACACTTAAGTTGTTTTGTGTCTGACGATATTTGAGATAAGTTTTTCATTTTTTGTGTTTTTTGTACTAATAAGAGTACAATTTCACTTTATAAGAAATAAAAAAAACCACGTGACTGTGTGTACGTGATTCAGATTAAAAAATGGCGGGACACTTCGGGATTGATGTGGGTCGAGCACTCCGTTCTCGTGGGACTGTAAATTATTTCGAAGGTGAGAGCGAGGACGACGATGATGATTATGTACAAGACCAGGACTACTCAACATCGGAATAAATAGTTTTATATTGAAAAATGTGTATATTTCCTACCAAAACCTCCTACATTCACACTTCAAGAAATTTTCATGTGAAAAAATTAGGGTCTCAATTTTATAATATTATTTTTCAACATTTTTTTTATCAAAAGGCACACGCTTAAGCTTTAATTTCAACTTTGACTCGTTCAGTTTCATTCATTTTTCTCCGAGTTATGAATTTCTGAAGAAAAATACTTTTTTTCACGAGTTGATTTGTTTCTTGTTATTTATTTCATAAATTAATTCGGCAAACCTTGTATTTCAAAATTTTATCGTAAAGTATAAGCCTCAAGCATGACACGTGAATTTTTTCAGATTTTTGGGAATACGTTTTCGAGTCTTTTTGAGCATAAGGTCGATTCGACCCCTCTCCTACACTTATAAGTGGTGAAAAAAAGCCCTACCGTGATCGGGTTAATATTAATGTATAACCCACTATATATAGTTTGCCGATATTTTGAGGACTTTTTGATGGTTTTTCAGGAAAACCGCGCCAAGCACACACACCATGCATGCGCATAGTTTTCATAGAGCATATAAAGTTTATTTTTCAAGAAATTATTCATAACAGCGCGTTCCCTGGAGTTCCCGCCATATTCTCATAAAATCAATATGAATTTATTCAAATTGATAATGTGACGATGTATGCGAGCTTACACTGATCACTGAAGTCTATATCCTTCAGGCATTTGCAAATACGAGCAAAAACGATGTGGAAGTTTCAAAAATACGCTCTATATTCACCCAAGGCCTGCATCTGTTATTTTCACAGAGGGTTGAAGAAAACTTACGGCAAAACCAATTCGTATATGAATTGGAAATTATTTAACTTCTTACCATATATGTATCGCGGAAGAAATACAGAATTTTCTTTCGAAACGATTACGAGATTTTTTTTTGCCCATGAGAATTTATTATTTTTAAATCGTGTCTTGGCAAAGAAAATATTGAAAATTCACGATGACGTCTTCGCTGTCCACAACTTCGAGCCAATTCATGACGCCCGAAACTCATCGTGGGCATAATTGAAATATTTGAAAATTTTTATTTGCTCAATAACAGAATACGATGGTTCGTTTGAAAAACGCAACAGACAGATATTCCGTGAGAGGTCCTATTCTGTCACGTCGAATATACGTAGGGGATGGCAGACACTGGGCTGTTGGGCCACAGACTGAATTTCATGTACTACATGCACTGTTCAACGACTCTGTGCGTGACATTTTTGTTATGAAAAGCGAGTTAAACGTTATATTTCCTCCCTCCCTCCTATCTCTTGTCTTCATTTTTCTCTTTTTACTTTTTACACTAGTTCGGTATGAATATAGATATGTGTATGTGTCTGTACACATTGCCTAGACATGTGGCGTGTTTCCCGACTCGCCTGAACGTTCTAATATTGGAAATTTCAATATACATATGTATACGCTTATGCGGTTCTCATCGTACAACGTGACTTTAACCATACAGATACATCTATATATATATATGACTTGAGCGACCATACGATTCAAAAGCTCTATTCTTCGTCAGCTATATCCGACACTATACCGTCCCCATGTGCAGAACATATGTACAAACATAAGCTTCTGCGGTGCCAAAGCCCTATTGCGCTGTCAGTTTCGTATACGAAAAAAATATTCCAACAAGTCCAGCTAACGAATACATACGCGTATCCACCGACGCACGTATATCGCATGTGTACGACTATCGATCTTTAGAAAACGTTCATTAGAAATGTCCTGGCACATTTTTATTTTTCTTTCGGCGAACAACTGTGTCTACTTTGCGATGAGTCGATCGTACATGGGAAAAGGCATTACGACGTATTCCAGATGGTTCTTAAAAAACTTTCGACCTTGCCATTATAGTCTCGTTGCTCATTTTTTTGTTTATCGATTTCTTAGAATGGAACGAACGTTAAGAAATTATTTGACGAGTTTGCCGGGCTTCTGGCCAGAGTCAGTGACGGATTTACTGATTAAGACAAGCTTGGCGTTGCCGAATCTGGTACTGGCCAGAATTCTTTTGGATTTACTAGTCTGGGAAAACTCGGCAAATCTCGACTTGTTATTGGCCAGAATTTTCAATCGTAATCTGACAAGTTATGGCATTTTGAGAATTTTGAATCCACGATATGAGATTCGCCATATTGAATTTTGTAATTTCGACCTCAAATTCATGGACACCAACTAGAAAAAAAAAACCCTGAACAAATAGTTAGAGTGAATCTGACAGGTATGGAATTTTTAGAATTCTGGATCCACCATATTGGATTCGCCACATTCAACTTTGTAAATTCTCCCAAAACCAACATGGTTATAATAAATAAACGGTTGAAAACGCAACCCAACACCATCGCCTGAGTAGCTCCCAACATACAACTGATTAAGTGTTCTCTGGCGTGTCAAATACGTGATATGAATTACCAAAGTTCATAAACAGTCGATAGCGTAGGGGATAGCGTGTTAGGTATAGATAGCTAGGATAGGTAGGTAGGTCGCAGGTTCGAGTTCCTGTCGAGGAGACTAAAATTCTATCCAAAAATCCGTGCAGGATTTTTTTTTTTTCAGTATAACTTTTCTATGACCTATAACAACGAAAAAATATGCGTATGGAACCATTTTGAAAGTGACATATTTCGTTTTTTATTTATATTTTGCATTCAAAAATATTAGCAAAGATATACAGAGTTTCCTGGCTAGCAACTGCCGAGTTCTCTGGCTAGAAGCTGTCGAGATCTCTGCCTACCAGCTGCCGAATTTTTCCGACCAGCAACTCGTCAGTGCGCCAAGACAGGCACTAGATAAATTTGCATTACATGCCTATAGTCTAGAACTCGATAGTTTACTTGCAATCAACTGGCCAGAAAGAAGGAAAACTGGACAGGGTCTGACCAGCGCCTATTTTAAATTTCTGCACGGGTTTAAGCATTTTTGAATTTCGAGGAATTTTTTGGAGGCATCTTCAACAGGCTATAACTGTTGATTGCCAGAACATATTGCGACAGACAATTCTATAAAAAGAAAAAGAAAAAAAGAATCGTATGTGTATGAAAAAAAATGTGAAAAAATTTGGACTCTTTTTGGACTGAGAAATTCTGCTTGGACAAGTAAAAAATGATTTTTCGGTCTGAAAAATTGATGAAAATGTTGAAGCTTTTGGGTTATCTTGTGAGAGGCGAAACAGATCGCATTTCATTGTTTAATTATGGCAACGTCGAAAGTTGTAAATCTATATAAAAAAAAACTCATTTCTGTATATATATGTTCATTTTTGTCATTTAATTTATTTCCCATCGAGCTGTTATCCTCGTTTATTATTGCGCGCAATTTTAAGAACAATTCTCAAAACGATATATAAAACGCGACGCGTTGAAATGAGAAAATTAATTAATGCCACGTCGTTAACAATATATATATATATATATGTATATCCGAAGGTCTTAAGGGGGGGTCTTTCGTCGTCAGCACAGACTCCGGGAGAATAATTGTGGGAAGAGGGAGAAATGAGAGAAGCGAGATTTGAAACTCGCGAGTATAGCGAGAAAGTATTGCGGACCAACGGCATAAGCAGTATACAAGTTCGTATGGCTTTTTTTTTTAATTTTTCTTTCTTTTTCTCAAAAGCCCTCAGCGTCGCCGATGCTGTTGGCTCTTTTCGAGACTATAAGAGCGAGATTGCGACCAGAGTGACTATGCACAGACGTTTATTATCCTTTTTCTCTCGTTCGACGCTCTCGCCGCTTGCCGTCTTACTTTTCTAATTATACGGTGAAAAAAGTGATTTAAAGTACGGGATTTTAGTCGCGAGACTTGAGAAAACGCCTCGCACCCGAGAGGTCGCTCTCTCACTATGATTCTTCGTCGCGGCCGCTAGTCTGAAAATTAAAATTTCCCGACGCAATCTTGAAACGAGAGCGGATGAAAGAAAATGCAAATCTCTCGCGATTGTCGCAGATAGCCGAACGCGGATGTGCAATGGAGAAAAGAGTTACGGACGATTATAGCGTCGAGATATGAGCAACACTTGATTGTATTTCATGGTGCATTTCGATGATTCGTTCCTATTTAGAATTTAAATTCTTTCGATCGTTTTTTGTTTGATGCTGTATACTGGCAATGACAAAAAATGCGAGAGGGAATAATGGACTTTTTATGTGTCTTTCGGTAGCCAGACTCCGCATTATACTTAAAAAGTTTCGGCCATTCACCTGCCAATTTTATGGCATCTCCTAAAGAACGAAGCTTGAGAGTGTTTCGTCTGAATATTTTATTTTACGCACTATCGGCTCCATCTAATTTATTAAAATTCCGAATAATTCCTTTGCAATACTAATTATACTCAAAACTAAAAAAAAAAAAAAGAAAAATCGATTTAATAAATTTGTGTTTGTTTAAAAAAGTAATGGAAATGAAATCCGTAAAATGAAAAAAATCTTGAATAACAATTTTTTGTTTTCTATTACTTTAATAATAATTTTGAGGCATTGCTATCGTTTAGGCTCAATGTCTCAAGTGTCTCAAATATATAGTTCAATTTATTTAGACTTTTATTTCACTGTGATTCGATGAAACAATAGAGTTGCATTTTTGAAAATTTATTCTTAAGGATTCACCTGATTATATATCATGCGAAAAAAGACGATTGGAATATTAAAAATAAAAAAACGGTAATCTTAACGTTATACCGCTTGGAATAGCCTACAGATATAGCGCGAATTACGGAGGACAATAAACAAAAGAGTTATTATTTGATACGCTAGAGGATTTAATTGGAATTAATTATGAATGAGTAGGCAATTAAGAGTAGATGGAAATCCCGCCCGCAATATTTCACTTTCAATAAATATATTCGTGTTGCTGTTTCCCTTAAAGAAAAAAGTGCCGTTCGTGCTGGAAAAATTAAACTCAAGGGGTAACACCACTCGAACAGCCGAAAAAAGCCCTAATTTGGATGATTTATTTTGGGAGTATGGAAAAAGGAATAGGATTTCCTTTCAGAGGGTTTATTCAACACATATTGAAGTATATATAAAAAATTTTTTTTTTATCATTTTGATGCAAAATGGCGGCGAAACAGCCATTCTTTGAAATCGCTTTTTTTTTTTAAAGCTCCTTCACGGGAGGATGGACTTCTCGTAAAGTATAAGGTCTGGGACAAAAAACCAAAAAATTTTATAATCTATACACTATTGCCCATGGGACGACGTAAGGATTTTTTTTAAAATGAAATTTTGTAGAAATGGTGCACTTTTGAAAAAATGAATCGATTTTTGGCAAAAAGATAAGCAGTAAATTGTTTATAAAAAAAAAAGTTTACATTAAATTAAAAAAAAAAAAACGGCTATATACTCCCATAGAGAATGTAATTTTGAAGCTACCGTCAGAATTTTAAATTGATCCATCCAACGGTATTCAAGTAATCTGTCCTCCCAGTTTTTGAAAAAAAGTGGTTTCGAGAAAAATGCACTTTTCCGAGGCACTGTGGAAAATCCGAAAATTGTACCTTTTAAAAAATTTTCTTCACTATAGGACCAATTGGATATTGTTTTTATGACCCTAAAATATTTTTTAAGCAAAGAAAAAATAGAATTTCCCAAAATGGTGGTGTTACCCCTTAAACTATTATGTAATTTATGTTTCAAGTATAAGGAGACCGAAGGAGACTACGCGTTATCTAGGTCACTTATTGAGTTAAAAAATGCCAGATGTTGCAAAGAAATTAGTAGAGCTTTTATCAGCAATTATAAAAAAAAAATAAAAGCATTAACGAGCAGAACTATACGTATCCACCATGAATAAAAAAATTCGCGAAAAATAAATTTGTACGGCATCAGAAATATATTTAATATAAAATTAAATATATATTTTCGTGCTTTACCTTGAGAGATGTTTAGTTAAGACTTGAATATTTCGAAAAAGGGCACGATCAGTTGTGTACCGACTCGGCAGCACTTAATGAATGTAGTATATACTTATTTACAATATAAAAAATGGTATACATATACACATAATTTTTAATTATGAAAATGCAAAGCGAAGAAAATTTCTGGGGATGAAAAGTACCCACGATTTTGGCACACCCTTCTCGTAGGAGCTTGAGGATTCCACGAGCATACCTCTCGCGCTCGTGTGTTTGCCGAGCAAATTCAGCGACGAAGCTACAGATTTTCAGCAAGAGCACGCACATATATCAATTCCAAGAGGCAGGAGCAATGATACTCCCGTTTTGTTTATCTAACTAAGCGTCTTACCGAAGGGCCAAGAGTCGCGCCAGGCAGCATCAAGTGTCGTGAGACGAGAGACAGACGAGGGTGTTCACTCAACCAGTAATCTCTTCCATCTTCGCGAAATGACAGATAAAAATTTATTCGATTTTTTCTTTTCTGCTCTTCGACGGATTTTCTCACGAGCTTTACTCTCTCTCTCTCTCTCTCTCTCTCTCTCTCCCTCTTTCTCTCTCTTTTTCTCTCTTTTTCTCTCTTTTCCCCCTCACTCTCCGCGATCGTTTGCGAAATTGGATAGCTATTTTTTTTGCATACAACTTTTTCCGTAAACTGCGCCTCGCATAATAATATGGGATTGCAGGCAATGGAGTTTATGGGCGCATTTGTTTCAATATAGAATCGCGATGCGATATGTAAAGTGGTTTGAGGTATTCGAAGCACGTAGAGGAAATTATATCCGAACGTTCTTGGAGCAAGGGAAATCGATCAAACTCGGGATATCAGCGGTCATTTCAGGATTTTTTTAATCCCCATCTTCCTTTAAAAAACGAAATCGGTTGCTCGGACGTCCGCGCTTCAATTGCGTACACGTGTTTCGATTAAATAAAATAGCTGCTAAATCCGTTCCGTTTTTTTTTTTCAACCCTGCCTAGCTGTGGCTAGATTCACTTTATATAGGCGGTCTTTTCATCAATTTTCGATTATTTGGACGAGTAAGCTCAAGTAGGTTAAGCGGGCACCCATCCGAGTACTGGACACAAACATCTTTACACGCTCATCGTTGTGGCTTCATATAGGAGCTATATAGCCGTGCAGAAATTTAAAATAGGCGCTGGCCAGACCCTGTCCAGTTTTACTTCTTTCTGGCCATTTGATTGCCAGTAAACTGTCGAGTTCCGGACTAGACGTGTAACGCAAATCTGTCTAGTGCCTGTCTTGGCGGACTGACGAGTTGCTGGTCGGAAAAACTCGGCAGCTGGTAGGCAGAGATTTCGACAGCTTCTAGCCAGAGAACTCTGCAGTTGCTGGTCAGGAAACTCTGCATATCTTTGCTAATATTTTTTAACGCAAAATATAAACAAAAAACGAAATATGTAATTTGCAAAATTGTTCCATATGCATATTTTGTCGTTGTTATAGGTCATAGAAGAGTTATACTGGAAAAAGAAATCCTGCACGGATTTCTAGATAGAATTTTATCCGCCTCGACGGGGACTCGAACCTGCGACCTACCTACTTATCCTATCTATCTACTTAACACGCTACCCACTATACGCTATCGACTGTTTATGAACTTTGGTAATTCATATCATGTATTTGACACGTCAGAGAACACTCGATCAGCTGTATGTTGGGAGCTACTCAGGGGATGGTGGTGGTCGCGTCGTCAACCATTTATGTAGTATAACCATGTTGGTTTTGGGAGAAATTACAAAATTGATCAGGGCGAATCCAATATGGTAGATCCAGAATTCTAAAAATTCCATACTTGTCAGATTCACTCTAATTATATATTCAAGGGGTTTTCTAGTCGGTGAACACGAATTTGAGGTAAAAATTGCAAAACTCAATATGGCGGATCCATAATTCTCAAAATGGCATAACTTTTGTCAGATATCGATCTAACTCAGTATTTAGGAGATTTTTGGATTACTGAACGTAAATTTGAAGTCGAAATTACAAAATTCAACATTGTGAATTTAATATGGTGGATTGAAAGTTCTCAAAATGCCATAACTTGTCAGATTACGATTGAAAATTCTGGCCAATACCAAGTCGAGATTTGCCGAGTTTTCCCAGACTAGTAAATCCAAAAGAATTCTGGCCAGTACTAGATCCGGCAACGCCAGGTTCGTCCTAATTAGTTAATCCATCACTGGCTGTAGCCAGAAGTCCGGAAAACTGGTCAAATTTCTACACGGAATATTTTAGATGATTTTCTTTATACAGCGAGTCGTGTGTCTACGTGTCATAAAATATCACCCAAATCATAATTGTGTGTGCAGGTAAATCACTGGTCTCGAGGATCGAATGATGAAAGCGGAAGGAGCGGTAGCGCCTATTGCTGTCCCGAACAAAATCAAAGTCAAGGAAGAGACGAAGGAATGCTGCGGTTATCAACAGATCACGACTTCCTCGACTTCCGTTTCCGCAACGGCAACGACGACAATCGTCGCTCAAACGACAAAAACGAGCGTATCAACGATAAGCACGGTCTTGCCTACCAGCAGCACGTCCTCCGTTATCGTCAACACTCCAATCGACTCGTGCACGACCGGCATAATCCCAACTACCATAAAACCGACCACAACGACGATTGTTCTCTCGCCTAACCCCAGCGGCGACATCATCAACAGTCCCGCTGTCCTTTCACCCTCATCTACATCGTCCTCCTCGATCTCTTCCAGCCTAGGAGCTCAAACCCCGAGCGTCATTCTTCAAGTATCGCCAACATCCGGCCACGTTACGATGGTTAACAAAAGTTCCGAATCCTTTCCCATCGATCTCGATCTCAAGACTAAGGTACCTCAAGGTATGTACCGTTTTACAAAAGTTTATCTCATCGAAATTATATTCATTTTTCATTATAATTATATTTATCACGTACATTATGTTTCTTTGAATAAAATATGTCGATTGCGGTGCAGTTTCTCACGTATGCTCCATACTCAATACGCGCCCCTTTAAGTAACCCTCCAAGCACACTTCAAGGGATTTCAAGGGACATAAAAGTTGTTAAACATGAAAATCAGCGTTTCTTTCCGTTTAGAATCACCGAAGGGATTTTCTGCTGACGAAAGTTCTGAATTTATGACCTCGAATACGAATGGTTCACAGAAATTATTGAAAATTCCGGGAATTGAAAATTCGCTACCTTTATGTTAGCTGCAACTAGTCGATCCAAAAATGAACAATAAATGGTTAATCGTGGTTCGCTGAAACCGTCCCTCAGTCTTCTCAGTACACGGGGGCTAAATAAGTGAAGAAAATTCGTTCGATATAGTCGTTCGTGGGATCATGACGCCCAAGTGATGTATAAGCATAACCAGGGAAGCACACGATTCATTGCTTTCAGAGGCCATATAATACGGGGTCTCGTGCGCCGGGGCAAATCGTAAACGTTAGTTTGGAATATTGCATGGGGGTGCCCGTATAACGAATTCGCGAGCTCGGGAATCGAGGGGCCGCAGGTTGTTCCTAGCTCCCGAATCGTACATTCAGATAGCAGCGATCTGGTTATCTCTGTGTACGCAACGAGAGCCCGCAGCTACCTTTGCCCGCTGATGGAGAGAGAGAGAGAGAAAGAGAGAGAGAGAGAGAGAGAGAGAGAGAGAGATCAAGCTTTTTCGTAATGTTGAGAAGACTCGTGGGGCATTGCAGACAAGACCTTTCTGCCGCAATCCGCAAAGCCCTCTTCACCCACCATATATACCATGCACATACGGGGTGATTTAATTTTTACGTGGGTGCTTTGAGATTTTGAGAAAAGCAAATGCTTACAAAGTCCTTCTATCAAGCCTACGTAACCAACGGGAAATTTTGGACGGAGATAAAGCCTCAATTGAGGTTTCACACGTCTCCTCAGAGACAACATTTTTCGTTAATTTCTTCTTTGTAACCGGTTACAATTGCAGCAAATAATAAACCCTGAGCCAAAAACAGTCCAACTTCATCAGAAATATCTCATATATAATCACGGATCCGTCTTCTTCGCTTTTCGTACAATCGCTATCCTTGGCACATAACTCTTACCCACCCCGCAAGACCCTTTTCTCTAATTTTTTCCGTAAATCCGGGCAAACCAACTCTTAAATAATCCTATTCTAAATCTCATATCAATGAATTAAGTTCTGCTCATGAATTCGTTATCTTTATCTTTCGATATTTAAGCAGCTGATGATAAAAAAGTTTACTTTCAGCGTACATTCGTTTCAACAGATTTGTCAATATTGTGTAGTCAACTGAAGCCTTTTCAACTGCTGCAGACTTTTTTTTTTTATAGAAAATTTAATTTTCTACAAAATTTTTCCCCGTGCAATTTTCTCTATCTTGAATAGTTCGGATAGTGTTTTGAGTTGAAGCTCGGAAAACGTGAATTTTGAATTTTTTTTCTTGCAACATAAACATTAATATTTCATAAACTTACAGGAGTATATTGCTATAATTTTTGTACGTTGCTATCAACGCCGTTTACTATCGAATAACATTAAAACGAAGCCTCACAGTTCTCATTCTGATTTCGATAACATAAATTGACTGGCAGAGATGAGTGAGGATTTGACGTTGTCACCACTGAGCCCTGCCTTTGTTTAAGCATAGGAACCCCCTCGGACGACTCGTCCCGCAAACAAACAGAGGAACATCCTTAATCGACTGAAGGTTGATTGATTAAGCTGCATGTTTAGTCAATCCAATAAAGCCTTGGTTGAATCAATTATATATTTCGTTGGTTACCCATAATCGTAGATTCAGTTGAATTTACAGATTTTTATCCCACTCCACACTCCAGCTTCGCTTTGATAATGACCTTTTGTTTTCGTTTTCTACTGTACACCGTAACATTTCTCCCGTAAATGGCAGCTTTCCCTTAGGTGTAACGAACCTTACCGCAAAAGTTATTCGAGCAGTAATCGCGAACTTTTTGGGGTTCATCCGGAGAGAGTTAACGGAGTAAAAGAGAGCTCTACCCCGGATGAGGAAAGTCCGGGTGTCTGCATTTCTCGTTTGCGTGTCTTTATATGCAATCGGATGCATATTCGTGCATGCAGAGCCCCGGTGTCTATACACGCACGTGTACTACACATATATATATGTGTGTGTGTGTGTGTGTGTGTTGATTATATTTCCGTGCACGAGAGAGCTTTGGTGGATTAGGCAAGGGTGTATGCGATTCGCGGTTGCCGCGCGCGATATCCATTTAGGACGGAAGAGGCGGAAGTCCCTGCAAGCAGTCAGTCAAGCTGCAAGGTTCTCTGGTTCGCCTATGCCGATCCAGAGAGGGGACGAAAGAGGATAGGAGCGGGGAGGAAGGGTGGACGGTTGGATGGGTGTCTCTAGGTCCCGGCGTGCTGCCTGACTGCCTGGTCCAGACGCGATAAGGCACGTCCAACACTTCCAGCGGGATTCTGCTCTCGGCTGATATCATATCCGGTATCCTCTCTCTCTCTTGTTCTCCCCCCCCCCTCCCACCCCCGTGCCGTGAAGTCCCAGTGCGACGTAGGTATTTCACGATAGCCCGAACTTCGCACTCTGCTCTCCCTCTCGCTCTCGAGCTCCTATCGCTAACGCTGCGGGTTGTGCTTACGACGAAATTCCGTGCTTCCCTTTATAACCACTCCACTTCCACACCCGCTCCGAAAACTCGCATATACGGCTTTATATACACACATATATATATATATATATGTGAATAAGGCTGTACACACTACGATATAACCGGGACTGCTCATGCACTCTCCCTCTGCGTCTATATATATCACGATCATGAATATTTGTATACGTGCCTTATTATCATCTTAATTGAGTGGGACAGAACTGACGCATGATAAAGTGCGAATAAAAACTATAACGAATGAGGGCACCATCATTATTTTGGGACGTAAACGAAAATAATTGTAATCGCAAATTCATTCCTCTAGCTTACGTATACTTTTGGGATTTGAATTTGGCTGTCACCGCGAGAGTTTTTTTCATTGATAATTCGAGGAACGATTGCTTAAATGTACTGTTTGACCAGACGAATCATCAATCGAAGCGACAAATAATTCGTTTTGCCTGTGTGAACTGATACAGTGAGCATCGGGCGAAGTGTAGAAACGAAAAATAAAAGAAAATAAAAAATCGGAGAAAGAGCAGGCCGTAGAGAATGCGGAGCTTTCCCGTGGAGATCGAATTGGCGCTGCATTTTTGGTATCACACGGGAAGCAGTAGAATTATAATACCGGATGTCGAGAGATAATCCGGTATGAAGCGCGAAGCAAAAAAAGGGAAGAGAGAAAAATTCTGACACGCGAGGACAGCCCAAATGCAGGGGAATTTCCCAATCTTCATTTTCATTTAAAAATAAATTCTCAACGAGTAAAAGTGTACCTATTCGCCATTGTGTGCATGTATACCATCGGCCCGGTCGTCGGCGCCATGTCTGGCCCAAATCACGCCAAGCGTTGGTACGGACAATACAATATCGAGCATGGCCCATGCTTGATATGATATCTCGAAACAGCTGTCATAAATGAACTCAATTTTTAATCAACAACTGAAAAACATTATCGCTCAGTATATCGCCTCGGCCACGTATCAAATCTACTCGTTGGCGTCTACGATTGGGCCAAGGATTGCGGCCGAGCTATATGGTCAGAGCTCCTAGCCCAATCGTTGGCGTGCACACTATCAAGCGTGAAATTGGACGAGCTTTGGTGGCAAGCATGTCAAGTCCACGCATTGGTATGAACGATTTTTGGGCTGTATGCTTTCCAAGCGATGATCCTAAAGTGGTGACCGAGCATGAAATATAAGTGTCGTTCGGTATACCGCTGGGCCGAACTTGGTTCAATTCTTGGCCTGAGTGTCAGTCCCAATCGTTACCAAAAGTACCATCGGAAACGATATACTAAGAATAGCTTGGGCCGATGATATTTTAAGGATGCTTAGCAAGTAACCTTATTGTCCCAGGGATGGACCAGAATTGTTTTCTTGGCCACCATTGGGGATGCACACATGGGCACGTAGATGATTTATCCGTCTAGACGAAAGACCTTGCTTCACGAAGATCCGGAAGTTGAAATGGGAGAGATAGAGAGACGAGAGATAAGAGACTCGAGTGTCAAAGTCGGATTATACTTAAATTTGCATTAAAAAATAAAGCTCGGACTCGTAGAAGTAGATTTAGTGAAAGAGATGGAAAGGGGTTGCTGCTCCGCGTGTAACGTCCGATGTGATTGGGAGAACGAAGGGCATATAGAAGGGAAAAAAAAGAATAAAGTGACGAGGGTGAATTTTCTTATTTGCATTTAAAAATAAAATTAGAACTCGTGGTAGTAGAGATTTTGCGAAAAAAAAAAACTGCAAAAGGTTTTGCTCCGCGAGATGTGTGGAAGGATAATGGAAAAAAAGACTCGAGTTAGAAAGGTGAATTACGTATATTTGCATTCGAAAATAAAATTCGTACCGGTTGAAATAAATATGTAGATTCGTGATCCAGAGGAGGAGAAAGAGGAGGAGGAGGAGGAGGAGGAGGAGGAGGAGGAGGAGGAGGAGGAGGAGGAGGAGGAGGAGGAGGAGGAGGAGGAGGAGAAGGTGACCGCGCGCTGTCGACGCATTGCTGCATTTTCTGTTACGGGTATAAGGGCAGCATACGCGTCGAAGAAGGTCCAAAATCGACACGGGATGTAAGAGAGAGTAAACAGTAAACGCGGAAGAAGAAGAGCGAGAGGGAGGAGAGTTCCGGAATAAGAGGCGAAGCGGAACCGGAAGAGCAAGCGCCGGAGTGAGAGAGAGAGAGAGAGAGGGGGGAGATGAGGGGGTTAGAAAAGCGCGAGCGAGATGAAAAGGAGAACAAGCGTGGTTGGATAGGGAGGGATTGCGATCAAAGCCATCTGTTGCATTGTCCCGGCAATTAGGAGGCGACAGCTGAGTCCCACCGTACTTACTTCCTACAGCGATTCTCAATGCTCTGCGCTTGCTGGAAGCACGTGCGGCTTATCGATCCTTCTCACTCTCGTCTCCGCGGCATAGAGGAAGTTGCCCTGTACATGCCGCTTTTGTCTATAGGAAAAAAGACGCGAGAACTCGATCCGAGCAAAATCTCATACACGCTCAACTACTGCGGCATTTTTTTCAATTTTTATTCCGGCCAATTCCCAGATAATTCTCACTGAACTTTTCGTGATAAAATCAATCGCGATATCAAACGAAAATCAGACTTTTGATCTATCCGTGATTTTTCATGCATGCAACTTTTTTTCCATGTCGGATTTTACATCGACATGATTGTGCGAAGTGTACGAATAATTATTTTTTTTTTTTCCAAATCTTCGATTTCAATCGTCCCAGGGATGATGGAAATTTGGCGCAAGAACTCTACTCTGTGTGAACCATCAGATATATATATGTGTGCATGTACTTTGCTACTGGCGCTGGTGTATATAAGGGAATAAAAAGATATTGAAAGAAAGGAAAAGAAGGAATTGAAGTGGAGCCTGAGGCTGAAAGGGTTGAAGCGAGCGTGAAGAAGAAAAGGTCGAGAGAGAGAGAGAGAGAGAGAGAGAGAGAGAGAGAGAGAGAGAGAGAGAGAGAGAGAGAGAGAGACAGATGTATGTAGAGAGGGCGAAAGGTAGTGGAGAACGTTGCGAAATTGGGAGAGGGTTGAGAATCGCCGGAGAGGAAGTAACAGCTGGTCGAAGGGACAGTAACATCAGCAGCAGCAGCGGGTAGCAGCAGCCGAGATCTGTACCATTACCATCGCCTTTGCTTTCTCTCTCTCTCTCTCTCTCTCTCTCTTTTCTTCTCGCTAGATATCTTCTCCAGAAATTCATATAAGTATAGAGGCGAAAGACGTATATCCAAACGTGTGGCAAAGCACTGAGCCGAGAGAAAAGAAAAAGACAGTGAAAAAGAGCGAGAGGATGAAGATCGAGAGTGAGATGATGAAAAAATTGCAATCACGTCCGATTCGCAACGATCGGCTCTTAGACTCGTCGATGGTAATCCCACCCGCCCTTTACTTTTGCCGTTGCAATCGCTGACCTCATCAAGCGTTTAACGAAAAATGAGAAAAGAAGATTTACCCCAAACGAATAACTTGAAGAAACTCCATTAAAAATGTTCAAAGCCTAAATTAAATTTAATAAATCTTCACTTTCATGAACTGAATTAATTGAATAAAGCTTCATTGGGATATTATTAATTGAATTTTCGTCGTGGTAAATCAAAATTTGTCTCGATGTAGGATACAAAAATGAAATCATTAAGTGAAATGATAATTCGAGAATTATAATTTTTTTGCTACTTTCGTTTATACATACTCATGCAGATGAGGCATGATATTAGATAAGATTTCTGCGTTGGCGGATTCGAAAGAAAATCCAAAATATTTCTTTTCTGCTTCGTCATAGAGGAAGCTTTGTTTTGGTGGAAAAACAATTTCGAGATTGTCGTGCGCCAACACGCTCGAAATATTTTAGAACGTTGAGAAAGCATCAGTGCCCACGTTCTCATTTTCGTAAATTTGGAGCTAGCGAGCCCACATTTTTTACAGATATAGTCTAGGGAACAAGAACGATTGGTATTGAATTTGGCTAGAATCCCTTGAGAGCTTCAGATTTTGGAAAATTTTGAAATTTTAAAATAATATATGTGCGCGCTTTAACTCTCGCAAATTTGACGCTATCAAACTCAAACTTTTTACAAAAAAAGTAGCCTGTAGGACAAGTTCGATTGGTATTGAATTTGGCAAGAATTCCTCAAGGCATTAAGATTTTATAAAATTTGTAAATTTTCGAAAAATGTATGTATATGCGCTTTAGCGTTCGCAAATTTGACGCTACAGAGCTCAAACTTTTTACACAAATAGTCTGTGGAACAAGGACGATTAGTATTGAATTTGAAAAAATTCCTGAAGGGCTTAAGATTTTGTAAAACTTTGAAATTTTCGAAAAGTTTTGAGCGTGCTTTGAGTTCTGCGAATTTTCGCCCGTCAAGCTGCAACGTTTTACCCTGATAGTCCAGGTGACTGAAAAAATTCGCGCTAATCATAAATTTGTCGATTGCTTATGTTTTAAAGATTGCTATTTTAACCCGATCACTGTAGGGCTTTTTTCCACCACTTATAAGTATAGGAGAGAGGTCGTATCGACCTCATGCTCAAAAAGACTCGAAAACGTCTTCCTAAAAATCTGAAAAAATTCACGCGTCGTGCTTAAGGCTTCTACTTTACGATAAAGTTTTTAAATACAAGGTTTGCCGAATTAATTTATGAAATAAATAGCAAGAAACAAATCAACTCGTGAAAAAAAGTATTTTTGTTCAAAAGTTCATAACTCGAAGAAAAATTAATGAAATGGAACGCGTCAAAATTTAAATTGAAGCTTAAGAGTGTGCCTTTTGATATAAAAATGTTGAGAAATAATATTATAAAATTGAGACCCTAATTTTTTTACATGCAAATTTTTTGAGGTGTGAATGTAGGAGGTTTTGGTAGGAAATATACACATTTTTCTACATAAAACTATTTATTCCGATGTTAAGTCCTGGTCTTGTACATAATCATCATCATCGTCCTCGCTCTCACCTTCGAAATAATTTACAGTTCCACGAGAACGGAGTGCTCGATCCACATCAATCCCGAAGTGTCTTGCCATTTTTTAATCTGAATCACGTACACACAGGCACATGATTTTTCTTTCTAATTTCATATAAAGTGAAATTGTACTCTTATTAGTACAAAAAACACAAAGAATGAAAAACTTATCTCAAATATCGTCCGACACAATACAACCATTAAGTATGTAGAGGGGGGGGTCAAATCGACCCTGAGCGAAATTAGACCGTTCACCACGCTGGACTGAGAGGGGCTGGAGATTCTAAACTTTGCATGAGGGTTTTACCCTAAAGTACAATTTTTTACGTGGAGGTAAGGCCACGCTCTCTTGCTTCGTTTCAAAATAGGGAAAATTTGAAATTTCTACCTGGGTCAAATCGACCCCCCTCCCCCCCCCCCCCCCTACAGTGATCAGATTATAACTCACAATTCTTATCGTTACTTTTTTGGGACTCGTGAAGCTAATTTTCCGCGGTTCGAATCGAAATATTATTATTCTACGCTACCGGAATTTCAACGACGCGTTCATATCTCGCTGTCACGTTATAACCGATGCTGTTTCGATGAGCATATACACATTATATATGTATGTTACATGAATTTCTACGACGGGTTTTCGGCCAGGCAGGCAGGCAGGCAGGCAGCAGCAGGCAGACAGACGAAGAGGTATATATTCCACGATGATAACGCAGGGTATACAGAAGAAAGAGGAGAGAGAATAGGAACAAGCCAAGGTGGATGACATGACCCGTAATTGCATGTTATCCGCGGGCGGGCGCGTTATCGTATTAGTGGAGAGACTGCTAACTATACGAGGGATCATACGTATACGTGCGGTATTTTAACGCTAAACGTATGTACACATTATACGTACATATATATATGTGTGGACTAAATTTGCGCTAGAGATATCGTCAGCGTGTCTGCACCCGGGCCAAAATATAATCCACCCCTCATGCTGTCCACGCGTATTGGCCCGATCTAGCCAGATTTCACCCTCGCGGTGATTACAGACACCTCGTCCTTTTACGCCGAAGAGCCCTATATTTTTTTTAAACTCTTTCCGTATACGCAAAATCCCAATCCCCAAACTCTCAAGCTGACGATAAGCATCGTACGCTCGTTTTCGTATAAAAGAAATGGTCATTTTTTCATCAACCCATCAGATATATACTGCATGGATTTTCTTATATCGCGCTCTGGAGAACTCGCCTATCACGATGATTATAGTTGTACATATAATTATAGTAAACGAAATGTTAAAATTGATAATTGAACGCAGCTTCTATTTCTTTCACACTCTGCTCGCGCAAAGTCTCTCCGTGAGCATGCCCGGCGATTTATTCTATTTTCACATTCCCAAAAGAGAAGCTTTTATAGGATGTATAAAAATTACAAGAAAGCCTGGGACGATCCCGGGAGATTGCTGATCGAATTAATTCGAAAGGACTCTGGTAATTTTTTGAAAGATACGATTAAAATCCGGGCTAGCAATATTGTGGAAGATGCAATTTGCATCTCGTTTCTTGCCTCCTTTTTTTGGTTAGACAAAACCAGCTCCGCGAATGGAGTTACCCGCAGTGTGGCAAAATTGTTGCAATTTTTCGAAAAAAAAAAAAAAAAATTAAAAGTTTCATATAATCCAGAGGTCACTCAATCGATTCTCGCCCGATTCAATCCCTAATGTAATAAGAGAAACCGCATCGCAATGCACTTTAATGTCACGCATCGAATGTTTAAATCTATAATTCGTAATTTACCCAGAGACAATTGAGTATTTCATATGGGTTGTAATCCCAAACTTGCACGCGGTAGCGACAGGCGTTTCTTGAGAACGGAAAAAAGACTCTCGTTGCAGTATTACCGAATGGACCGTCGCCGTCGCGCGAGAAAACAACGAGGGACGAGAATATCGAGTCGCAGAGCTCAACGAGAGACTCGCGTCTATCTCCGCGTACGGTTAATAAAACAAAGTCGCAGTATCAGGTAAATGGTACGACCGGAAAGTCCGAATACGTCCGAGAAGGAGGACGAGGAGGAGGAGGCGAAGGGGAAGGTGGAGGACATTGCGTTTCCACGGTCTCCTCTGGAAATGAGAGTCCACTCTCGTCACATTCGATAAAACCCGAAAATGCGGAGTCTCCGGTTGCGAAACAACAGCAGGATGATAATCAAGGCAACAACGAGGCTTCAGCGTTAAACGCGATTGGCAATGGCGTCGTATCATCCGCCGCAAGTAGGTGCGTTACGGGAATTTTCGCAGGTCACGCAAAGCTCAAGAGGCTCCTCGGTACCCTCGTTCAATTCGCAACTAATATATCGCAGGATACGGGCGAATCCGTACGGACACTGATACTCGGTCTTTTGGTAAGATTTTTTTTTTTTCGTTTTAGGCAAGAAAATTTTCCGAAAAAATAATACCGAAGGGCTGATTTTTCGTTTCAATCGGATTGCCGAAATTTCGGGCAAATTTTTGGCAAACAATTTTTTGGGATAGAATAGTAATGTCAATATAGTGCTATGGACGTAGAAAAATGTTAACTTGATATTAACGAAAGTTAGCGGATCGATGTATACCGTATGAGTTTGTGGCAAATTTTTATTTTTTTATTTTTCGTTGTAAATCGTACAGAGCGGCGCAATGACCGCGGAAGAGTTTCACTCGGCACTTCAGGAAGCAACGAATTTTCCGCTTAGGGGCTTCGTTCTGCCTTATCTAAGGCACACACTGCCCTCACTGCGGAGGGATTTGACTGCCGCTGCCAGGGCAAATAATCAGGTAAGAAAAATGCGAGAAAAATACTTTGCCTCGTGAAAAAAACTTTACGCGAAAAATGGCTGTACGTTTTTTTTTTTTTTTTTTTTTTTTATAACACATGGGTCTCTGGTATTAATTTTTCGAGGTAAAAGACGAAAAATAATTTTTTTTCAAGCCTAATTTTTCAGTGACGTAAAAATACCGAAATCTCAAATTCTCATAATACTTAACCCCCGCTCGTTCGATCAAGATCGAATTGCGAATTGATTTGAAAACGCCTCGAGTGGACTCGCAGCTCGTGGCACGATTCATCCGGAAATCTGAATTATCTTAATTATATTTCATATCATATTTTATTATGGAACTCAAGGGGTGTGCTTATAAGGAACACTATATACATGAAATGCGTGAAAGCAGAACGCATAATATAATTATCCTGCAGGTCGCAACCTCGGCAAAAGTGACTCTGTCAGGATACGGTTTATTAGAACCCACCAGTAGGATCATAAATCGCAAGGTTGCGCGAGGCCATGAGCCAACGTCACCGATTTCACGTCGACATTTATCCCTCCCCCAATTAAACACAAAATCTCGGCAATCTTTTATCGCGGCTAGTCCTATCAAACGCGTTCCTAACAAACAAAAAAAAAAAAAAAAAAAAAAAATCTCAAAGATTCTCAAGGGTGGGGCTCTCGTCACCTATGGGCCAAGGGCCCATGGGGTTCTCCACCTGGGTTGCCCGACTAAAATATCCAGAATCGTGGGAAGCCGCAAGGGACCGTTTGCTTTATTAGACCGACGAGGCACGATAATAAATCACTTCGTGCTGCTGGCGCACGGAAAACCAACCCCTCGTGAGAGAACCCAGTTGCAGTACCAGCAGCACCCGCACCGATACCACCCAGGGAGCAACGTGTGTGCGCGCGGTAGCGTGAAAACGACGCATAAATACAAGCTTTATACTGGAGCTTTCTCCCCTCGGTATGCTCACACAAACTTTTATCCTGTCATACATATACGTCTATATATATACATACGTAAATACCTTATACGTGTATACCGATAGAGAGAGAGAGAGAGAGAGATGGGGCAAAAGGGAACAACCCCTAAAAATCGCATATGCTACCGCGGAATCTGCAGACTTGGCAGTTTTCTTCAGTCATATCTGTACGTATCAGACATTAAAATAATTCTCTAGGAATGAAAAATATTTGTTTCATCTGCGATTCGCATTTCTTAATTTGTATGATAAGGGATGATAGTTTACAGTCAAAGCTCGTGCAATTTTTCCGGTTACTCTGTCGAGTGCTCGATCCTCGATCGCCTCGAATGACTATTGGCAAAAAAAAAAAAAGATTCTTCTTTGCGAATGGGGGTAAAACCGTATGAAAATTTCCCTGTAAACTTCTAGATTGAGTCTTGCCACTGGCCAGTTTTGTCTGTCTAGACTTCATCGGAAGGCCCTAGACAATATATACTTATAGCTGGGAAAATTATTTCGTGTTGCATTTTGACGCCAGTTATTGCTTGCACAGTAATACTTGGTACATCCTGGCCAGGTACTATCCAGAAACAATAGTAAGTGATAGCGCCACAATCAATATATTTCAATTCAGCATATCTTGCGACAAGACTGTCCAGACAGCAGTCAGGAATTCCCAAGCTCAATTTGTCGTCTGTTCATGCTTTTTGCTGGAATATTCTTGGTCAGGCACTAGACGAGACCTGATCAGGAAAACTTTCGGTTTGTTTGACAATAAAAACCATGGTGCCACTAGATTTCTGTACACGGTGGACGAAGATAGATGCCTAAAATTAGTTGGGTTTGAATTTATTCTAGCCTGCTTCTTGTTAGAAGTTGTTTGTTGTCTGTACGTCTACGCCGAGTTGAAGGGGAATACTTTTCAGAATTGTCAGTTCCACATAAGTGTCTGGATCCCAAGCCATCAGTCACTTGTAAAGTACGATACGACGTAACCTTCGAATTTTAATCCAAGGGGGCTAGTCCCCAGCTGGATCGTTCCTGGCTAGGGTGGCTAGGTAGGAATGAGATATATTGGGGGATGCCCTATTCATCCCCTAGACAATTTTCGATTTTCTATACGGGCTAGATATCGCAATACTAGACATGTAGCTAATAAGGTCCAGCCAATATTCTTTAGTTAAACTCCGCCCGCAGTGACTAGGAAAACTGTCCAGTTGTTAATCCAAGATTGAGCCGAAATTTACACACGGGAAACGACGCCATTTTTTTTAAATCTCAACGAATACCGCGTAATTTCCATTATCTCGAAATTTTGCTAGTGCAAACATTTATTGTCTGAAGGAGAAAAAATCGGATTCAGCCTGTACCCGAGCCTGGAGCCGAGGATCATGTAATCGATATAAAATATGTGGATTCCTCAGAGGGGTCGTTTTGCCCCAAAATTTCCTTCCGCGCGCGCACACACACACACATACTTACACAGATAAAGCCACAAATATATATATATATATATATTATATAAGTAAGTATACATAGACGAAATTATATGTATGTGGATATTCAGAAGCGATCCAGGAGTGAGAGAAATGGTCGTGGCGTTATTCGAATTCGACTATATAGCGCGGTTTTAAACGAGAGAGCGCCAATCCTCGAACATCTGCGTCCTCGCACACGCGGCTGTAGGCCAAAGCGCGGATGATATCTCCACGAGGCAGCGTTCCCGTCGCGTCGAATATCTCACAACCCCCGCCGTTTCACCCTGGCATACGAGTTTAGGAAGGAAAGAGTAGAGATCGGGAGGGTATGGGCCTATATATCGAAAGGAATGCTCATGCGGCTACATAAGCACACATTGCAAAGAGAGAGATAGAGAGAGAGAGCCACATGCGAATGCGCCCACGAAACATAGAATCCTCATCGGGATTCTTATTTCGGCCAAAAAGTGGCCAGATACATATTTCATTCGGGATGCAGAGCACACCGTATAGAACACACAACCGAGAGAAGATTACACGATACTGGCGTATATGCATATATATTTGTGTTCAAAGGGCCGAGTGAAACCCTCGTCATGGTTCTCGTGGGTTGATGATTTTGTTTTCTAGACCACCCTTCACTCATCCTTTCAAACACACACACACAAATGTTAAAAAAAAATTTGATTTTTCATGCTTCCACCCCTCAAAACTTGAGTTTTTATAGAAAAAAAACACCCTCGCGAAGAGATAGCTCTGTAGCTTCAAGTGGAAGCCGTCGCTCATTGGACGTTTTTGATTATAACCAGCTAATTAACGTCTATGACGAACTTGTTTCAAGGCAAAATTTGAGACCATGGGTATGTATTTCAAGTAAAAAGAACCTTTAATGATTTAAAAGCTGTAAACGATATTGTTGAACGAAAAGTAGCTTTGTGCGCGCAACTTAATTCATTATTAAGTAAGGATAGAGATCAAGTGCAATATATATACTTTTAGTCACTGATTTCCACTGAAAGACGTATGCCACGTGTAAAAAAGCGTCGTTGGAATCATTTACCGAAAATAAATAAATAAATGACATTTTGCCTTTTTTTTTTTGTATAAAGTCACAGCGGAAATATTGTTAAAGGTGAATAAATTTGCTTATATTATGATACTATCTTCCCTGAGGCTAATGATTTCCTATTTCAGCAAGAGAATGAAGAACCATGGAGTAGGTATTCGAGTCAAGAAAAAAAATTATCACGAAAAAAAAAAAATTTCACCAGATACGAATTGTTTATGACAATTTATAAACAATTTTTAATCGCAAAATTATTTTTATGAATGAAATCGAGCTAAATTTTTATGTAGAACACGACGGTGTCAGACAAAGCTGTTTAACTTAAAATTGTTTAGAATTAAAAAAAAAAATTATAAATTAGGAATGAAAAAAAATTATTTGATAAATTTTTTTTTCTTAATTCGAAATAAAATTCTCATGGTCTCAAATTTTATCATTCCAAAAAGTTCATGATAGACATTAATATTGGCTGTTATAATCAGAAACGTCCAATGAGCGGCGGCTTCCACTTAAGCTACAGAGCTCCCTTTTCGCGAGGATGTTTTTTTTTCTATCAAAACTCAAGTTTTGAGGGATGGGAGCATGAAAAAAGTCAAAAATTTTTTTTTTTTCGAAACACCCTAGTATACATTGATGTATCTTTATGTTTGTATAAATGTTTGGGTACGATGCGCCGCGTAGAGACTCAAGCTTGTCGATTCTTCACGTTTTTTATTTGTTCTCAATTATAATTCACAAAGTTTAAGAACGATAAATTAGATTTCCGCACATCTCTGAGAGTGAAAGATTCTATAGGATCATCCCCGAAGGAGGATTTTACACACCTTCCTCCCAATACGAGATTCAGATCAGATTCTTCCTGACATGATGAAATTTCTTCAATTTTTTAAATGATCCAAATAAAGTGTCTTTTATCCCTTCCCAGCCCTCGTCCCTAATTTTTCGTATTTGGAAATTTCTGCAAAATAAATTCGCTACACATTTATACTTCCTATAACTGCGAGGGTTGGACAAATTCAAAATTCTTCAATGTGAAGCGATATTTTGGAAATTTCCAATCCGATATATTGCAAGTTTCAAGGTACAAACATTTTCGTAAATACTCACGTTTCACTCGTTCCTTCATTCGTCCTTATGAATCGCGAGTAATTGGGCACGGTGTGTTTTGTATAGTCCTATGAAATCGAGGAAGTTTGGGTATGCTATATCGCATGAAGAACGTGAAATACACATACGTATGCAATGTACAATGTATACATTATAGTGCAGATAATGAGTTGCAAGAGCGAGAGAGAGAGAGAAAGAGAGAGAGAGAGAGAGAGAGAGAGAGAGAGAGAGATAGAGAAAGGAGAACAGTGAAAAATCAACATAGCAAGCCTGGTGGCCCGTCTGGCAGCTTGTTTTAATTTCCCAGACAACCAGCGAGAATCGCGAGCGCGGGTCTCTGCTCGGAGTAATAGTACTTCTGTTTCTACTGCGGAACCAGTAGAAACATCCGTTTTGATGCGTCTTGGTTAGACGCGTATAGATGTATGTTTATATAGCGCTGAGTAATTTCCGTAGGAAATATTGGGACAATGACGGTCAATTAAACTATAATTCGCGTAAATCTCGATATTAAACGGCGGAGTATATTAAATAAATTCAGCGTCAAAGGATACTTTCATATTTTCACAGAAAATATATTTGAGTACATATATTGAATATGAAGCTCTCGAGTACTTAATTTATACCGTAGATTAGATAAACAGCAACGATAATAATAATAATAATAATAATCAAATAATAATAAGAGTAGCGTAAATTAGTCAGTGGGCAAAGCAAGTAAAGAACGGGGAAGCAGTAAAGAAAAAAAGAAAGAAAAAAACGTAGAAAGTCAAAACGATCTAAACATGGAAAACTGACGACCAGCAACGAGTAGACTTCTCGGACGTTTAATTTCGTTTCAACTGTACATACGAATACTCTATTTCGCTTATTCTCCTGGCATATGCATGAAGCGCACCGTCACTTAACTCAGCATTCAATAATACACTCGGACAGTGGTAAAAGAAAAAAAAAAAGCTGTAGCCTGTCTCGAAATTCACGTACTACACACAGCGGACAAGTCGCCTGCAAAAGGCACGAGCGGTGGAAAATCTTTTGCTTCGTGTGGACGTTTTTTCCAATTTTTTCTCCGTTTCTTTCTCATTATTTATTCTATATTGTGATATATACGATATATGGCATAAATAATACGCGGGCCTTGTGCGGCGTTGCCTAAGAACGGTCGCCAGCTGTCGGCCACCGCGAGCACAAGCGGTGCGAAACAGGGTGTTTGAATCGAGAGATGAGAGAAATAGAAAGAGAGAAAATCGAGACAGCGAAAGAGAGAGAGAGAGAGAGAGAAATAGCGAATTGCAAATTAATAGTGAGGATTTACATTTTCCAGACGAGTGTGCTATAGAATATAGCCCGGAGAATCGGTTTATACGCGGCATCGAGGATGACAAATTAAAATAATAATTTCTTCAACCGGAAATATGAGACTGCAAGATTTTTTTTTCTTCATTATACAACGGACTGTGTAGATTGAGATAGGAGAGAGAGAGAGAGAGAGAGTCGTAATAACACTTGGAGTGTACGTCTTGCTTTCGCAGTAAATTTCGTAAAAGTCTCGCGACTTATGCTGCTACGCAAGTATATCGATCGATAATCGTTAATTAGGTATCAGGTGACGACTGTTCCGTTATTGAATTAGCAACGATAAATCGTGGCCTGCCAGAAGCTGACTTTGGTATTAACGGGAAAAGAGAGTAAAGCCAAGGGGCGTGTGAGAGAAGGAGAAGAAGAAGACGGAGGAGGAGAAGGAGGAGGAGGAGGAGGAGAATGAAAAAGAGGAAGGAAGCCAAGAAAGCACTGCCGGTGTCGGAAGAGTGGAATGAGAGACAGAGAGGCTTTTGTCGGTGGTGAGAGAGAAAAAGCCGGCGATAAAGAAACCCAGGGACGAATATTAAAAATGAAACTGATTGCTGGTGCGGTACTCCTTTTATATATTTCTCCCCCCCCCCCCTCCTCTCTCTTTTCTCCTTTACTGAAATAGTCACTGTACCCTTCCATGCACATGCTGTTTGCAGGAGCTATTATACACGATATTAGGGTATACTCGATGCGATGGCGATTAATTGCAGTACGTAAATCACCCGAGTCGAAATTTCAGCCGTCTTTAAAACCTCTTCTGAGCCTCCAATTCTCTCCGAGCAAATTTGGGAGTATGGAGGGTCAAAAGAGGGTATGACGTGTTCGCGGTCCTTTGACATTATAAATCATCATGAACCAGCAAAAGTGGCAGAAAGTGAACACTTGGATTCTAAAGAGGTTACGTAGGGTATGCGAGCCCCGTTTGTCTGTGAAGTATTTTTGAAATATTTTTGAGTGAAAATTAATACACCGGTGCAGGAAGCTCGGATGCATATACCTAGTGCATAAATCGTTTCTTAAGTTTTAAGCTTCAAAATTAATTTGAAACAAAATCATCATTTATTTATTGCGATAACAGAAATGATATGACAAAAAAAAGTTCTACGTCGATATTCACTCGTTACAAAATTTGTGCCTGAGCCGGGATTTGAACTGCCTATACCTACATGCTTCCTGCTTACTACACTAAGCTTACTAACCCGGGACGCTACCTGTTACACTATATTAACTTACAACTGAATTTCGTTTCATCAATTTCCACATATAATCTGCATGCTGGTTCACACTTACAAAATTGAATACGTCATTACCATTTGACGATTGTAATTAGTAATAGAATTGATTTTCACACAACTTTGCTGATTTTATCATGAATGATGCACATTATTTCAATAACGAAACCATTCTTTCAAGATTAGATATTCTTAAAGTATGAAGGGATTGATTCGATCAACTATTATTTATTTTCTTCTTTTTTTCATCATCCCATGACCTTGCGAACAAACTCAAAAATACTATTATATTCATATACATATATTGATAAAACTTAGTTCCTTTAACTTCGTACTGATTGTTTTCACAATTAAGTGATAATTGCTAAAAAATGGTAATTATCACTTAATTGTGAAAACAATCAGTACGGAGTTAAAGAAACTAAGTATTATCAACATTATTATTTTTTACATTATAATAGAACACCACAAATAAATACTCTGCGATTCTCATAAATGTTTTTAAAGCATATTTTGGAAGCATACAGCAACTTTTCATCAAGTACACACAAAAAAAATCATTCTTGATCAAAGAATTTTTTTCTAGATGTAACGATCTCTTCTGCTGACCTTCTCATGACTAAAGGCGATTTTTTCTTTGAACTTTCTCAGACTAAATCGTGAATACTCTTTAGGAACTTGAAGAAATGATCGATGTATAAAGTAAGAATTTCATTGTGTGTGTGTGTGTTTGCGTATAAATAGCAGTAAATAATTTTATAATGAGGACGTACCAATAAACCGGGGATTTGAGATCTTTTTCAATTTACAATCTATACTTTATCCACACAGCTGAGTCGGTAGTTATTTATGAATGAAAGTTGCGTTTTTTTTAATAAAAAATTTTAATTCGTATTCTCATATATAAAAATTATCGCTACTATGTGTTCAGTATAACAGAATCCGCTGAATTTGTCTGAATCTTGTTGTAATTTTTGGAGACCGCTTTTGACAAGCTTTAGATTCATAATTATATTATAAAATACAGAATTATGGAAACAATAAAGCAATAATCCAATCCTAATAAAAAGGAAAAAATTGTGTTTGGAAAAAAAAATTACCCTCCACCCAAGTATCCTGCCTTGAGCCTATATAACCTCCTTCGGATCCAACGTCTTCAATTGAGATCATTCTTGGCCTTCATTAGATCCAAAGAGGGCTACGTAGGTTCGTGCCTGCCGGATATATTTGCGGTATGAAAGGGGTATGGGAGGATTAGCGGAGTAAAAAGAGGTTCACCAACAGCACCGAATTCTGAAAATATAAGGCCTGGTAGGTTCAAAGGAGAGTCGCGGCTCGTGCATTACAAAGGAAATAGGTTTTCGAGCATTCAAAAGAAGGCTGGAATCTCGACTCGGCCACTAAATGTCGACGAGGAAAAAAAAAAAATTCGTTTCTTCATAGAAGATACTTTGCTACTTCCATAGGATCACTTATGTGAGAAATCGTTAAAACTTCGTTTACACATTATCGAACGCATTATCCGAATGCCCGTGCACTTTAACTAGGATTGACCATTCCCAAGGCGAGATAATTACAATTCAATTCGGTATCTGATTAGCACGTATTTTCAATAGCAAGCTTGCACTAGCGACAAACTTATAGGTCCAATCGTCTAAACCTATAATCTAATAATTGAACAAGCAACGAGAATATCTTGGAAGAGCATAGCACGAATATCCTGAAAAAGAAATTCAAGAATGATTTACCATTTGTGTTTTTTTCGAGATATCGCGAGTGAATACACGCGATCTGTTACACATAACCTTCGTCGATCTGCGTATCGCTTACACTCTATCCCAACAGCTGTGTGGCGTGGGGGTACTATAACTTAAGGTCTGCGTACTCAAGACTATCTCTGACGATTTTATAACGCCGTTACGGTCGATCATATAAGACTCTAAATTTTCATCCAAGAACCATCTCAAAGCCCATAATAACTGTTACGAATTTTTCATTTTTATCCGATTTTTGCTCGTTTCAAACGAATTTACAGACGTGCGCGCAATATTTTCGCACAAACGAGTCGATGATTCTGGAAACCGTTAGTCTCGCACAATCATCCGACACCGTCGATCTATTTGGCGATCACGGCAACGGTATTACCAGCACGAATCTCGGCAATCATTGCACCGGAAGTTACGGGATCATGCGAACGAGTACCGGGATCGGAGGTATACAGCACGCGAGCAGCAACAGCGTCGGTGGTTCGCTGCATCATCAGCATTATTCGAACGCACCGACGAATCTCGCGACGAAACGAAGAGCATCCGATGCACCGTGAGTATTCATATATACATATGCGAAGATTTTATTCAAATCGATTTTACCCGTATCGTAGAAAAAATGATTTAAAAAAAAATATTTTTTTTTTTTTCACGGGAAGGTGGCTCACCAGTGAATTAAAAAACCGGTGATACGAATGAAACTTCGGGAGAGTGTTATCTAAGATGCAATGAACACTCTCTCAAAATTTCAGGGTATGTTGCCAGGCAAATTATTGCGAACGAGTAATTTAAAATTACCTATTTTAACATTGGGTCTTGTGACAGTTGATTCCATTTTCACCGGAAGTGACATGATACCTTTTGACAAAGACGAGAGATCTTATTCACATTTTGAGTATTGAAAGATGAAATCGTGAACTTTCCAATGGTATTTAAAAAATTGTGTCTTGCCAGAGATTTTCCAGAGAAATTTAATCGCGAGAGTCATCGTGTGTGCAAATCTCGGATACAAAATATGTCTGTCATTGCTGCACGCGAGGAAACATATGAATATCAGCTATCGTTTTTGACTTGATCGCTCTGACAGCGTTAAATACTTTTGTCAGTTGAGACTTTATTTATAATATTATTTATGATAAATTATGGATAAAATATCACGGGAAACGTCATCGAAATTCATAAATTTTATTTAGACAGAGTATTTAGAAAATATAATGATAGGTTTTATGATTTTTTTTTCACGTCACGATTTTTGACTAGTTTTGTCACTAATGGGCCGCCTTAAAATGTACTTTTTTGCGTGGTTTTTGTTTTTTTTTTTGTTTGTTTTTCGGACGAAAGTACAATTGTTCATTCATCATTCATCGAACCATCGATGGGTCATTCGTTATATCGCTATGTTCCCAAGAATATGTGCTACATGTAGGTATATACACGAGGTTTTGCCCAAATCGTTTTCAAGCCGGAGACTATAAATCCCGGAAAAGTGCCACCCTGTATCCTGCTCGCTGGGAAAATGGCTATACGTATATATAGATACTATATATAATGTACAGAGTTATGTACACACACACACAAACACACCTGGTGGACCACGGGTGCGAATTATATTGACCGAATAACCGCAAAGTGTCCACGGGCTAAAAACAAACGTGAAAAAAAAAAGACGCCAACAAATTTGGCCACGAGCCTGCAAAGGCCATTTAACGCATGTAGTACGAGAGCATGTGTTACACACATTGCGCGCGTTTTACGTAACACGGTATTCGCCCATATGCTATAACGATATTGGGTATCGTCCTCTTCGGGGACCTAATTTTCCAGTGAGAATCTACTTTCGGTTTATCAAAACCTCGTCCCTTTCGTTCGATCGAAATTCATCCACCTGCGATTTTTGGAGTAAAGCGTAAAGCTCCTTTAACCCTGACTTCTAGCATGGAGCAACAAAATTTCGAAATTATTTAATCGAATCCAACGAAAAATTGGGGAAAAAAAAAACGAATTACGAATTCGTTTCCTTGCAATTGTCGGTACGACATAATGACTTCGGAGTTTTTTTTTTCAAACTTTTTTTCCCCTTCAAGGTGTAGATGTACTACTCATTGACCTATTCGTGTCTTTTCGGATGACCGACGAAAAAATATAAATCAATGAAGTAATGTAAGGAATCGGTTGGAAAGAAAAAATCTTCGGGGTTCACGCTTTTAATTCTCCAGCGAAATTCGAAAATATCGATCTCTTCAGATAATTATATTATGTCACATTATACGTTATCGTATTCCATCTGATTGTCTTGTGTGAAGCAGTTATATTGAATAAATTAGAAAATGCGTTTCTTAAAAAAAAAAAGACACATGTGTGGAATATTTTTATGAAAATTTTTTTGACCTTTATACAATAGTCTTATTATCGAGCGTTTCGAATTTTTTTTTTTTTCTATTTGCGCGATTGTATCGCATGAAAAAAAAATATATTCATTCAAAGAACTAAATTCCATTACGCAAGACATACATGACGGGTGAAAAAAATTTATTGGCAGGTGTTTTAGATAATATGCCATGTTTTTATGAATATTTCTCGACAGATTATACAACGCTGTTATAATGAAGCATTTGAAAATTTATTCTATTTGCACAATTGTGTACCGCTTCGAAAAAAAAAAAAAAAAAAAAAAAAAGTACATTCGTAAATACAACACATGTGCCTCACGCGCGTCAAGTGCGACACAAAACGAAAAAAAAAAAATGTTTTACCAACTATTTTTTTCTCCTAATATGGCGTATCAGAAATACGCCAATATAATAAAAATCCTCGACGGAACATTTTTTTTCTCCCGATTATGAATAAAGCTGATGACTTACCTGCATAAACTCAATTTTTTACCGCTCATCGGGACGTACGATTATAATACTGCTTTTTTTTTTCAAAAAAACGTAGGTCATATAAAAAATGTACACTATAAAAAATATCCTGAAATTTAAGATACAAAAAATAATGAAATTTACAAACCCTGGCAAGAAAATTGAAATTAATATATAAAAATTTTAAATTTTATATCAGAATTTAAAAAAAGTACTGAATTTTCAATAACTAGTACTCTCTATATATTAATATATTTGTATTAAATTTGTAAAACTATCTTGAAAATTCAAAGACTATTTTGAAAATTCATAGACTGTCTTGAAAATTCAAAGACTGTCTTGAAAATTCAAAACAAATTGTGAGTTCCTTGATTTTTAAAAGTGCCTGTGTTTGAAAATTTCATTACCGTAATTGATTATACTAAATAAAAAGTGGAAGACGGGATTACCACCATATCCCTTGAGTATATAGCTCCCAACATACAACTAATCAAGTGTTCTCTGGCGTGTCAAATACATGATATAAATTACGAAAGTTCATAAGCAGTTGATAGCGTAGTGGGTAGCGTGTTAGGAAGTTACGAAGATAGGTAGGATAGGTATAGGGTAGGTCGCAGGTTCGAGTCCCCGTCGAGGAGAATAAAATCCTATCGAGTAATCCGTGCAGGATTTTTTTTTTCCAGTCTAGTCCTGCTTTTTCCTATAGCAACGACAAAATATGCGTATGGAACCGTTTTGCAAGAGATTTATTTAATATAATAGCGTACATTAATTTTCACATACAAAATTTTATTTGTGAAATTTAACGTATTTTTGGAATTTTTAATTCGACAATAGTTTTGAATTTTTTAAACTACGTATATTAATATTCAATCATTTGAATCGTTGAATTTTAATATACAAAAAGTATATGTTAATTGCTTCGCACACTTTCCTATTAAATTTCAAACAGAATATTTTTAACAGTGTAAGAAAATAAATAAAACTTCTTTTTTTATGACCATGCATCTCGTGGGAGTTCGTCAGAGCCGCACACCGACCGCGCGTCCGCTACCGTCGGTTGATCAAGCTTTATAATACTCGAATTTATATAGAAACACGATTCTGATGCGACTAATGTTTCGGTGGTGGTTGAAGTTAGGTGGTTTAAGATGGTAAATTTGCCTCAAGAAGCGCGCCTCTGGTCAGGGATAAACGGAACTTACTCAACGCGGAAGCAAAAGCGACGAAACTTCGGGCGAAGAAAACCATATATATATATGTATATATTGCTTCCTGTATGAAATATAGGAGTTGAATTCTCCGGCAAAGGCGACAAAACGTAGTGTGAGAATCTCGCCGCGTTTAGCAGAGCAATCCCAGTAACTCGACAACCCCCCAATGTCGTCATCTCTCTTCCTCGCACTGCCCTTCCCCTCTTTCTCTCTCTCATGCTCACTCGATATGTCTGCCGCTGACGTTTCAATATATCACCACGCACACCTTTCACGCGGACGCCCTCGTACCCTTCCGAACTTGCCTCACTAGTACCTATCGGCACGCCGCTAATATCGCTCGCACCCCAAAACGTTCTACCACGAACAACGCACCCCGGCGCTTTGGCCCATCTCGCGATTTCCCACTGCATTTGGTCCAAAATCTCCTCGTTCTACTGCATATATATATATATATATATATATATATATATACACAGGCACACACAGTCGCACTCTCTCATTCACTACGTCCGTTTTCGTTCATCCGCACCCACCGGAACTTGCACACCTGCGTCCAATCAAACCTTCACCCGCACACAGTTAATCGCGAGCAATAATAGCATGTGCAACGTTCACGGATTCATGCAAATGTGCGGAACGAACGAAATCTCCGTGTTGGATACGTCGATCGTTCTGCACTCGAATCAGACTTATCGGACATACATATATGCCTCGAAGTTACATTGGGCGCGAGCATGTAACCCGGAAATTAGCATGCATATACTGCAGGAGAGTCCTATTCACATTTTGTAGCCTCGTATTCCGGATTCGATGTATCCAGGGATGTTTTAAAAGAAAATTAAAAAAAAAAAAAAAAAAAAACGCTACAATTGGGTAGTTTGAAACGTGCAAACAGAACCAGGGAATCATAATCGCATGCGATCAACAACATCACAAAATTGATTGTGGACGCAACATCGAGTTGATCCACTCGAAATTAGTGTGGGAATTTAGCGGATCGTTCATGACAGAAATTTAATGACTCGTGAACTATAAATATGCGTGAGGAAGATAAAAAGTTTTATGCGAAATAAACCCAGATTGTAGATAGAATATTCAGAAATTTGGGTGGTTGGGATATTTCATAGAACGCTTGACGAGCCATCCCGGTCGTACGAAAAACGTCAAAAACGCAAACTCATTTATCGACATTATTATTGAATCCTTGATGACCTAATATTCCTCGTATAGGAAGAGCTGGCACTCGCAATCATGTTGCAATTTAAAAAAAAATGACAAACTGACAACACAATCCCCAATCCATCTTCTCATGAATAACGAAACACATTTACATTGAACTTTTATCTTTGTTCCACAAATTGCTGTTTCAAAAAAAAATAGTTCCAGTCTCAGGCTACACTCGTCATCCAGATAACATCAACACTTTGTTAGCACTTTGATAGCAATCGTGAATTATCCTTTCACTGTTAATTTGGAAAAGAATAGTTTTTCCCGAAGTTACATATGTTTCTGTTTTGTTTTGCCGAAACAGCATCATTACGTGAGCACCTGAATAATTAAACATTCTCATCAACCATTTGTGACAGAAACATATATGTGAATTCGTTCTTGGTAGCTTGACTCCCCGGTTCATCGGGTCTTTTCGTATTTTATATCTTTTGGCAGTTATTACGAGAACGGTGGTCCATCGGACGACGGTCCGATGTACGGCAAGAGATCGTCGAATCCATGGAACCATCATTCGCACCAGCAACAACAGCCACCGGACTCTTACAGTTGGTATCCACTTCATTCGTCGGGTGGGGCATTTCAGTCACACTCGTCGAGTCATTCACACGGACCTAGTCCCGTGCCACCGGGTCTCGTTCAGGTAAATCAATTGACGTCATTCGGACCACCACAATTACCCCATCAGCAGCAACAACAGCAGCAGCAGCAGCAGCAGCAACAGCAACAACAACAACAACAACAACAACAGCCCGTACACATTGGTGGACAGATGCAAAATGGGTCGAGTCTCGACGACGAATGGAAGAACATACATGTGATGCTAAATTGTATCCTCGGTATGGTAGAGAAGACGAAACGAGCATTGGCGATATTACAGAGACGCGGTTCGCCAAGTCCGGCTGCTACAGCACCGCCATTGACACCGGGTGCCGCGGTCGGAGCACAAAACGGCGCGAGCAATGGCAATCCCACGTCAAGCAACAACGGTTCACACGTTGAATCGTCGACGGGGGATCGCGAGGCTGGAAATTTGAAGCGACTCTCCGGCGAAATAGTCGCTCAGACGATTCGGGCGACCGAGGACAGAGTGACGGAAGTCAAGAGGAGAGCTGGTGAGTCGTTGAATCAAAAACTATCTTCCTCAAGGGTTTTTTTTTCGATTGCGAAGGGCCGAATTCTGTTGGGGCTCTATTTCCGCGGGTTGCGCGATGTTTGGGGGCCAATGTGAAAAAGAGAAAGGTTAAAAAAAGCGTAAGAACCGTGAATAGAAACTAGTCATCTTGCTTTCTTATAATTGTTGCGCATTCACAAAGCCTCCACGGGAAAACTAAAGTAAAGAAAGCCACCTGATTATCGAGGATTTGTGAATGAGCAAAATGATGACGAGGAAGCCAGAGTTTAAATTTGTATTGAGTTTAGAGCTCAGCGCAACAGTTAACCTGTGGTAGTCTGTTCGAATGCTCGACCGATCGTCTAGGAGAAAGAGGAATTTTGTAGATTTTCTTTTCGCAAGTGCACCGATCAGTTGTCTTTTAGAGCAGACGCATTTATTGTTTTTGTCTCGATAGAAGAAGCCGTACAAGAGGTCAAGAGAGCAGCGGTAGCGGAGGTTCAACGTGCGGTAGCGGTTGCAGTCGCCGAGTCCCGCGCTAACGAGAGATTACGCGTTCATCGTCTTCTGGATCTACCATTACCGCATCGAAGTCAGGCCGCTATGCGACAGAGCTCTTTCATACGCGTCGCCGCACATATAAATTCTTGCAATCCGGAAGTTTCTGGATTAACAGGCTCAGGTACACCCACGACAACGTCTGTTTCGGGAACATCGGGAGCCACCGATGATGAGAAAGATGTTGGGCATATAGCGAGTGTCATTGGTTCGGTGAGATTGATTTTTTTGCTTCTAAAATACCAAGGTCAGATCCTCCGATTTTTTGCCACCACAAATCGACAACTTGTGAAAAATGAAAATGAATAATCCACTTGTGGACAATTCTTTTGAGCGACAACCTACCGAACAGCAGTAGACGCGCGGTAGGTGCGCGGCTTTGACGATCTCCCAAGTTAAGGCAGTGTTGGCCACGGCCAGTACTGCGATAGATGACCGCTTAGCCGTGCACTAGCGCGCCGGAACTGCTTAGCGGGAGGCAGTGTTTTGAATAGTTTGGATGAGTTTCTGGGACCGAATACGACTGAATCTCGTCAGTCAAATGTAGCCAACTGTATCGATCAGATTTTACGCAGTTTCCATGTGCCCTCGTTCAAACGCGATAGGGTAGTGCTACGGTAGTAGCTGTGAACTCTGGGTGGGTCTCAAGCATGAATAAAATGGAAAAGGACTTATAAAAACCTGCCAAAGGCATTCTTTCCGTTCTTTCAAACAGCAGAGGTCGTTCCCTTTAGAGTCCCAACAACACTCAGGCTAAGCCCGTTGTACTTCCTCTCTGATTTCTCTAATTTTTTGGCGCCACAAATCAGAAACTTGTGACAAATGGAAATTGATAATTCACTTGTGGACAATTTCTTTGAGTGACAACCTACCGAACAGCGGTGAAGACGCGTTAGGTGCGCGGCTTTGACGATCTCCCAAGTTAAGGCAGTGTTTGCTACGGCCAGTACTGCCATGGGTGATCGCTTAGCCGTGCACTAGCGCGCCGGAACTGCTTAGCGGGAGGCAGTGTTTTGAATAGTTTTGATGAGTTTCTGGCGCCGAATACGACTGAATCTCGTCAGTCAAATGTAGCCAACTGTATCGAACAGATTTTACGCAGTTTTCATGTGCCCTTCGTGCAAACACAATACGGTAGTGCTGCGGTAGCAGCTGTGAACTCGGGGTGGGTCTCAAGCATGAATAAAATGGAAAAGGACTTATAAAAACCTGCCAAAGGCATTCTTTCCGTTCTTTCAAACAGCAGAGGTCGTTCCCTCTAGAGTCCCAACAACACTCAGGCTAAGCCCGTTGTACTTCCTCTCTGATTTCTCTAATTTTTTGGCGCCACAAATCAGAAACTTGTGACAAATGGAAATTGATAATTCACTTGTGGACAATTTCTTTGAGTGACAACCTACCGAACAGCGGTGAAGACGCGTTAGGTGCGCGGCTTTGATGATCTCCCAAGTTAAGGCAGTGTTGGCCACGGCAAGTGCTGCCATGGGTGATCGCTTAGCCGTGCACTAGCACGCCGGAACTGCTTAGCGGGAGGCAGTGTTTTGAATAGTTTGGATGAGTTTCTGGCGCTGAATACGACTGAAACTCGTCAGTCAAATGTAGCCAACTGTATCGACCAGATTTTACGCAGTTTCCATGTGCCATCGTTCAAACGCGATACGGTAGTGCTACGGTAGTAGCTGTGAACTCTGGGTGAGTCTCAAGCAGGAATAAAATGAACAGGGACTTATAAAAACCTGCCAAAGGCATTCTTTCCGTTCTTTCAAACAGCAGAGGTCGTTCCCATTAGAGTCCCAACAACACTCAGGCTAAGCCCGTTGTACTTCCTCTCTGATTTCTCTAATTTTTAGGCGCCACAAATCAAAAACTTGTGACAAATGGAAATGGATAATTCACTTGTGGACAATTTCTTTGAGCGACAACCTACCGAACAGCGGTGAAGACGTGTTAGGTGCCCGGCTTTGACGATCTCCCAAGTTAAGGCAGTGTTTGCTACGGCCAGTACTGCCATGGGTGATCGCTTAGCCGTGCACTAGCGCGCTGGCACTGCTTAGCGGGAGGCAGTGGGTCTGTTCAGCCGAACTGAACGTTGAGCAGAAAGGCTCACCACAAATGGCGGCTACAGTAGTCAGTGATTACAAGCCGCCATTTGTGATGAGCCTTTCTGCTCAACGTTTAGTTCGGCTAAACAGACCCAGTGTTTTGAATAGTTTTGATGAGTTTCTGGCGCCGAATACGACTGAAACTCGTCAGTCAAATGTAGCCAACTGTATCGACCAGATTTTACGCAGTTTCCATGTGCCCTCGTTCAAACGCGATACGGTAGTGCTACGGTAGTAGCTGTGAACTCTGGGTGAGTCTCAAGCAGGAATAAAATGAACAGGGACGTATATAAACCTGCCAAAGGCATTCTTTCTGCGTTCTTTCAAACAGCAGAGGTCGTTCCCATCAGAGTCCCAACAACACTTAGGCTAAACCCGTTGTACTTCCTCTCTAATGTCTTATCTTAAAAGTCAACGCCCAAGTTCAGTGTTTCTCCCAAACATCAAACGCGATATCGACGTGGATTTTTCGATGTTTCGGAAAATAAGAGTTGTCGATGAAATTTCAGGGCTGCTGGAATTGTGGTAGAACGGCTTTGGAGACGTGCGGGGGTTGCGGCATAGCTCGATACTGCGGTTCTTTTTGTCAACATCGTGACTGGGAAGCCGGAGGTCATCATGCTACCTGCAACAGTAGCCCATCGCGCGATCGTCGGAGACGCTCGTCCTCGCAAAGCCCAACGAGAAGCTCCGCTAATGTGGCAAATTCGAGCGACAGCGACAGCAACACTGTCGCCACAGCCACGATAGCCAAATAAAATTAAAAAAAAAAAAATAATAATAATAATAATAATAAATAAATACTCGCTATAACGGGCGATTTTCGTCTTTGTCAAAGTACCAAAAACAAAAAAAATGAATTCAATTTCCCCCGGATTATTACGATTATCATTTACATCGTATTATCATAATTTTCGTTTTGCTTATTCAATCACGAATTGTTCAAATTTCATGCTTAATCGTGTATAGCGCGTGTTTATCGATTTTGACAACTTTCGGAAATGTATGACGATGAAAAAAAAAAGCAAATTGCAATGTTAGATTTAACGAGTAACGATGCACCGTCGAATTAAAATTCGATTTACTGGACGTACACACAATCATGTCGTCGAAAAGTGACCAATTTATGCACAATTTTTTCTACAATCAATTGGAAAGCGATCTATCGGATTAATTCAAAATTAATTATTTAAAGGCAAAAATTACAAAAAAAAAAAAAATGAGTATGAGGCCGTACCCGAAATCGCCTATTCCAGTTCAAATTTCAGAAAGGTAAATTTATTAATTTTTTTCCAGCCCAAGATACTTTCGAACGAAAATTTTCGACGAGTAGGCCTATGAGACATTTTTTTAATGAACTATTAGACATTTTTTTAATGAAAAAAAAATATTACGTTCTGGTCGGACACAATAACTTTTGTGATTTTTATTTCGATTAAATTTCATGGATTTTCCTTTCAATGATAATTGCCATTATACGTTCAATGGATCGGAAGAAGAATGATCAAAGTACGTGCCTCGAGACAAGATTGTAGAGAGAATTTTCAAAAAAAAAAAATTAGCATTTTTTTGGACAAGTCTGTACGACCAGAAAATCCTTAAACGCACAGTTTGCACGTTCGCGCACGCACAGAAGACACGTATCAAAGTATATATGAAATCGCACATATAAATTAATTTATTTCAGAATCATCGATAATCCGTAAAATCTGTTTCCATAATGCCCGGTTGCATAAACGTGGGTTAACCCTGGATCTGGGGACAAATTTTGACCCCAGGGTTAAACCGTGCATAAATCTGTGCCTATGTTCACACATCTGACTTCGGTGCCACTTTAACATAGCGAGCCAGTCTACAATGAGGTTCGTGGTTGTTTTCAAAAGTTTGCGGGAGAAAAAATCGTGCGCTTAAGAACTAACCTAATAACTGTGCTGTAGACAAACTTAACATTGTCTTTATAAAGTCGTCATCATGATCAGCGATAATGTAGGACCATTTTTGGCAAAATAACCACGGTCAGCTTATTAGCGTCAGTGGCGTTAATTTTATTGAAAAAAAAAAAAAAAACAATTAAAAGACATTGGTGGATTCGGCCAATGTTGCTACAACGAAAAGTGAAAGGTCATTTTTACAATTTATTTCAATTCATGAAAAAAAATTAACAAATCAATATTGAATTCCTCCACTTTAGTATTCATTGTGAATCAAATATATGGCCGCCAATGATTCAATTAATATTTTTGAAAACGCACTTGGCGGACAGGTGTACAATCCACGTGGATTGCCCCACTACTGTTCCCTAGTCGCTGTCGAGACAGTTAAAATTTTTGAACTTTTGCTAAAGTTGTAGGTTATGCGCACGTTTGACGACAACTCCACATATTGTGGACAGTATAGTACGTTAAGCTTATATCTCCAACATTCGCGGTTTAGAACTACGACAACGCGGAATCATAAACTTTGAAAAAGTTGAAGCTGCCGCTCGCGTTTTACGACGACGGTATTGCCGCTGTATAAACGGTAGTATGCCAAACCTATTCTCCAACATTCTACGTTTACGATGACGACAACGAAACTAACCATTGTACCAGCACCTTTAACCCTGGATTCTGGGACAAATTTTGACACCGGGGTTAAACCGTCAAATGTTTCATAGAAATTGAGTTCGCGTGATGGCAGCGTATATCTGCGCCTATGTTCACACATCTGACTGGACCCCGAGGTTAAAATTTGTCCCCGGATCCAGGTTTAACCCACGTTTATGCAACCGGGCATAAGAGAAAGAAAAAAAAAAGATTACCCTTATCCAGTGTTATACTAGTCAACTGATAGGCCCAAAGTAAAATGCTACCTTTACTCAATTCTTGTATACGCGAATCATTGAGAATATTTGGCGAATATATTAATTTCGTTCAAAAAGTCAGATTCAATTGAGATTGCAAGAAAGAGCTCTATGTAGATCATGGTTGCAAAGTTTCCAGGGCATTGCACCATTGTTTTTCGTCGATAAAGTGAAAAAAATGCACGGTAAAAAGAGAATATAGGAACCAAAAAGTGGTTATGATCCGCCGGACAAAAATCTTGAATTTCAAAAATACGAATTTGAAATGAAATTTAAAAAAAAATTAAAACAGCTGATCAAACATGGGCCTCGAAATTTCCCTTGAAAAGCCCCCACCCAAGCAGTTCATGCACGAGAATCCATAAAAAAGTTATGAGATTGAAAAAGAAATTTCTAGCCCCGATATTGAAACCTTCATTTGGAAGTTCTCGTTCAAAATCTCAAATTCGTATTCCAGCGACCTGAAAAACCTTCGGATAACAAATTTGATAAAAATCAGTGAGTCAATGTCGAATCAACGGGGGTCAACGATCAAAATGTATCCACGTTTTAAGTCGGAAAAAAAATTTCTCTCACTCAAAATTTTTTCCAAAATTTCGACAACAGCGAATTCAAAAAATTGAGATTAATCAGTAAAAAAAAAAAACTAATTGTAAATTCGAAGTGATCATAAATTACAGATACCATAAGAGAGAAAAAAAAATCTGCATTTGATAACCAAATTTTTTGAGACTCCATCGTTAATATCTTTTTGGCATAATTATCGTGCGAGACCTCCAAAACGAATTAATCTTTATATTTGAACAACAGCGCACTAAAATTCCGAACGAATCTGAATTTTTGATATGACTAGGCGTATACACTGAGCATCATCTTTGAGAATGTTTTTTTTTTTTTTTTTTTTTGAACATAGAGTCTTTATCTCTAGTCAGGGAAAGAAAGAATGTAAGAATAAAGAACGGATGAAGAGGAGAAGAAGTGTGAACTCTTTGTTCGCAGAGTTGATTCGTCGCAATTTCGTGTTAGGGAAATTTGCTCAAAAAATCTAGAATAGAGTATGTTATAATTAATGTAATCTATCCACGAGCGTTCTCACTGTAAAGATCTACGGCGAGTTTGAAAAAGAAAACACAAAAAAAAATGTATTTACGAATTAACGAAATATACGATATTATTCTACATCGTAATTGGATAGAAATTATTGTTTCAATTTTTTCGAATGTATAAAGCATGGAGACTAGAGTACAGGAGTCCAATCTCTAAGGAAAAGTGTCAGAAAAAGTGTCCACGAAATCGCGAAATCTTACAGTGCACAGTTAATCCTAGCAATATAGTAATACCAACGAAGTCAGACGGTAAAAGGACTCGGCGCGTTCAAACGCAAGACGTACCTCCATTAAAACACTATGGGTAGTGGATATAATTAAATTGAATTAACCCATTGCGCGTAATTGTTGTGTTTCGCTGTGTAAAGGAGAGGGATTTTTTTTAACGATCTGCATGCTCGTGTACTAGCATTGACGTCGCGATAATTGTTATCATCACTTGGACACTAGAATATTATGGATCGGGATCATTACTGATGCATGGGGCATCTGATAATTGAAAATTATCATTCTCATCGTAGAAGAAAGGAAAAATATATTTCATTAATCTTCTAGAAATTTTTGTGTTGCTGTTTGGGAGGTTATACTTTTATTAATGTATCAAGAATGATATTTTTAATATTTCTTACCTTTTTATCAAATCATTCTTTTTTCCTTTTATCAGTTACCCGTTTTTTTCAATTCTGCTTGTAACTGTGGCACTGTCCACGATAAATATTTGTCATTTCGATCCATTCAATTCTAATCACACTTTGTGTCATCTGAAAAATCCGCGAAAAGGTGCAATCGATGATGCTGCCATCTGAGCGGATCCCTATATTGAGGGCAATATAATGGAGAGGAAAGAAAATTTAAACTGTTGCATTGGCGATCTAAGGTAATATTTAGGTAGGTATGTGCCAGCCATTCCGCCCCGGTTACCCAAGATTCCTTGCTCAGAAGCTCTCAGCTGATCGAAGCCGCGCATTACATCTTGGGTAACCCCGGGGCACTTGCATATTGGGAATCAACACGGAGGCGGGGCCTATCCAATATGGCCTCTTCTCTCCAGTTCGTTGCCAGTATCCAGCTCTAGTTAGCATGGGTCAGCATAGGGAACAGTTGTAAACATTGGATTACCGCATATTTTTCGGCAAAATACGATTTTTGTAGTAAGATTTGACAATGGGGTTAATTACCGTTGAGGATTATGCGTGGATAGAATCCACTGCGCAAATTGGATACGGATCAAGTGATTATCACCATAAGGATTACAATGAACCTACATGACATCACATGTTTAACCTCAAAATCTTTTTAAAAATTCCCGTCACTTTTCGGCTAAATAAATGCGTTCGAACAATAAATTATTAGTTAAAATATCAAACTATCGCATGAAAAATGTTTTATTTATAAATTATTGTCCATATTTCATAAGTTATGAAATTGAAAGTCACGTCGCTTGTGTTTACACGACATAACTAAAACGATTATTTATATTCTGCGTGTGATGAAAATCTCATGCCCTCGCATCAAATATCGACTATGTCTTCTCGATCTTTATTTATTATTTATTTCTTGTAATAAAACAGCAGATTTTAAATTATAGTTAAAAAGTGACAAATTTGCATGGTAATCAATGGTAATCATCAGGCAGCAACTGGAGAGAATTACTTTGAAATTTGGCCGCTAGAGGTCAGGGTGACATTTGTGAGTTCCCAATACCTCCCTAAATATTACCTTATGGCGATCGACCAAGAAGACTAGAGATCTTGCGATCGACACTAAGCATGCGACTTCTAGCGGATTTTTGACGAACTGCTATTGGAGTGCAAGAAACTTTATTTGTACACGCGATGCACACGATACAGCGTGTAAATTAGTTTTGACATTTCTGTACCTGTTCAAATTAACAAAAAAGATGTAGTTCAAATTTTTATATTATTGGATATCGGAATGGAGACTGTCGAAAGGGTCGAATCTGCGAAATTCAGCCCAAAAGTGAAATCTAACACAGAGTTTATTGTTGCGTGTTCGAATGTCATTCTCGTCCGTTCACGGATCGAGACGTGACATTTCAACGGTTTCCCGTAAAAAAAAAAAAACGCCGGTAAAGTATCTCGGACAAATTTATTCGGCGTGCGTGAAATGATAGATCGACGGAAAATATGGATAAGAGTGCTCAAAATGGGTGTGTTTAGCCGAACTAAACGTTGAGAAGTGTTGAGTGTGAACATTTTCGGGCCGGACACGTTTATGTTGAGGTGCGTTGCGATTGGTTGAAAAAAGTGTGACGCCATATCGGTCATACGGTAAGTCAGATTGACACAACCTAACCTAACCCAACTACAGTAATCAGTGATTACAAGCCGCCATTTGTGGTGAGCCTTTCTACTCAATGTTTAGTTCGGCTAAACACACCCAATGCCTCGATGCGACCCGAAGTCTTCAATCAGAGTGTACTGGCTCTAATATTTCGCGTTTTGTTTCGTTTTTTTCAGTACATCCAACTACCACCATTTGCCCGAACTTTATTAACTTCTTCCCCTTCAGTTATATTTCGGTTATTTAGGTCTCCTTTTACGAAATCGTAAATTTGTCGCAGTTTCAAGTATAAACGTCCCATATGTTTTCAATGCTAACTTTCACAAACTGCACTCCAATAGCGCCATATTTCCGAGTGACGCGAGCGCCGCCATCGGTAGTGTCGATCGCCAATTAATAGCGCTTTCCACTGGTGCACCTAGTGCGCACCGACTCAAGTTTTTCGGATGACAGTAAGTGAGACACATATGTACTCAGTGCATCTCTGTTTCACTTACTCGCATGTAAAAATCTGCACTGAGTTCCCCAGTGAAAAACGCTATAAGTTTTACGCGTTTCCGACAGCAAGTTTATAAAGTTGAGCAGCGCAAAAACTAGATTCGTTGGGTGCAAAAAACAAAGTAAAATTTTGACGTCATATGCATGTTTTTTCTGGTATGAAAAAAATCATGTCAGGATATTATAATACAAATAAATTGATTTTTTTTTTCCTTTTTAGTAGCTCTCATGATTGGCTACCCAAATATGCAGTATGAGCACTTCGTGGGTAATCGTTCATCTACGTTACAATCAAGTTCGAGTTACGTCTTTTCTGTTTTCGATACGAGCCTTGTCGGTTCGTACATGACAAAAGACCGACAAGGCTCATGCTAAGCCACAAATTGAGAAGGAAAAGTAGCCGTAAATCCGTTTTCATTACATCGTAATACGTCGATTTTTTTTAACGCAGTTATAGTCAAGCTCGCCTCAAAAAACTCTATGCAGCACGAATATAAAGTTTCGTCTATGTAAATAAATGAGAGCTATTCCAGCAAAATTTACGGGGTACAGCCGCTCGCGGCGCCACTTGGCTTTCTGCACACAGCGATAGGTAGTCCTCGTGCAAATGCGTTTATAATGCGAATTTGTTGAAATTTATAGTGAACGAAAAGAATGATAGTGCCCAACTTCTCGTGAAATTTGAAGCAGATTTGCCGTTTCCAACTCGAGATATTCAGTTTCAAAATTAGCAACCATTACATTATAGAGTATATAGCAAGAATTGCTGTACCCTGATACTAGCACGGTTTTTTTTTTTAATATTACAACTAAACGCATTAATATTTTAACATTAACAGCATTAACAGCATTAACAGCATTAACAGATTTTGATTTAAAAAATTGTAGACGGGGAAGACTATTATTCACATGTTAGGAAAAAAGAATAAAATTATTAACCGTTTCGTTTATGAACGACGATCACAAAAAGAATGCAATATGAATGAAAATTCAACGCGTAAGCAGACAGGGTAGCTGCAGCCCGGCAGCACTGTACGGAGAGACAAGTATACATCTCAAACATAAATGCTGCACAACTGCTAAGCACTTAGCCTACGCACACATCAACACATATACTGAAGATGTGTGACGTTGCGCGATTGCAACTGGAGAAAATATTCTATGGTGTGAGTGTATCTGTATATAAGGCATTCCACATCAACATGACCACTTCAAAACCTTAATATCTTGAATTTTTCTGCAATCGACATACGCTATAGTACTCTTTAAAACAAAAATATTGATGTATATTAAATTTATGGTGGTATTGATAGGGGTGAAATTACAGGAAAATGCGATTTTTGCTTGTTTTATCTCCCTGATTTTATTACATGGAAGAAGTGTGTTGGAGCGAAAAATTGCTACGAATCAATTTTGTCGTGTTTGTTGCAACGATAACGAAAAAAAATTTTAGAAGGCAAGATTTTACATTTTTCATGGAACAAAAACCTATTATAAAAATATAAATCGATTTTTGAACGATTATGACAATTTAAAAAAATTTGTAATATTTTTTTTTTCGATTCCTCGAACTTTTTCCAAAAGGAATACGTCTCTTTCCAGATGGAGAAATTCAATCTAAAGGCTCAGCAAAAAAAAAAAAAAAAATTGGAATAAATTTTTGTTAAATGTTAATAATTAAATGAAATAAAAATGTTATATACAACATTTTTATTTCAAATTTTGCATAAAATTGTTTTTCCAATTTTCTTTTTTTTTTTGCTGAGCCTTTAGATTGAATTTCTCCATCTGGAAAGAGACGTACTCCTTTTGGAAAAAATTCGAGGAATCAAAAAAAAAAATATTTCAAATTTTTCAAAACTGTCATAATCGTCCAAAAATCGATTTATATTTTTAAAATAGGTTTTTTTCCATGAAAAATGTAAAATCTTGCCTTTAAAATTTTTTTTTCCGTTATCCTTGCAACAAAAACACAACAAAATTGATTCTTAGCAATTTTTCGCTCCGACGAACTATTTCCATGTAATAAAATCAGGGAGAAAAAACAAGCAAAAATCGCATTTTCCTGTAATTTCACCCCTATCAATGCCACCATAAATTCAATACATATATATCAATATTTTTATTTGAAAGAGTACTATAGCATACGTCGATTGCATAAAAATTCAAGATATTAAGGTTTTAAAGCGGTCACGTTGATGCGGAATGCCTCATATGCACGGTTCCATGTGTAACGGCGATTTCCGTTAGTTTCGTGCATATTTTATCATGCGGCACATAGGAAGCTTTCTCGCACTATTGTAGCGCGAGGACTACCTTTTAATTATAATCTCCATGGTATAAAGGAATTGCCGAAAGTGGACCAGTTTACGGATTAAGAAATTATGTTTATTGTTTGCGATATGTACAAGTATAGAAAAAAAAAAAAAAACCATCATTCAATCTCATTAGCGGAAAAAAAAAAATAATCGCTACGCAGCTTTCAAATCTCCCGAGTCTTTTTTTTCGATCTTCGAACTCGCATCACCGATGATATCCGCAAAAAGAGCTCTGGTCCTTTCCTCCTTGCCCTGCGCCTCCGACCAATCCTTCTCGTTTCTCGCGTAGAGCTGCACGTTCAGCTTTGCCGATATGATTTTGCCGCTTTTCGACGAATTCAGGGATTCACCGACGCTCGCTAGTTCCTCCATGATCCAGCGTCGCTGATTAGCCTTCGACCATGACCAAATTTTATCGAGACAACGAGAGCCGTGTATACCGTGCGCCAATTCGACCCAGTGACCCTGCAAATTTTTCGCCAATTTTTCACGACTCTTCTCGCCGATGAATTTACTCTCCATAAAAGCATCCAAGACGCGACTGCCCTTCGGATCGCCGAACAATTCCACGAGCTCGTCGGCCCTCATGGCCAGCAGCGAATTTACAATTTTAATGGGTTTGTTGAAACGCAACATCGCCTGTAGCGTTATACTTCCGTGAAGATGTATCGACGATTTTTCATTATCCTCCGACTCTCGCGGTTCGCGAATTTTTTCCGAATCGCGCAGCGTCGCGATCCTCGGGACAATTTGCAATTGTGCGGCCGGCGTATCGTGGCAATTCAGGATCTTCGCCATGGAATTCACGAACGGCCCTTGTCTGCAGCCCAGTCTCTCGCAGGCTTTGGCCAAGCTGGCAAAAATTCCGGTATTTCTGCGCGACAGTACGGCACTTAAGTGAGGCGATAATTCGTCAAAAATTTCCTCCAAATTTTCTTTCTCCCGACAATGATCGAGGAGCCTCTGCACCGCGAAATTTCCCCCCGACATGAGACTAAGCTCGGCGAGACGCCCTACGAAGAAACCTTCGTAGATTCGTCGAAAATTTTTTGTCTTCGCGACCGCCAGACACGCCTCCAGCAATCTTATCGAACTTTCGGCGTGAAAAATCGTCGGAAGTTCTCGCTCGCCGCTCGACGCGAAACATTCTAATATAATTTTTTTCACGAGAGTCGCGCTTAGCTTTGAATCGACGCCTCGCAGGGTAAAAAGAAGAGTCTGCGTCAGACCCGAGGTGAGCTCGTCTTTGCCGAATTCGAGAAATTGGGGCCATTTGATAAATCTGTTCGCCGCGTCTATCAGCAATTCCGTATATTCCTTCGTTACTGGCCTACGTTTTTCGTACGACGGAGTCGTTTTTTTACCGCTCGTATCTTGTTTTTCATCGATTACGCCGCCCAGGCACTCGATCGCGGTGCGCAAGACATGATTCGCGTAAATATCCCAGACAAATTCCTCAAAATTATTTATCACGTAACGACAAAGCCTCAGAGCGATTTCGTTGTACTTTTTTATCTCGCTATCCTTTGCCTTTGAGGGATCGTTACTTTTTTGCAAATTTTCATTGTCACTTTGCGTCGAATTGCCACGATCGGCGCATACGCGAATAATTTTTTGCAACACGTGACTGGCAAATCTGTCGCTGCACAAAGGTCTGAGCGATTCACCGAGAGCATCGGCAAGTCTCTCGACGACCTCGTAACTCGCGTATACCACGAGGGAATCCAATACCCTCGAGCCAACCTGATTACGCGCGTACTCGATCTCATGACCGATCGTTTGCTCGTAAACGTTGTTAGCGAAATTCAACTTTTCATCGTAATTCGTAAAATCTTGTCGCAACATTTCTAATATTCTTACCATGTACTGATACGTGTCGGAATCGAGCTCTGTACCGTGTCCGCGCTCGCTTCTACGGGCATACTTTTTTGCCATTTGCATCGACGATCTCTTTTTCTTCCGCTTGACACCTTTCGCCGGGCACTCGTCCACTGTTTTCGTTATTTCCGACATTGTTTACGCTCTTTCGAGAAAAATATGTTCTTTCACTGCGCGAGTTGTATATTCGTTAGGCGTTCGATATTCAACGTAACCAAGTTTTAATTTCATGCACACGTGGTTTGGTTGTCAGTATTCGCGATGCTCACGAAGCGCTACGCTAACTGGTGGTAAGTTTTAGAACCATTTATAGTAGGTAGTAGGGCGCACGGTCTTATGTAAGACCGTGGTAGGGCGTCGGCATAAACTTATACTCATAGAAGGGGAATAGAAAGTGACTGTAACATGTTGAGACAGAGATATATCTTATATCTCTTTCTCACTTCGCAACGTCCAGTTTATTTCACTGCGCAAGTGCGTAATTTTATTGTCCTAAGAAAACCTAACCAATAAACCAACGCGAGTAATTCGATTTCGATGTGAGGCAGTCGTTGTTATATTTTTAAAAAACGAAAATAAGCGAATAAAATTTCATCATGACCCGTATTTGTGTTTTGTGCGGAAAAACATCAGCTCCAGTATCGTATCATGCGTAAGTAAATAAATGGAAATATTTTTCATGAAATCAATGAATGAAAGTTTGTAATATACAGCAAAAACATATGTTTTTGCTGTACACTTCTGCTACATGCTACACCATATAAAAAATTAAGATTTTTATATGATCGTGAAGCTAGTGCTCATACATCCTTAACAACGTTTTTATAACATTCTGTGTTAGCAGGGATATTTCATTTTTCTTCTAGAATTTTTTGTGACGCTATTTGTTAGGTTATTACTTTTATTTATGCATCAAAAATGATATTTTTAATATTTCGTACATTTTTATGAAATAATTCTTCTATTCTTTTATTGCAGCTCCCTGTTTTTCAATTCTGGTTGCAATAAGTGGCACTGTCCACCATAAATATTTGTCATTTCGTTCTATTCTATTCTAATTACACTTTATGTCATCTAAAAAATCCGCGAAAAAGCGCAATCGATGATGCTGCCATCTGAGCTGATGATGAGCTTCTCATATGCGAATCCCTATTGGTCCTCTGAGACTGTAGTTGACGAAAATGAACGTTTGGGGGCAGCACTGTATACGGATGACAACGCGGTAAAAATCAAAACGAAAATAGTAGAACTTCAGTATTTATTTAATTGTCTTAATTATAATCCTTCTTTACCGCGTAAAAGTCACGCGGTTTGCTGTAATGAAGAATTTTCAAAGGCTATAACTTTCAATTAACTTCATGGAGAGAAACATACGACATCCAATGTTTCGATGATTATCACACATACGAGCGATTTGTAATATACCGATCGCTGGTAAAAATAATTATAATCCCAATTTTCTTCGGGATAATTGACATTTTTGGGCAAAAAGCACGTTCTTATAATTTCAGAGATAAGCACATTTGAAAAAAAAAGTATTCTCTTTGTGTACTTTGTTTACTTCAACCTATGGATTCTTCTGGAGGTAATGAAAATAAGTTAAAAACTACGAGACAAATTCGGAAAATTGTTATTATTTGATTCGTCGTAAAAAAACACATGGTTGCAGGACTTGTTCGGAGTGTGGAATCGGCAATCATATTACGAATGCATTTTAACAATGCACGCAGCTTGACTATCATTGCATCGCAAGGAAATGGCTGTTAGCCTCCTGCGGCGATCCTTGCATGTGCTATTTAACTGTTGCAACATGAGATGGTGTAAAAGTCCAAAAAATTCGCTCTTCTATTCAAAATGTCAGCAAAATGCTGCTATATTTATAAAATTTTCTAATTAATATAAAGTAATAGAGAACTTGCGTGCAAACGATTTTATCCTTTTTTTTTTATCATTCTGACATAGTTAAATATTTTCTGAAGTTAATAAGTATTGCATTAATTTCTTTAAGCAAGTAAATTATCATATCTTGAGGTGTAAAAATTGTAAAAAATTTACGCGCTCTGTGGGCCTAGTGACGTCACAACACCCCGCGGTACTAGGGTCATCAGGTTATACTCGGTTCTTTCGCCTATAGGGCCATCTTCCGCGGATATAATTATTCATCGGTGAAAAAATTTTCAAATAGAAATCATGAGTGCACGAGTGTGTGTGTAATATACGTTACAGCGTATATGCTGTAACTTGAAAAAAATGAATCAAAGGGTACATGAAAGCGACATCTGAAAATTTTCCAAGAATCGATTTCGAGACGTTCCTAATGAAAAAAAAAAAAACTCTTTTTCTGGTGTTGATACAGTTGTGCTTTTGCAACATATGGTACAAAACAATATTTGTACACTTTCTTCGATTGTTCAGGTACATTTTTCATGTTTGAACCCTATTTACAGACTAAATATTTACGAATCACAAAGATTTTTTGGGTCTTAATTTTGCTGCTAGAGGCGCTGCTGCACTGGGGTGTTGTGACGTCACTGTCACGTGATATGAGTTTTAAATGCATGCAACTCAATTTTCAAGCTGGTATAATTGATTGAATAATGGATGAGTAATTGAAAAAACACATGCAAATGATGTTTTTGAATAATTATCTTTTAAATAATTTAAAAGTTGAAAATAATGCAAGTTCTCTATTCGCGAGCGTAAATCATTGGTGTGTGTGTCCAATATACATTATGCTGTAACTTAAAAAAAAAATTAATGAAGGATACATGAAAGCCACATCTGCAAATTTGCCAAAAATAGGTTTAGAAATGTTGTGTTTTTGCAACATGGTACAAAACAATGTTTGTACACTTTCTTCGATTGTTCAGGTACATTATTCATGTTTGAACCCTATTTATAGACTATATATTTACGAATTACGAAGATTTTTTCGGTTAGGAATGCTTAGCAGCTTGAATTTCTCAATTTTACCGCTAGAGGCGCAGCTGCACTGGGGTGTTGTGACGTCACTGTCACGCGATATACGTTTGAAATGCAACTCAATTTTCAAGCTAGTATCATTAATTAAATAATGATTAGTAACTGAAAAACAAAACCGATGCAAACGATGTTTCTGAATAATTATCTTTTATAATTTCAAAGTTGAAAAGAATGCAAGTTCTCTATTAGTTATAATAATATATATTGAACGGTGCCAGGGGTTCTCCCTCAAAATTAAGCATCAATCATCAATAAACTGCGCCTTTAGGGTCGATAAATAAAAAAAAAAAAGAAAACTCACTACGAAAATTGAATTAGGCTGTATTTATTACATAATCGTCAATCAATTTTACACGAAAAATTACAAATTCGGGTAGGAAAATTTACATGGGATACCGAAACCATAATCGCGACAGGTAAACATTTGTTTTTTTTTTCGCGATAACGCACTCCGCACAGCACAAAAATTCTCTCTCTCTCTCTCTCTTCCACACGCAAACACGCACCGAGCAAAAGTTATCAATAATATTGTCTCGTAATCTTCGATCGATTTATCGGCCCGACGCAACGAAAGAATTTCGTAGCACTTTTCTTCGTTTCATCGAAGCGTAGCTTTTTTCTTTTTTTTTCAATTTTATTCTCTCGCCAGGCTCGAAGATGTAATTATCCTCGATGCTACATATAATTATAATAGGCAGACCGTTGCCGCGCATTTTCGTACGCAGCGAATTAAATTCTAGCTGTCAATCCGACATATTGAGATCAATTTGGTAAACGTGTTATTAGCGCGCGATTTTATAGCGAGATCGTAAGAGACAAAGACGTAAATTAAAATTCTTACTTTCTCTTCGCTCTCTTTCCGCGTCCTAAGAAATTTCCTTATCTCATTTTGTCGACACACAGCGCAATAGACGGATAATTGTCGGTCATTCGTGCATTCTCCAACGAGAGCTCCGAAACAAAACAGGCCGATACGAATCTCGACGGTGAGAACGGAGAAATCTCATTATCATCTTCGTTCAATTGTAATTGTTTCTTTTTTTTTTTTTTTTTTTTTCATTTTTCGGTCAAACTGCTCCGTACTCCTCGCTCGAGGGTGACTCGTCGCTGGCCGGTGGTCTCAGAGGTCTCGGTGGCCTCGGTGGCCTGTGATGATGAAGCAACTGGGCCGGCCTTCTCAGCGGTTGCGGCGGATGATGACTTCCGTAGGACGTATCGTCACCGTCTTCGCTGCTGGGCGACGGCGATGGCGCTCGATCCTCCTGATCCTGGAGCAATTGACGAAATTCCTGTATCGACTCGTTCAACGACCACAGCTGCGACAACAGCGAGAGATCCAACTGACGAAGTCCGAACTGCGAGGAAAAAAAAAAAAAAGAAGGAAGAAAATCAAATGAATCATGGAAAATAAATGTTTCGCCGTGGAGTTCTCGGGATTTTTTATCTCCCGGTTCCGGATGCATCTGCGACAGAAGATTTTCGGGGAGTTGAGGGGCTATCAAGGTATAGCTGTGCTCCTATACTTGGGTGCGGCAAGGGGAACGTATAACGTGGCGCTGGCGCGACGTGCGGGGCAGAGGTTGCGTTCGGCATTCGTTTCACCAAATATAGCGCGTTTTTATTTTATTAATTTGCCATTACTCACGCTAGGCGCGCGGTGAATCGCGTCCATTTTTTTCCAGGGCTTTAAATCCTGAAAAATCCTTCTACCATGCTAGTTTCGTAACAATATATAGAACGGTTTTCGTACTAAAATTAGCAATATGCGGTTTCCATATATACTTAACATGGGGAACGCATGTGAAAAGTTCCAACTTTGAGGGCGATTATTTCGCGTTCCAGATGGGAAAAAAATCTGAAATAATTTGTCGACCTAGATTTCACGTTAATAAAACTGTATTCAAAATTTCAGCCGATTCTATAGAAAACGCTCTTTGCGGCACAGCTACCTTAACGTTCGTTGATACGAAATTTATGGGGCCCAGGTGCAAGTACATAGATAGTTCATAATCACTCGTCATGAAGGAAAACGTGCTCATCAAATTTTAACCCGATCACTGTAGCGGGGAGGGTCGATTTGACCCACGCCGAAATTTCAAACTTTCGCTATTTTGAAACGAAGCAAGGGACCTTACCTCCGCCTAAAAAAATCTTACTTTAGGGTAGAATCCTCACGCAAAGTTTCGAGTCCTCCGGTCCCTCTCAGTCCACCGTGGTGAACGGTTTAATTTCGCTCAGGGTCGATTTGACCCCCCTCTTAATTGCACTTAACGGTTGCATTGTGTCGGACGACATTTGAGGTAAGTTTTTCATTCTTTGTGTTTTTTCGTACTTATAAGAGTATAATTTTACTTTATATAAAATTCAAAAAAATCATGTGAGTGTGTACGTGATTAAGATTAAAAAATGGCGGGATACTTCGGGATTGATGTGGGTCGAGCGCTCCGTTCTCGTGGAGCTGTAAATTATTTCGAAGGTGAGAGCGAGAACGACGATGATGATTATGTACAAGACCAGGACTACTCAACATCGGAATAAATAGTTTTATATTGAAAAATGTGTACATTTCCTACCGAAATCTCCTGCATTCACATCTCAAAAAATGTTCATGTAAAAAAATTAGGGTCTCAATTTTATAATATTATTTTGCAACTTTTTTTTTTATCAAAAGCACACTCTTAAGCTTCAATTTCAATTTTGACTCGTTCCATTTCGTTCATTTTTCTCCGAGTTATGAATTTTTGAAGAAAATACTTTTTTTCACGAGTTGATTTTCTCATTGTTATTTATTTCATAAATTAATTCGGAAAACCTTATATTTCAAAACTTTATCGTAAAGTAGAAGCCTTAAGCATGATACATGGATTTTTTCAGATTTTTAGGAAGGCGTTTTCGAGTCTTTTTGAGCATGAAGTCGATTTGACCCCCCTTACACTTAAGTGGTGCAAAAAAAAAAGCCCTACAGTGATCGAGTTAAGGATGTTCCTCTGTTTATCGATATAGTGTCATCAACTTGAAATTTTTACAGCCCATTATTAGTGTTTATTCCCAAAACGTTTGTGCAAAGATTCAATGAGATTAGGAGCCTCGTTGTCGAGACATTAAATGTTAAAAAAACATTCTTTAAAATGCGTTCTTATGGCCACACAAGAAAGACAAGTTTCAATCGTTCTGTAATTCACGAACTTGAAATGCCAGCATTTTTTAAAAATTGTATGACCTAGTTCTATATATAATGAAATCGCGTGCGAAAGCTCACCTTGATTAGGAGAATTTTCGTTGAGTAATTAAATGTAATATATTTTAAAATGCTGAAAAAAAGAGGCATGCGTTTTCGATTTCAGGCACGACGGACAATGTTGCCGAACTCAACTTGTCGAATTAGGCTTCTTTTTCAGAATAAAATCATCGAGTTTTTTTTATTAGCGTCTTTTCATAGTAAATAGCATAAATAATAACTCATAAAATGTGCATTATTATCCCTCTCTACATTTTGGCAAGGGAAAAATAAAAGCAATTAAAATTTGGCACTTTTTGTGCTTCAACTCGAAACGCTGCTCAAACTATACGTAATAGAGTAAAATTGCTTAGAAATCATTTTCTAGGTAACTAAATTCTCTACAAAAAAGTCCGTGACAGCATACATCTAAAGTTAATAACTTAGGGGTGGGAGGTGTTCAAAGTTGTAAAAATAATTAAAAAAAAAAACCATTTCAAGTAGGTAGCTTTATTTGAATTTAGTTACAAATAAAGATTTTCAGGCAGTCATGGCTTTCTCGTTGTGTCCAGTTGACGTACGAATTTTTTATGCATTTTTAATTCAATGCTAACGCGGTTGATGTGTAATTTAACAACCGATGAGTCTGCTATTTTGCAATTTCACAAAATCACGCTTCCTCGTCACGCCACTTCGGACACCTCTCACTCATTCGCTATTGACTTTTCGTACATGGCCGTCGTAAACTTTTTTATAGAAAATTTAAATCTCTACAAAATTGTTCTCGTGAAATTTTCTCAATCTTGAATATTTCAGACAGTGTTTCGAGTTGAAGCTCGGAAAACGTGAATTTTTAATTTTTTTCTCGCAAAATGAACGTTAATATTTCAAAAAATTACAGCAGTATATTGCTATAATTTTTATGCATTGTTATCAATGCCATTTATCATCGAATAGCGTTGAAACGAAACCTCACAGTTCTAATTCTGATTTCGAGAACATAAATTGACTGGCCGGAGATGAGTGAGGATCTGACTTTGGCACCACTGAGCCCTGCCTGTGTATAGGGACCCCCCCTCGGACGACTCGTCCAGCAAACAAACAGAGGAACATCCTTAAGGAGGTACGACTAGTATGAAGAATCCAACTGACGGACTTGAATTTTTTATATGTTTTTGCCGAATACTTTATGCGCCTATTGCCAAAATTTGAGCTATATTAACCGTTTAGTTTATTCGTAATAAAATTGCAAAGTCGAGCAGTTTGAGTTACTAAAGCACGTCGTCTTATGGAGACGGTTAACCGGAAGTGCTGTGATCACGGTTTTGCTGCTCACGTATCCAACTACACCCGTTGAAAAACTGAAACTTGATAGATTAGATATAATAGATATTGTAAAAAATTGAAAAATTACTCTTCACCGTGTAGTTCTGGCACTACATCATAAAAAAGTTTCAATTTCCGGTTGTAAATGGTCAGAACGATCAAATAGCACCCACAGACTTAGCAACGTCGCGAGTAACAGCTGATGGGTTTCGGCGAACATAACCTAGCTTTGTTTTGATATTAGCAACGAAGATAGAGTCATCTTCGTTGGTCACGTATACCAACTTATAGCATCGCCAATGCGACGTTGCCAAGTGTTTACTTCAAATTCCATCATGTTATTTATGGAGTTTTATTATTTATCACGTATCAATTATATGTATAATTATCATTCTACCGATCGTATTAATTCCACTGAGGTAATTCAAGTCTATTTTAATAGGTTTTCGGCTGATTTTAAAAAATGTTTTTTTAGTCCGTTTTTGTGGTAGACATGTCATTATTATTATGATGGAGACTACTATCGAGTCGTTGACAATCTAATTTTTCAGTTTTTATTAGTTCATGCGCAATAAATTAATCATTTACCACAAAATTTTTCACATTATAATCGATAATATGAATAATCAACGCAAATAAACATAAATCAGAACAACTGTGGGTAAAATAAATTTAGACTTTTTTTTGACTCCAAAGAACTAGTCGTACCTCCTTAAGAACGATTTTCTTGGAACTTAAACTTATGAGGTTGATGATAGGGATATTGTTACAAATAAACAGACATCTCTCCACGGATAGAATTAGAATTATGTAAGAATGTGGATTTTTTTTTAAATCAGCAAGAATACTGTAAATCTGTCGAAAATTCATGATTTACTTTTTTACTTATACACACAATTTTCAATAAAAACAATTTGATTCCAGATTCCAGTTTCACCGATAATTTCTACTCCCCGATTCGACGACAATACGCATATAAATTTGTTTCAAGCGAACTGGAGATTGCGTGGCAATCGTTTTTTCATCGACACATTATCTATAATATTACAATTTATATTTCTATAAAAATACAAAAAAAAAAAATTATCAAAGTACAACATTGTACCCACCTAGCGTGTAAATTTTACTCCAATTGAATATTCCTCAGCGAAAAAAATCCCCAAAATACGTATTTTCTACTCCCGGCGAATAGCCCCTCGATATTAAATTGTTTTTTTTTTTTCCTATTTTTTTCTTTTGCATCCTCATAGTCACGTAATACTCTACACGGAGACTCGTTTCTTTGTATTTCTCATTTAAAAGGAATCTATAGACTCGTGCGTGAGAGTCTTTCTCTGTCTGTGTTGAGCGTAAAGAGCAGAGAAGAGATCCCCCTTCATGGTGGTGCGGGGACTCGTGGGAAAAGTGAGGTAAAACAGCGAAGGAAAGAGGGCGATAAAACTGAGAATGAGAAATGTGTGAGGCTCGAGCCAGCCAGGAGAGGAGCTCCCCGTTCGGTTGCTTCGTTTGGGTCTGGCAAGTATTAAGGTGGTGTAAGTGCGACTGCCGTGAGCTCGAGCCAGGGCTGGGGAGGAGGATGCAGGGTAGAAGGGGGGACAGTCACGCCTGAGGGAATGTACTACAGCGTGGGAGCGAGATAGCCCATGGTGAAAAATATACGCTCTCGTGTCTGAATCTTCCATAGGACACACAGACACACAGACACATAATTCGCTTGACTTTTACGCAAACTATACTATGGTAATTATCCTGATTTTCCATCTTCTTTCAACATCGACTGGCTACAATATGGCCATAGAAAAAAAAGGGAAGGAAAAAATCAGGAAAGTCTCAAGCACAAATGAGAATCACGATGCTCGTTTTAGATTCTTTCTCGAGAGCTTCTCCCAATAAATACTATAAATACTATATATATACTCATATATACTATATACATACTATAGTATATATATAGTATGTATATATGTATATGTATATATATATACATACTATATATATATATATATATATATATATATATATAGAGTCAATAAATACTATAAATATTCATATGGAGCATTTCGTCGAAAAATAATAAAAATATAAGGGGGGGGGGGAAACTTGTATCGAAGCTGTTGCTTATCAGAAGCGAGCGAAGAAATGATGCTACGATAGACTGACAATAGACTCGAGACGTTAAAAGATATTTGAGCCATAAAAAAATTTAATAGACACGAATGATTCATGCTGGAATGATTTTTTTTCCACGCGTGACGAGATTCTGTTTATGATTCACACGGACTTGACTATATTGACGCGTCCTTGCGGACACGCAGCATTGTGATCGACGAGCGAAATTTGAGGCGTGACAAAATAGTACGATGCAAAAATAAAGGGGGAAAATTAAAAAAAAAAAAAAAAAAAAAAAAAAATCGAGCGAGAAATAAATTGATCAGGGTTGCCATGAAAAAAAAGCAAAAAAATTCCCTGACTTTTCGCTGAAAGAATACCCAAGTTTGGCTAACTGAAATCTGAATGGAACAGGAGCTCATCGGGTCGATCAACCAACGAGTTTTTTAAAACTCGGCAGAATCGGTTTTTGGAAAATATTTGCATTTGCTTAAATGTCCTTGTGTCTACAAATATATATCTCTGGATTATATAATGATCTTGCCACCCGCCGCTTTGTACAAGAATCAAGGCGCGCTCATGATATGAGCACCGAAAATTTGGCGGTACATTTGGGAAGGAAGTTGACGAACGTTTGAATGAAAAAAATTTGTTATAAACGACAAAAAAATCATTTTTTTATATCACGATGGTTTTTTTTTTTTTTTTTTTTTTTTTTTTTTTTTTTTAATTAGATTTTTCATTTATCGATAATATTGGAATTTATGGATATTATAATATAATTTATGGAATTTATGGATAATATTGGTTTTTTTTTTTTTTTCTTTTTAATTAGATTTTTCATTTATCGATAATATTGGAAAAATAGTGATTTATTCAAAATCTATATAAGCCATACGAATTTTAATTAAACTTTATCCGATGGAATTTGTTATTTTTATTTTCGGAAACAAAAAAAAAACATGTTTTTGACGATTTGAAATGTAATTTTTGAGTTTCAAGAAGAATTTCTAACGGATTCTTCATCAGCGGAAGAAAATAAATCGATTCGGGGTCCAATATGAAATTTCGAAACTACAAGATTTTTTTTTAATTTTTGCGAAAAATAAATGGATCCACTAGAATCGCTTTAATTTTGCTAATCAAGGCGCGCTCATATCACCGCAAATTTGGGGCTGCATTAGGGAAGGAAGTTGACGAACGTTTGAGTGAAAAAAAAAAAATTTGTTAGAAACGTGAAAAAAATCATTTTTATTATCACGATGTTTTTTTTTTCTTTTCAATTTGATTTTCCATTTATCGATAATATTGTAAAAATAGTGATCTATTCAAAATCTATATAAACAATATGAATTTTAATTAAACTTTATCCGATGTAATTTGTTATTTTTATTTTCGGGAACAAAAAAAAAACATGTTTTTGACGTTTTGAAATGGAATTTTTGAGTTTCAAGAAGAATTTCTAACGGATTCTTCATCAGCGGAGGAAAATAAATCGATACAGGGTCTCATATGAAATTTCGAAACTACAAGATTTTTTTAAAATTTTTGCGAAAAATTAATGTATCCATTAGAATCGCTGTAATTTTGCTTCCCGATGGGGATAAAACTCCGACCAGTGCTCATTCTCTTCGCAATCGTTTCGGCTTTAAAATGTCGCCTGGTTCATCGAGCTACTATTGTTTTTTTTTTCGATTTTTTACAAATTTTCAAAGTAGAACCATCGATCTTTGTGAATTTTTCCATAAAAAAACCCTTTTGAAGTCAAATTCACCGATTCTCAATCTGCTATTTTGGATACGAAAAATTAAGGATCTCGAAATGAATCGAACGGCATTCTCCAAGTCTGCTCCTGGGCTTTTCAAAACACCCCCGATAAGCCCGAATCCGTCTATTCGGAGCAAAGTTATGGGCGTTTTAAATTTCGTTATTTTCAAGTTTTCGAAAAAGTGGGCAAAAATTGGAGAATTTTTGTTTTTTTTTCGTATTTCTCACTATTTTAAGGCTCCGGGCGATCGAAAATTTTTCCGCCGATTATGAATCCGATCGAATGTTTTCCCGAAGCCCAAAATTCGATATAAAGACGTCGAAAAACAAAAAAATATTTCAAATCAACGGAAGTGCCTTTATACGGATGCAGAAAATTTTAAAGAACAATCACCGTTCATCTTGGCTGACCAAAGAGTTGGAATTTTAATTTTTGTAAATTTAAAAATTTTCCCTGATCAAATGAAAAATTTCCTGTTTCCCTGAACATTTTAAAATTCCCTGACATTTTCAGGTTTTCCCTGACCGTGGCCACCTTGTTGATTTTTATAAATAGATAACCGATCGTGGGAGTAGCTTGATTTTTTTTTTTTTTTTCAAGAAAAGAAAGAACACATTAGCGTAAAAAGAAAAAACGCCGGGAATTCCATTTGTATAAATGTTCAAGTGCCGCTAAAAAAAAATTTCAAATTGTTCCAACTTCTGGGAAGACTAGGAAAAATTTTAAATTTACTACAAATTTTTTAGAAACATACGAAAAAACGTATGAAAAAAATTAAAAGGTATCGATGGAGTTAAATTTTAACCCTTTCAAAGACCGGAATATCAAATACGAAAAAAAAAATCGAAATTTTCCCATATTTTTTCGATGCCAAAAATATTTTTCTCTTTGCCTCAACGGGGGAAAAAAAAAAAAAAAAAACATGAAATTTATCTTCCACAGTCAATTCCCCGAGAAGAAAGTTTGGAAATTTGCAAAACCTTAAATACATATCGTAAATTGTACATTAAATATCAAAATCGAAGAGTTATGAGGAAAAATTAACTTTTTTTTTACCATTTCCTTTCTGAGAATAGCCAATTGAGTGTCGAGAGTTGTGAGTTGTCTGCCCGGTGGCGATGGTCTTGAACTCGACGACGACTGTCCTGATTTGACATTTTTCGATGTTTTACTTGACGATCTGGCTGGCGGCGGCGGCGGTGGTTCACCGGCTTCTCTGCGTCCCTCGTTAAGATTGAAGCCGCTGAGACTCCTTGGCAAAGGTGGCAGTCCCTGCAACGATGACATCGCTATTCTTTCGCGTATGCTGCGAAAATAAAATAAAATAAAATAAAAAAATAATGAAAATAAATGCGATGGAAATTGTGACTAGGGCGATTAATCATCATCCACTAGCTCGGAAATTCGATAAGACTCAATAAATGAATCCTCGAGGAAAAAATATGCATCGATTTCTCCCACTTAAAAATTCCACGGTCAATATAACAATGACTCATCTGATCGCTACCGATCTCTCTCTCTCTCTCTCTGTTCTCGCTTCGTCCGTACGATGAATAGATAATTCGTTTTAATTTTTTTTTTCACCTCGAGTTTTTCGATACAAGCTTACTGGCACTTTTTTTTTTTTAAATTAATGCGGTATATATTTGTCCGTGAGCGTTACAAATACCGTGTTAAGCACGCGATCTGTTGTGTTTTCTCGTAACCTAAATTACGGAGATCGGTGTCAGTGGGCTCGTCTATCGCACGATACGTACATGCCAATCGTGAATCTCATGTGTAAAAAAAAAAAAAAAAAAAAAAAACCCCCCCATTCTACCAAGCGATTTCTGTGTGGAATATCGATTCGATCTAGCCTAAAAAAAATATATATATGTTTCATTCGATAAAGTCATATTCGGTTCTGACATCATTCGCAGAGTTTTGAGGATACGCAGATTGTACAGCTCGGACTTTCATATCCAAAAATTGGATTCAATTGGATTTTTCGATCAAGCCAGAGAGAGATTGGACAAACTTTTTTTCTCAATAGCTATTCAACGCAGCGTGGTGAATATTATTTGTCGTAAAAAAAAAAAATTATAATTCTTTCATAATTAAATTGCCAATTATTTAATTTCAAGTAGTTGACAATTGAGAATTTTTTTTTTTTTTGAAAAAACCGATCGATAAGTGTCTTTCAAAATTTGCGAGTAAAATATAAGGCTTGTATAAGAAAAAAAAATTACTTGATGAGAATTAACATACATATTTTCATGCTCATTGTGAGTACGAATGTTGATTCAATTCACGAAGCATCCGGTTTGGTATTCAAGACGGAAAATTAATTTACAAATATTACCGACTTTCTTTTAACCGTTGGAATTCTAGGCCTGGAATATAACACTGAGTAAAAAAAAAAAAAAAAAAAAAAAAAAGAAAAGAAAAGAAGAAGACAAGTCTAGCCACTAACCACGGATAATTAGAGAGGGGTGAACAAGTGCAACGAAAAGTGTTTCTCGTAATGGAGCGTTACACCACTATCGTATATACAGGGTGGTCCGTTTAAGACCGGATCCTGCTTTAGAAGGTCCAAAAATTCGTTTTTTTTTTTTTTCCTAAATCGATAGATAGACTATCCAAGAATATATTCACAAAGTTACACACGACAATTCGAAGTATTTTCGGTGATACGAAGCCGAACGCAGAGGGGCGTCGACCAGGTTTGCGCGCTATTGAAAACTTTAAAGCGCGTTTTCTCGAGTTTTTATTTTTTCGATTCTTCTGAATTGGCGGGCGTGATGGCAAAACAACTAAACGACCTATCGACTCGAACCAAAGTTTGTTCTCTTCAGTATTGAATTCTCCTCCAAGTGAACCAACAAAATTCTTAAAAAAGTATTTTTAAATAACTTTTACAGCACGTTAAAGTGATTTTTTTTTAAATACATATTTTTTCTTTTCAACGTGAAAAAAGTTATGATTTCATGATTATTTAAATTTTTCCTTAGTTCACTCAGAAGAAAAATATATGATAATTGGAAATTTTTTAAGTTTTTTTGTTTCTGACAAAATTATGAACTGCATCTTTCCCGCCAATTGGGAACTACAGTGGCGAGGCGCTCACGGAAAGGGCTCATTGCTCTGCAGTTTATTATTGTATTTATTGGAAAAAAATTATTTTTACACTTCAAATACATAAGAAAAGAAGAAGAGCGAGCAGTGGCCCAGTTGGTCCGACTCTGGACTGCCACGCAGGCGGCCAGGGTTCGATCCCGCGGCCGGCACCAATGGATTTTTCCAGATGCTTTTTCTGCGAGCTCGGTGGTTCGAAACACCCACCTAAAATTGTAGGTTCTCACAAATACACTGGACCAATAGCAATGAGGTTGCAAAAATCGAGAGAGAAAAATAGTTCCGTAAATGAACAGAAAAACTAAAATAGTGGGCCCAGTGTAAGAGTGATATAGTGAATGAAAGTGTTGTAAAAAGCCGAAATGGCTATGCAAGTAAAACTTACTACTACTACTACTACATAAGAAAAGATACCCCAAAGTTTACTGGGCTAAGTTGTTTTTTTCCCTTCCAAAAAAATTCTCGAAAATAAGCTTTTTTTTTTTTCTTCTAAAGCAGGATCCGGCCTTAAGTTGACGCAGCAGGAATATCTTGGGAACAACGTATTTTCGAAAAAGATGTTTGCAATGAAAGTTTCATGGCACGAAGGGAGCACAAAACTCTGTGCAATCGTACTTTTCATTCAATGGAGGTATACAAGATTATTTGGGGCTCAGCATTGTTACTTTCAACAGGAACGTGTACTTTTTTTCTTTACAAATTTGCGGTTTACAAAAAAAAAAGAAAAAACTTTTATCTCAAAATGATTTTTCGACGACATCAAGTTTTCAAGATATCTTAAATTTAATAAAACAGTTAGTAGAAAGATCTGGTGACCCAGCAGGCCAATGTACTACTGGTCGATCTATGTTTTTGTTTTCATTCCATGAGGCTGCAACGCGAGATTATCGACTCTTGCATCTGTTTACATTCAACCTACTCTTGTGAGTTGTACTCTCGTGTAATGAAAACAAATGCCAATTTATGACTTGGAAACTTTTCAGTCTTCATTTGTAGCTTGATCGCGCATTAACTTCTCCAATAACTGGTCTCGTCAAAATGAATTGCACATGACTGTCGCAGAAAAAAAAAAATTGAAATGATTTTTATCGTGATTGTAACAATCGCTGGATTGTCAGAGGCCGGACAAGTACACCGGCCTGCTAGGTCGTCAGATCTTACAGGTCCTGATTTTTGGTTTCATGAGAGTTTACAGAGCACGATACCAACTACTCCGGAGAACATGAAGAAGCGAATCAGAAATGCTTGCAGAGGCATTGAGAGAGAACATATTTATCACACTGTCACCGCATCTTTTATAAAAACGTACTGAAAAGTGTATTGGAGTTAACGGGCATAATTATTGAGCACGTATTGAAATAAAAAAATTTTATATTATACTTCGAAATTTGCTGTTTTGTTGCATACTCGTTTTTATTAATTTAAAGATATTTTGAAAATTTGATGTCGTATAAAAAACCTTTTGGGATTAAAATTTTTTCTTTTTTTTTGTGTAAATTGCAAATTTGTAAAAAAAAAAAAGTACACGTTGTTCGAGGAAACAATGCTGACTCCCAGATGAGCTTGTAAACCTCCACCGAATGTAAAGTATACAATAGCACAATGTTTTGGCCTCCGTGGAGCCATGAAACTTTTATCGCAAACATCTTTCTTCGAAAATATCTTGTTAACTCAACTCAAATGGACCACCCTGTATATTATATGTAAGCTCGAGCGAACTTGTATACAACTCATTGGAATTGATTCGAGCAAAATGAAATGAACGTTTCCCGTTGGTTTCGTCGCGTGGTCATTAGCCGTTTAAAACGGACACGTCCCACTGACCTCCCCCCAAGGCTAGTACATGGTAATCGAAGACTGCGATTGCCCCCTCGAAAGTACATAAAATTATATATGGGGCATTTATTTTTTTTTTTTTTCGTAGGACGGTTCATTATCGAATGGTGTGATTTTTCTAAAAAAAAAAGGGTCTCTTACGAAAAATATTTGGCGAACAATTTGTTTCTCAATTGCGGCTTTTGAATCAACGTAAATTTGAGAATTACCTCGTGCTCGATCAGAGCAATTATTATCATAGGATGGATATTTTGGAACATTGAGATTGAATAAAAATTAAAATAAAAACAAATTGTAATGATAAAAACAAATTGTTTGACGAATATTTAAATTTTTTTTCCAATCATTATTGTTTATCGCTGCTCTCTTTGATTGTACATCAATATTTACGGAATTAGATGTCGATTATAAAATTATTAATTATTAAAAGATTTGTTTATTAAACGAAAAATTAATTATATCGAAGATAAGTAGGACAATCGAGTCAATGATAATGCCAAAAATAGATTAACAAAACAGTGTTTGAAACAAAAAACCTTGTTTAACAAGTATTCAAATTTTTGCAATCATTATTGTTTATCGGTGCTCTTTTTGGGTGTAAATACATTTTTACGTTATTCAAACTCAATTACGGAATTGTTAATTCTTTAAAATTTGTTATGAAATTAAAAAAAAAAGTTTTTTTCAATCAATTGTCATTGAGCTCAACTTTTTTTTGAGGGATCATTCCAGTGTGAAATTTTCAAAAAATCTTTTTTTTTTGCATTAACGCATAGTATAGACTGTTATAAACATAGTATAGACTGTTATAAACATAGTGTAGACTGTTATAAGACTGTTTAAACGCGTTTTTCTCGGAATGGTGTTTTTAAAAACGGCGTCTACTCTCAAAAGAAGAGTTTTCAAGCTATCGTTTTCAAATTTAAACAGAATATTCTTCAAGTCATTTCCTATCGTGCTATGGAAGGATTTTTTTTTTTCAAATCTTCCTATATTTTTCTACGAAAAACTGTCGAAAAAAAATGCTAAATTTGATCTGTTTTGTTCAGACAGCCGCCATTTTGTCAAATTTCAAAAAAAAAAAAAAATCTTCCATAGCCCGATAGCGGCTTTCCTATAGATTAAAAATTTCTTTGGAATTTTTGTTTCAAATAAATATTAAGGCCGCAATCATGGAAGCCATCCAGAAACTTTTTTTTAAGCTGAATTTTTCAATAATTTTTTATGTTATAAAAATATCAATAAATCAACTTAAAAAAAATCATTTTGTATTCGTCATTCTTGCCTCGATTTGCAAAAAAAAAAAAATTAGACTGATTACTTTATCCTACCAATAAAAAAAAAAAAAATCACGAAAATCAGTGATTTTTCCGAGGGTCACAATGATCCCTCAAAACTGCACACGATAAATATTCCTGAAGGGCCTCAAAAAATTCATTCGGCCAATAATGCACTTCACGCGGTATAACCTGTATACAAATAGCAATAAATATATGCTCGAGGAGATGCACACTTCGTGAGAGTAGTGCTACTACAGAGCTCTGATAATCTCTCTCTCTCTCTCTCTCTCTCTCTCTCTCTCGCTCGCTCTGTTTTACCTTTGTTCAGGCGAGCGAAAGTAGTCCTAGCTTTAGCTTGAACCACTCTGCTCGCCTACCGGTTTGCTTTGCTCGCTACGAGTTATCCGGGTATACCTCGATCGAGAGTCGTACTTTTTTTTTCTCTCTCTCGCACAAGAATTCTCAACTAATGGGAGTAACGACCGAGTGACTTTTCCGATTATTTGCTCCCAAGGCAAATAATCCCAGAGAAATTATACGTTTTTTTTTTTTAATTTTTAATATCAACAGCTCTAGGTATTTAGGATTCGTAAAAATTCATAGATGTCTTGGACAATCACGACAGTATAGATCGCTATAATAGTTTTTATAATTTAAAAATAACTTTGTGAGTGACTTTGACCTATTGCTTCCTCATAGAGGAAGCTTTGTTTTGGCGAATTTCTTTTTGTTCTCAATGCCAATGTGTTCAAAATGTGCCAAAACGTCGAGAAATTACATTTTGAAAAAAATGTCCGACATACGTGTGTGTGTGTGTGTAAAACCACTATGCAAAATTGAATCGTCCATAACTCGATGACCAGCTGAGCTACAGCGCTGCAATTTTGCAGTCAAGTAAAGCATGGTTTAGCCCTTTACTTACTGTAATTTTTAAAAAAGATTCATACAGCAACTCAGATTTTGTAATCTTCAATTTTTTGAAAAAATGGTCGTCCTTGCTCCAATTTCCGTAAAAATTTTGCAATATCGTGCTAATTTTTTTTAAATTTTAACATAAAAAGATCATCAGTAAGCGACGGTTGGTATTGAATTTGACGAAAATCGATGAACCTGTTCAGATTTTGTGAAATTTGCAATTCTTAAAAAAAAAAAAAATATTGGTGTACTCGCGCTCCAACTTGTGCAAATCTTGAGATATCGTGCTAAATTTTTTTTTTACATCAACCAGATCATCATTTATAAGGACGGTTGGTATTGAATTTCGCGAAAATTGATGGAAGTGAATTTACAAAAATTTCAATTTTCCGAAAAATGTCTGTAATCGCTTCGACTCCTGAAATTTTGAGCCAAGTTTTTTTTTTTTACATCGATAGATTATCATCGAAGAACGATTGGTATTGAATTTGGTCGAAAAAGGGTGCAAGTGTTAAGATTTTATGAAATTTTGAATTGAAGAATGATTTGAATTTGGCAAGAATCGATGATGAAGTTCATGTTTTATGAAACTTTGAATTTTTCGAAAAAATTTGATGCATTTAATGTGTCTGATCATCGCCACTGAAAATTAAATTTTCGATGCATATGATCCCCCAAAAACCTTGCCAGCTTCGATGCCTATTTTGCCTCATTGTCTATTTTCGCATGTTACCTGGCGAAATCGAGGTCAGAGAAGACCCGACGTTCATTCTCGTATTCAGCATCCTCGTGATTACGATCGCCATCATCATCATCATCATCATCATCATCATCATCGTCGTCAGTATCATCGAGACGTGACAATTCATCGAGGCGATCGATCGTTTCGTCGCCCGGTAGTGTGATCTTGGTCGAGGAATAACGGACACCAGCCTCGAGCCAATCCTTATGATGTATGTTGTCGTTGTCATCGTTAAAGGCAATTTTACGCTCCGGTTGTTCGTCGATGACGACAACAACGGTGGCACAATCATCGCTTGAAATAGTCGTCGTACTGCCGTACGTTTTATCAACGGAATCGTCATCCCCGATAAGATCGTTAGCCTCGTCATTCGCAAAACGCGTATCAGCCTTTCTCCCAACTTTTCGTATCTTCGTGGGTGTCAGCGAGGCCTGTCCCGACGACATCGTCGCTCTCGGACTATCCGAATTTTTGGCAAACAGCGCGGAATCATCAATGGACTTTGTCCCCGTATCCTCGCGATTCGTGTTTTCCCGCTTCATCGTTTTATCAATTACAGAAATCGTCGAATCTTCCAGCAACCCCGTACCAATCAATCGCTCGGAATTCTTAACAATCGCATCATCGTTATTCCTAAAATTATCAATTTCGCGGGTTGCCTCGGCATTCCTCGGACAATTCTCCCTCATCGAATCAATTCTACAAACATCGGGAGTCTCATTCGTCACGATTGCCGGCGCTTCGTTGATCCTTGCATCGACACACGGGATCAACGATCTCTCGTTTCCTCTCGTGCCTATCGCATCCACGTTTTCGCTCGACGTTCGTACAGCGAAATTTTCCCGAACGCAAGATTTCTTGCCGCCGTTACGAAGCCGCGTAACTCGTGACTTTTGCTCGTTCGACCGTTGCCCCTTGAGGCACCGTTCACGATGATTTTTCGCCTCGTACCTTTCGCTCGTAGCTCCGTTCGTGCTCACGGCCCGATCCATGATTTTATCATTGGACCAGCGAGATTCGACGATACCGGAGGAATTCACGTCATTGCCAATGCGTCGCGACGATACATCGTCGCGCTGCGACGATTCGTCGATCGCGCCTGGCTCGCTGGACGAACGAATTCCCGCGGAGGGATTCGATGATTCCTTGAGGGACTCGTAGATCAGGGTACGTCCGACGCGGGATGGTCCGCTGGTAGCTTGATCCACGGATCGCCATGGTTTTGTGTTCGGGGGCGGTGGAGCCTGACGAGTAGGGCACGGCGGCCTCGGTGATCTCTTGAGTGCCTCGGCTACCACCTGTCGACTCGGTCGCGGTGGTACCGGTGGCGGATGAGGTCTCTGACTCGTCGCTAGCTGCATCATCGATTTGCTTGGCTAATATATACGTTGCACGGCGAACCAAGGCCCGGATGGAACTCCGGACGTTTGTTCGTGAAGTTTATGGGCTATCCGGGATTTCAAATCAAGCCTGAGATTCGCCTGTTCGCGGATAAGCCTGGTAAGACGAGCCATCGCGTTCATGGGATTCACGAGTCATTTTCAACGCGGAGGGGTAAGGCTATGAACACTTCCACCGCGATCGTTCCCAAACGAGTCGATCCGATGCATCGATTTATCGATAAGTTTCCCGCAGTGGCATGTCAATGCGATACGTGTCATCAATGTGGCGAGTTGCGGGAAGTGCAATTCTCGCTGTAAGCGAACTGTATGGAGCTGAGGCAACGCCGATACGAGATCAGACGTTCAAGCTTCAAGATAAGCCGAACACATAGATCCGATCGTATACATCTCTCGCGTGTCTTGGGGTTCGCCTTAACTCTTGGCTCAGCCTCAACGCGAATTTACCGAGGAGGGGGAGAAACAAAAATATGTTATTCACGCTTCGTGGTATCGTGTCATTACGCGTATCTCAGGTCCATTGCGTTGTTGCATCGACTCTTGATCGTTATGACAGAAGATAATCGGGCGCAAAATCTTTAACGAAAAACGATTGGAGGACTAGGGTTTGCATTTTCGTTGCACGAACCCACAGCGGGCCTCGAGAGCTCCGGCCACGAGGAGACTATCTTGTGTCTCTTTGGTGCGGTTGCCCGTGTGTGGGGGCAAACCATCTCGGGATGGCAACCGATATTCCGGGATCTTTGCCGCGTCTCGTTTACTTCCAGCACTATAATCCTCGACCAGTTTCTTCGGTCCCGTTCACCTTTACGCTTCCTCGTTCTAACTACTTCTCGCTTTTTCGTTTTTTTTTTTTTTTTTTTACTTCATTTATCTTCTTCCTCTTCGCTCCCTCTTCCTACATCACTCTTATCCGGTCTATTGCTCTTGGGCACTAGGATCACGGAGGGGGGGGGGGGGGGGGGGATAACGACGAGTGCGAGTCGTTGAGCTCAGCACGACTCAAAGAAACGAGATCTGTCGCGCGCTTGCCTTGTACCTATCCGTGTGTACAACGATCTCTTTCACGTTCTTTCTTATCCGACGGAGGTACCGCCACCGACTGACTTCGACGATCACGCAAACACATCATTCGGGCTCGGCGCGCTCGAGTCTCTCTCTCTCTCTCTCTCTCTCTCTCTCTCTTTTTCTCTCACTCTCGACCACGTGACTACGATACCAATACAACTTTGCGCCGTGTCTCTTTCTCACTGACTGAGCCCGAGCGAGAATCCACCAACGACTTTTCGTGCTGAGAACACTTCTCTCTTGGTATGTGTGTGTGTGTGTGTGTGTGTGAGAGAGAGAAAGATATAGAAAAAGTGGGAGAGAGATTGCCAGGTAGAGAGTCCATCGTGCCACGAGTGGTTCTCGCGACTCGCTCGCCTATACCACCACTCGTGAAAGGACACCGTACATGTATTGTATTACGATCTACGGTCGAGGCAGAGTGTAGGAGAGATCGGGTTAAAATGAGGATCGGTCAAACGGGAGTCGTATATTTACGTCGTCAATAAATTATCCTCGGTTAAAGAAACAAAAATGTTCCATGCATGAATTTCCTCGTGTCCGATAGAAAGTACTCGATGACCTTAGGTTGAAGCGAAATTGTATAAATATATATATTTTTTTTTTGCTCTTCACAGATGAAAGAGACATAATTAAAATGGTGAAATAAATTCATTACTCCGTGACCCAGGGACAATGGGAGTCGTTCTATTTTACCGAGTCATAACGGTATCGTTGTTGTTTTCGCGAATAAACGGTTGACGAGACTTTCGAAATAGCACGGTAATAAATAAATGCAAAAAAAAAAACCCGTCCAGTACCCAGTTTCGATTAACTTTTCGTGCAAAATCATCTGGGTCGGCGTTGGTTAATTTCGTAAGATAAGATTTGATGTTGCATTAAACATTCATTATTACGGGTCACGTGGTACACCTATCCTATATCTTTTAGATTTGTCCATTATGGATTTTGTAACTCACCAAGTAACAGTCGTAATGGTGCCTTGATCCAGTAGAACTTCTGTTACAAGATGGCGGTATATTGTAGCGAAACGCTTTTAGCCGTAAGCGGAGTTTTATCTTGGAGCGTGAAGGGAAAAGACCCGATTCCACGTGCTGTGCAAATCTAAGCGATTAATTATTGGAAGTTTTTGTGCCCAAGCGAAATTTTAAGCCCTACGAAATCCCGTAGTTGCAATATTTAATTTCAGTTTTATCTAAACCCGAAATAGGGGCTGTTTTATTGCTGAATTAATAATACTGCATCCGACTTCGGTCGGGTGTGCTCGATCGCCATGGTGCGAAAAAAGAAAAATGTAACTGCGTCATATTCTCAAGCTGAACTGTCGGATGAAAATTCAGATGAGTCTATGGATTATTTGAACGGTAGTGAGGATGGTTCAAAAAAAAGAGTTCGTGAGGAGGACGTTAACCTGGGTACTCAAGATGTCAACCAGTGTATTCAAGAATCACTGGAGGACTTAAGGAATGAAAATGCGGGTTTAACCTCGAAGGGAATTCTTCCTAAGAAATCGAAAATTTCAAGTGACGTAATAAACAAGAATAAGGATAAAAACAAGAATGATAGAGATATTTCTGAAGCAACGCCAAATTCTCAGGAAATATCAGAGGGTACTCAACCTAAGACTCGAGAGATAAACGGAAATTTAAGGTATGATTTAACGGATGCGGGTCCTTTCGAAATTCACCTCAAGAGCACGATTAAATCTTATAGATCACTGGGGTCGGTCGCTAGACTGCTAACCAAGTTACATATTAATTACGATACAGTGACAAGTCTGGGCAAGGGCAAATTCAGCCTTATGTTCAGGAATTACAAACAGGCAAATGCTGTGATCTCCGAGCAACGTTTGGCTGAGAACAATTTCTCCGCTATCGTTCCTTGGTTCCGAGTTTTTCGTAAGATGGTTGTCCGAGGCATCCCGACTGAAGTTGGGGTTGAGGAGATCAAGGAAGTAATTAATAATGAGAACCGAGATCTAAGGGCAGTAGATGCCTACCGATTTACGAGGCGAAGCACAGAGGGAAATAAGACCGCGACAGTTGGGACAGAGACTGTGTGCGTGTCATTCAGAAACCAGGTTATACCCAGGTTCGTGATTTTGTGGAGATGCCGCTTCGAGCTGAAACCATATGTCAATCAAGTGCGTCTTTGCTACAACTGTTTCAAGATTGGACACGTGCAGAAATTTTGCACAAATTCGAGCAAATGTTCATCGTGTGGAGGGGAAAAACATCAGGAGGGAATGGAATGCTCAACGAGAACACTCAAATGCGTCAATTGTGGTGAAAACCATAAAAGTAACGATCAGTCTTGTCCAGTCTATCTACAGCACAAGCAAATCAATAGGATCATGGCGTATGACAATGTATCGTTCAACGAGGCAAAAAAGAGATGCATTATGGTAAATTCAACATCGGGACCCACAAATATGCGTGAAACGGATACATCCGATTTGAGAGACTTTCCTCCCCTCAGGGGGATCCCGGAGCGACAACAAAACATAATGAGACGGATATTTGGAGACGCAAATGCACGTGAGAAAGATATCAACGAAATTCAACTGAGGAAATACAGCCAGGCTTCAACGTCGGCTGTAATGAACTCAACGAATCTACGAGATGGACGAGATGCTTTCTCCCTCGGAAAAGAAGAGGTTAAGAAGATGTTGGATGGGCTAACTATCGCTGAGACCGAAGAAAGTGATTCAAACACTGCGGAGAAGTACCTTGAAACACTCATCATGGAACTGGTAAAGCGAATTATGGCAGATTGCGATAAGAGCTCGTTTTTAACGAGACTTTTTAAGGCTGCTGATCTTCACTCCCAATACTCGTATAAGGAAAGATAATTTCTCAATACTTCAGTGGAATTGCCGCAGTATTAAAGGAAAACTGCCAGAATTTACGAAGCATGCTTGTGAGTTTGATCTGATAATGCTCTCCGAGACTTGGTTGAAAAGTTCAGACGATTTTTATTTAAAGGACTTTTGTACGGTTAGAGGTGATAGGGGTCTACGAAGAGGCGGGGGCACCGCAATTTTAATTAAGAAAGACATAGAATTTAAGATAGTTAATGACATAGATAATTGCGGTGGTGCAATTGAGTACGTGGGAGTCTCGATGAATACGAGCAATGGAAATATTCTTTTTCTAGCTTGCTATAAACCTCCGAGTAGGTACATTGATGAAAATGGCTGGAAATTATTCTTTGAGTCCTTTACTAGATATAAAAAATTTTTAATTGCAGGAGACTTTAACGCTCACAATTCGATGTGGGGGGATTCGTTCACCTGCGCTGTGGGGAGTGCTATAGGTAAATGTATAGACGACTTTGATGTGGTGCTCTTAAACGATAATACTCCTACGTTTCTCTCAAGCTCGTACGGAACTCAGTCTTGCATAGATCTCGCCTTGGTTGATGGAGAGTCCGCTTTATTGAGTAGATGGCAGGTTCTAGACGATGGTTGGGGAAGTGATCACTTTCCCATCGTAGTTGAAATCGGGGTTTCTCCATCCTTGGTGGAATCCTCGAGAGCCGGGACAAGAATTTACTCGGCTAACGGGATTTCATGGGATAATTTCTCCGATAGGTTAGAACATTTGGTTTTAGTGGACGATATTTTAAATAATTTTGATGCTCCAGTATTGCAAAGATATTCAAGATTTGTCTTGTTAATACAAGAGTGTGTTTCCAATGCCTGCCCAAGGAAAAATAATACTCATCTCAACAATAAACGGAGAGCTCATGGGCCGGTAGCACCATGGTGGAATTCGGCTTGTGAGCAAGCGGTTCAAGCAAGGAAAAACGCTTTAGTCAATTTTAAGCATACTCAGACTAGGGAGGACTTCATTGAATTTAAAAAGGCAGAAGCTAAGGCTAAATTTACGCTAAAAAAAGAAAAGAAAAAAAATTTTGTAAAATTCTGTGAAAGTTTGGACAGGCTCACGAGCCCGACTTATATCTGGGACAAAGTAAAATGTTTTAAAAACAGATGGACTCACAGGGTACCAGTTGAGTCCGAGGTAAGGAAAAAATTAATTCAGAACAGTATTTCGTCATTGTGCCCTCCTTGGGGAAAAACCTCTCGACCAAATCTTATTGTGGAAAAGCCAGTAGAGTTTTTGGATAACCCTTACTCATCTATTGAATTGGAAAAAGCCATAAGAACAGCTAAATCCAAGTCTGCCCCTGGCTTAGATGGTATCGATTATAATATAATTAAACATTTTAAAGTGCATTCAAAAAATTATCTTTTAAAAATCTATAACGATATTTTAAGCCATCAGGTGTTCCCAGAGGAGTGGAGGAATTATTTGATTTTCTTTATTCCGAAAGCAACTTCTGATAAACTTAGACCTATCTCTTTAGCGCCGTGCTTAGCTAAGATACTAGAAAAAATGATTATTACACGATTAAATTGGTGGTTAGAAAGAGAGGGTTTATTTGCAAAGTCACAATTTGGATTTAGACGGCAGAAATCTTGTGTCGATAATTTAGCGATATTGCAGTCAAGTATACATAATGAATTTTTGCAAGGCAATCATTTAATTTGTGCTTTTTTGGATGTTAAAGGAGCTTACGACAATGTTTTACCTGATGTACTTGCGGTTCGACTTCGGGAATTCAATCTCCCAATTAATCTTTTAACTTTTATTTATAATTTGACCTCGGAGAGATATCTTAATTTTCGCATCGATGGATCGATTGTTACTTACAGTACGTTTAAAGGTTTGCCCCAAGGTAGTGCTTTAAGCCCGGTTTTATACAACCTGTATACGGCTCGATTGGAACAGGTCATTATGAATAATTGTAGGGTGTTGCAATTTGCCGATGATTTGGTAGTTTATTCTAATGAGAGCCCAATCCAAGATGGACTAAAAACTGTAGAGAACTCTATAAAAAATATCAGTCAATTTTTATCTGAGAGCGGTCTTGAGTTGGAACCTTCCAAATGTAAATTGGTTATTTTCACTAAAAGCAGCTTTGAAACTCTGAGGCAATTTTATATACGAATAAATAATACGATCGTCAAACCGGATAGAGGTGTTAAGTTTTTGGGGATAACCTTCGAGTATAACTTGAGTTGGAGCTGCCATATCGAAAATGTGGCTCGAGCATGCCAAAATGGTTTGAAAGTGATGAGTTGTCTTCGTCACACCTGGTGGGGTGCCCACCCATCCGTTCTCATGACCATATATAGAGCGTTAATAAGATCACGAATTGAATATGCAGGCTTTATTTTAGATGTTAAAAAACAGAACATTGCATTAAAGTTAGATAGAATCCAGTATAAAGCAATTCGAATTGCCCTCGGCTATCGAAACTCAACTCCGACAAATGTTCTACTCGCGGAAGCTCGTGAGCCTCGACTAATAATGAGGAAAAAATATTTATGTAAAAAATATCTTGCCAAAACCATGACTTACCCAGAACATCCACTTATTAGTATATTGAGAGAGAGTAAGACACACTATGAAAACCCTTTAATAAGGGCAAAGTTTGAGAAGTCCACCCTATTAGAATGTCTAGAAGAAATCGAACCGGTATCGCACCTGATTGCTTCATTTGAGGTGCCATGTTTCTGTTGTACTGAGTTTGAATCCACAATGTACCGTCCCATGATCTCTTACGAGGAAGGTATAAGAATTCAGGAGTCTCCGGCACCTCAGGCGGAATTTGTGCTAATTTTTGGCGATATGATTAATACAATTGATATGTTTTTTACGGACGGATCCAAGAAGAGCGAGAGAGACCACGTGGGGTATGCTATCCTGAAGACTGGAGATGGGACGCTCCTCAGGCGCAGGTCAAGCTCAGAGACTTCTATTTTTTCAGCTGAAGCAATGGCTATTTTAGAGACTCTCGAATTAGTTAAAAATTCTAATATACAGGAAGCCTATATTTTTTCTGATTCTCGAAGTGTATTGATGGCATGTGAGTCTGTGTACTTGGAGGCTAAAACGTCGTATTTGATACTTCGAATCAAAGAGTTGCTTTGGGAGTTGGCTCGGAACCAAATATGTGTAAAAATTTTTTGGGTCCCGGCACATGTCGGGGTTTTATTCAATGAACGAGTCGATACCGCAGCAAAGGCGGCAATCAAGGAGGGAATAGATACTAAATTTTTAATCCCTTACACAGACTTCATTCATAAGTTTAAAATGATCCTCCAAAAAGAGCAACGGGACTGGTATTTAGATACTAGCAGAGCTAAGGGCACTGGATTTTTTGAAAATTTCTTTGAATTTGACGCGTATCCTTGGTATGAAAAGGTTAAAGTAAAACGGAAGGCTATTGTGTCGTTGAACAGAATACGATGTAATCACAACTCGTTAAACTATAGCCTTAATAGATTCAATATTACACAAAGCGATAGTTGTAAATGTGGGGAATCGGCTGATACTCCGGATCACGTTTTTTGGCACTGCCCATTATATGTTTTAGAGAGAAAGGATTTGATATATAACATGAGGAAAATAAAAATCTTTCCTCCATATACGATTGCAAAGGTGATGGCTGCGAAATCAAAGAAGGGCATCATCGCGTTATCTAACTTTATAAATAGCATAGATTTAAAGATATAAAGACCTTACCATACCTTTTTAAGAACCGTACCTGCAGTGAATAATTACTTAATTGCTCAAACTTAGGTCTAAGGATATAACGATTCTGTTATATTTTTGTACGTATTGTATTTATGTAAAAAAATTGTCTAGACTTAAGGTTTTAAGTTCCTATGGTGTAACGGTACTATTTTTTATAATACTTTGTATCGTCAGTCGGTAACAATTTGTTTGTACCGGCAGGGCTGCATGGGTGCCGGATAGAGAGCGCTCAAAGCCCTTAAAATAAAAATAAAAAAAAAAAAATTTTAGCCGTAAGGTTAAACCGCATTATGCAATTGATAGTTCGAGGAAGGTTCGGATGAGGGAAGTTCCAGGTCGAATCATGCAGGAATCGCAGAAAACAGCGAATAGAAAAATGTATTGTTGCCGGCCTGGTTTCGGACCGTCGCGTATATAGCAATCCAAGATCTAGCTCACTAAGTAAACGATCAACCGAAATCGCTTTTCCTTTCGGACAAAGCTATGAATCCTGCCGAGCTCTTTTTCGCATCAGCGAGTGCGGCAACCGAGCGCAAAGTTCAGATCGGCCTAAAAGCGTCTATCAATTACGCAGAGACGGTCCTACAATTTTTTTTCCCCCCCATCTCATCAAGCCTGCAATTAGGAAAATGAAGCCCTAAGAGGTCACTAAGCGCGCATGTAATTATCAAAAGTCTGCTCAGCCCGGGAATGACAACGAGAATTTGCAATAAACCATACTCATTGGTACTTTGTACTCCGGTAAGGTGATTCCTCGGATTCTTCGAGCCAACTGTCGATATCGTTAAGCCAAGGACAGCTAATGGCCAGGACAGCTATAATGGCAAGGACAGGAAAATTCTCAAAAGCTGTCATTAGTCTATGATGATATCGATAAAGGTCGTTGAGACTTCGACAATCGTCGTCGTACTGGCGTTAGATTCTAAAAGTCGTTAGGTAGACCATCGCTCCGAATTGAGTCACTGGTATGATCACTTTCATGACTTTTGGAAAAATTCGGCTGGCACGCCACAAAATATATGCTGGAATGAAATTTCTTCTCAAGACCGCAACAATTTTAAATTTCACGAGTCCATTGACCGTTTGGGATTTAAAATTAGATCTAGAGCTTTTATGCTTCTTAATCATTTCTAGAGCAGCTACAAAGATAAAAACTAGACCCCTGGATTCAGTTTGACGTTACAGAGAGGAAGCTGAAAGTTTATTAGTAATGTTTTTTTGGTTACATTTTTCCAATCGTACGGCGTCCTTTGCCAAATTCTTTCCTCCCTGTCGATTTCCATAAACAAATTCATTCTTTCAGACCCCCCTTAAGTATTGTCCGCAGCCACTCTTTCCTAATGTCCTACTAGTATCGCATTTGCAAAATGGTAGAGAAAAACTGCGAAAAACATGACCGATATAGAAGCCTATATTTTACTCAGCTTTGGTTATAGTCCCTAGTTAGTGTATGAGGACCTGCCTTGCCCTGTCGGGCTTAAATTTCCCTCGACCACAGGGCACATATTTTTTTTTTATTTTTTGTTTATTTTCGGAACTCTCAGTTTCTCTCTTGATTACGCAACCTTTTCAACACCGACCCAGTGTTTTTGGGAAGGACCTACAATTTTTAAGATGGATGCCGGACTACCGAGCTTGTAGAAAAAAAAATTTCATCGGTGTCGATGGTGGGATCACTAGTTTTTAGTTGTATAACCATCAGAAACTCGGAAAAACTGTCTACCTCTTGGCAGTCGGCGAGCAAACCAGTGCACGGCTGACCGTTCAACGATCCCAGTATGGGCCGCGAACAATACTGACGTAACATCGGTGATCACTCCTGTCGTTGAAGCACAAGCTCGAATTTCCTATAAATTTGAGATTATTCCTAGAGATTGTGACTCCCATCGCTCAATGATCCTCGTTACCCCACAGGCTTCACTGCACATCCACGACTGTGTGTTGGTTCGACTTTGGGTGCGTGCACGAAATAAAAACTAGCGAGTAAACCGTGGTCAGAGATAAGTTAACTTATCTCTGCCGTGGTGAACACACCGGAGGTCTATCGGCGTAGCATCGCGTGAGAGAGTCACCGCGCGTTAGAGGAGGGGGAGAGAGGAGCATGTGGGGCCAAGAGTAGCGGGCAGCGCTAGGTAGCTCTGTATTTTGTCCTCTGGATCACCAACGCACCGGGGACTCTCCCCACAGGCCCTTTCCAATGCGACTCACAACAGGAACGTGGACGTTGTTCTCGCCCCCCTTTGCCCTGCCACTCCGACGTATACGGAACATTGAAAATACACACACGCACCGTTATGTATAGATATACACATGTGTGTACATTTCATACGGGTTTTGTAAACATACGCGAATAACGGATCGTAAAAACAACTACAGTCCAGTCGACATGGGATCTCATCTGGAAAATATTGGAGGAAGCGATTTTCTTTTTCTTTTTTTTTTTTTAATATTTAGGGGGGTTGGTTGGTAGTGTAAATCTCGATTTTCGGGAAAATCCCCTCATTCCGTTCGCCGCCATCTTGATTGAAAGACTGATTTTTTTTTGTTTTTCAAATAACTCGCTTATTTTCAACTTTAGAGTGAAAATAATAATAACCAAAGTTGTAGGAAATTTAATTCCCCACAAGTTCAGTACTTATCATTTTTATCCTAGGGTCGGTATTTACAGAGTTGGACTGCAAATAGGTGTAAAAAACGGTTTTTTTCGATTATCATGTTTGTTATCAAGTTTATCGTAAAAATGCTAATGGATAATTAGACAGGTAGTTTTATTTCTTGACACTTTGGTTATTACCATTTTTACCTTACGATCGATATTTTCAGACTTATACTGAATTTTGGGGTCGGAAATTTTTTTATTTTCAATTATCTCGTTTATTATCAAGTTTATCGTGAAAATGCTAATAGATAATCAGGCAGGGAATTTCATTCCCTGCAACTTTGGTTATTACCATTTTTTCCCTAGGATCGATATTTCCAGACTTAGAATTGAGGTGTGGGAATTTTTTTATTTTCAATTATCTCGTTCATTATCAAGTTTATCGTATAAATGCTAATAGATAATTAGACAGGGAATTTTATTTCCTGCAACTTCGGTTATCCCCATTTTTACCCTACAATCGATATTTTCAGACTTATACTGAATTAAGGGGTGGGCATTTTTTTTTATTTTCAATTATCTCGTTTATTATCAAGTTTATCGTAAAAATGCTAATAGATAATCAGGCAGGGAATTTAATTCCCTAAAACTTTGGGTATTACCATTTTTATCCTACGATCGATATTTTCAGACTTATACCGAATTGAGAGGTGGGAATTTTTTTATTTTCAATTATCTCGTTTCTTATCAAGCTTATCGTAAAAATTCTATCCGTATCCTAAAATATTCTAGCCGTATCCTAAAACGTGATTTCCACTGATTAGAGAAAATTAGCTTTTTAACAATGAATCCTAGAGAATTGTAAATTGTGGTATCGAGGTGATACCCCAAGAATTTCCAACTGTCGATTAAATTAAAAAAATTATCGAGTCATTAAAGCCGTACAACAGGTTGATCGTATGTTGGTCAATCCGGTAGACCTTGTCCCCGAAAACAAGAGAGAGAGAGAGAGAGAGAGAGAGAAATAAAATTATGACGAGAAGATATCAGTGGATTGCTCTCTCTCTCTCTCTCTCTCTCTCTCTCTCTCTCTTCTTATGCATGCAACTACTTCAAGTTGAGAAAACTTGTAATTCTAGTTGCGCAAAGAATGGTAGGTAATTTTTGTTTTTCGTTTGTCGTCGATATTATGCTGAAATGTCACGGTAGATGTGTGCTCATGTTTTATGTACGATGCATGTATCAATGTAAATCTTACCTGAAACGGAGCTACGTGCTGACACTTGGGGGACGCTCGAAGTAGTTAATCGGCTATTCTTTGAATTTCCACTCCTGACGGCACATCGGGCACAAATGACTCGTTTGTTGCGAATGCAGCCACTTCATGATACAGTGAATGTGGAAGCAATGAGAGCACTGTCCCCACACTTTAACGTGTACACGAGCAAACAAAAATGAAAACAATTTTCGTATAATCACTCCTCACAAATCGGTTGTATCATTGGGATACGATTTTTTTTTTCAGTTCCTGATTGGGAAAAGGTGTTTTTTTTTTTTTTTAAATGATAAAACGACTGCTGCGAAACATTCACGATAAGCTCGCTGCACGTACAAGGGACGTGCAGGGCTCATGGGTGCACATGAGCCGGTACGGACACGCGTCCGAACAAGCGCGAGGGGAGAAAAGACTGTGGGGGAGAAGCAGCGACAGAACGGCGATATGCCGCATTCACCACGGTAGAATCGATATTCGACTTGGGATAGAGGGGATTTGCGCGCAAGCCCGACATCGAAACGAGAGAGTTGGTCAGAAATCCGCGACATATTCTGCGTATGTTTGAAAAAGCGCGGTTTTCAAAGACTTTTAACCCCTTACCGGTGATGGACATTTTTTTTCCAAAATTACACCGAAATTTTACTACCCATGTTTTTGGGGTCGCTGAATCCAAATCTAATGTCAGATTTTGAAAATACAAAATGGCGGATCCAATATGGCGGACAAGAAATGCAAAAATTTGTTTAATCCGAGTGGACGTTGGTACTCGGGGGTTTTCGGGGTCGCTGAATCGAAATCTGACACTGAATTTTGAAAATAAAAAATGGCGGATTCAACATGGCGGACCAAAAAAGCAAAATTTTATTTTATTGAAATGAAATCTGACATTCATGGGGTTTTGGGGGTCGCTGAACCCAAACCTGAGGTCAGATTTTTGAAATTTAAATTATTAGCGGATCCGTCATGGCCCGTTGAAAGGCAAAACGTTATTTTACTCAAATGAAATCTAACACTCGAGGTTTTCATGGGTCACTTGTCTTTAATTTTATGCCCACCGCCATGTTGGATTGGCAATTTTGAATTTTCAAAATTCAGTATCAGATTTGGATTCAGTGACCCCGAAAGACCCCGAGCACCAACATCCGCTTGGATGAAACAAATTTTTGCATATTTGGTCCGCCATACTGGATCCGCCATTTTGGATTTTCAAAATTCAGTATAAGATTCGGATTTAGCGACCTCAAAATACTCTGAGTACAATATTTCGTCCAAATAGAATAACATTTTGCATTTTGATCCGCCATATTAGATCTATCAATTTTGAATTTTCAAAATATTGCTGATAAGATACGGTATATCGGTTCTCTACTTTGATTTTGAAAATCTAAGATCAGATTCGCATCCAGTGACCCCGAAAACCCCTCGGTATGAGGTTTCGTGCAAATAGAATAAATTTTGCTTTTTCGGAGTACCATATTAGACCCGCCATTTTGTATTTTCAAAATCTGACAACATATTTGAATTCGGGGACCCCAAAAACCACGGGAAACCAAATTTTATTCAAATCACGATATTAACAATCAGTTTTCATCAGTTCTTTGACGTATACGCTTCATGCATACTGCGTGGGCATATTTTATTTTTGCGCATCTATGCGTCGTGCACAGATAAGGGGTTAATTAAAAATTCTTCGGGGTATATTTCTTGTGATGGAGAATGAAGTTGTTGGACTCAAATCCCGGTAATTTTGCTTCCCGGAAGAATCAGGACACAAGTTTTTCCTAGCTTTATTTGTAATCGTTAATAACTTTGAATTGCAGCTCTTGATTTCATTTCGGAACTTTGAGGCATTGTATATACTTTGGTCTCAGTTTGGTGCGACAGCAAAAACAACGCTATACAACGATTATTATCAGTTTCTAGGCTTTTCAATTAATTCCACCTTGATTAAATTGTGTCTGAACAATAATAATGCCAAAATCAGTTGAATAAAGTAGTTTAGACGCGTTTTTGGTTGTTGCTTTAATGAAAAGCACGATCGGTGATTTTTTTAAATTCAAGAGCACCAATTTTTTTTAGTACATTACTCGGAAGGATTTGATTATTGATGTCGGTCGAGAGATTTGAGACGCTGAATTTTGAAATTCTAATCAATCTCTTGAGAAATTTTGCAATTCTCGATAAAAAAAAAATAAAAAATTTACCATATTCTCAGATACTAATGAAAAAAAACATTCGATGGACAATTTGTAAGTTAAGGGGTTACATGGGTTTCGAAGCCAAAGAATAAGCATGTTTTCTCGATTTTTTTTTCTTCACATTACATGCAAATTATTTTATTCAAAATGTTAAGTACATCAAGGAGTAACATTTCAGCAGTATTTAAAAAAAATTTTATCCAAAAAAATGTTGGAAATTCAGCCGGTGGGACCCGGTTCGCTGAGACCCCTCAAAAAAAAAAGTGTCCTCGCTGTGGTCACGATAACTCGTGATAGCTTTATTTGAAATTAAAAAACCAAATATTTTCCGTTAGTAGACACGTATAGCTAGTGATTGAACGAAGGATTTTTTTTTTTTCTAAATCAAAACTAATTTTACAAGGCTATGGGTAGGGTAAATTATACCCGAATAATGTATTATTTTGCGTACAACTCTGCCAAAAATTCAAATTTCAATTTTTTTAAAAATCATTCGTTCAATCACGAGCTATACTTATCTACTAATGAAAGATATTTGGTTAATTAATTTCAGATAAAGCTATCCGGCCGAATTTTCAACATTTTTGGATTAAATTTTTTTTTAAATATTGTTGCAACGTCACTCTTTGATGCGCTCAACATTTTTAACAAAATAATTTATATATAACGTGAAAAAAAAAAAAAAAAAATTGAGAAAACATGCTTTTTTTTTTGGCCTCGAAACCCCTCAAATATGTTTGCGTAACCTTCTAGGATTTGCGTGCGATATTTCGGTAGGATAAACGAAGTTAATTGAAATTAAATTTTACGTTACCTAACGGACAATCATCTCCGGGGATCTTGCAATCGGGACAACTGGCGTCAAAGGGCATTCTACAAATTCCGCAATTATCATCGTTCGCAATCCATCTCCAGGTGGCCACTCCGGTCCAACCTTAACAGAAAATTCACCTCTTAGCAAAGATTTTTAGCAAAGACTGCCTCGAACAATCACGCGCACGGATATAAAAGTCCGGACATAAAAATCCATAGAAGGGATAAAATAATTACCACGAGGCTGGCTAAAGAGATCAAGGGCGAATTATCGACATTTGTTGGTAGCCTTATGGTTATCCTTGGTTTATCAAAAAGGTTTGTCGGCTAGCTATCCTTGGGGCATAAAAATTTACGAAATTTCGACAAAAATTGACATTCAAAGCGATGAAAAATCATTTTGGTGCATCGGATGACCATTGATCGATGGCTTATATTTTTTCATTAACGTTGAGTCGCATTATCGTCCAAAATTCATTTCGATATTCATCAATTTGTAAATTAGTCGAGATTACGAAAAAAAAAATCGTGATCGGAAAAAACAAAAACCCTTACAACCTAACCTTAATTTCAATCGTCCGGCTGTCACGTTGATCTGTGCAATACTTTTTTTTTGCTTACGATATCGAATCAAAGCTCAGGTAAGAAAAAAACGGTGATAGCTGAGCAAAAGTGAATATTTCATTTTCAGAAATTCGCGAATAACGAATGAAGAAACAATCGGGCGGTGAAAAATTTTTTCAAACGCTCGACGGGGCTTTCGAAGGGAAAAAAAAAGTTTATAAAGTCTGATGAAGTTGAAAATACGTACTTTTGATCGTCACTTTCATTATCGGCTATGAGAAACAGTTTGTAGATTTCTTATTTCGCCAAATTTAATTGATATCGTATCAACGAGTAATTATGTCAGTGGCAAATTAAGAACGGACGCTGGTCGGAAGATGAAAACGTTTTGGCAATGGAATTTTTGGTTAGGGAGCAGCACGGGAATTGAGCTATTGAGCAAACTCTGCAAACTTTGAAAACGATACGGGTGGCGCCATCTTCTGTGAACGTTGGTTACTGAGCAGTGATAACGATGAGAATGCGCGACACCTTCGTGAAAGCAAGAATTGAAAATGTTTTTTTTAACAAAATAAATTGCAATCGGAGATTAGTTGGGCGATCGCTAACGCTCGCTCCGCGGGTGTATAGCTCAACAGGGGGGGGGGGGGGATGGTCGTGGTTAGGGGGTAGTTTGCGTGTGGACATTGACTCGGGCGGTGTGGTTGGTAGATTCTGAGAGGTGAGTCTGGCGCGAAGTGTGTATGTTTTGAACAAGGGCAGAAGCGGGATCTTACCGACGATCGGTATTCATTCCATTTTACGTTCGCTAACCAAAAGCCCGTATTCAGCAGTTGATTTTAAGCGAAGGTCGCTTTTAAAAGAATCATTTTATCCTTAGAATTAAAAGCGTCCTTCGCTTAAAAGCAATTGCTGAATACGAGCCTATGCTTGCGCGCGGTGTATTATCCTCGTATTTTATTTCCACATCGACTTTTAGCAGCCCTCGGTATCTTCAACGATTCGAGCACAATTCGGTTTCACAGTTTCTCCGATAGATGTCTAAGCTAGTATCCTTTTCGCAAATGAAAATTTCGTTATCCTATGTCCAGCTTTTGGCAATATGTATGTACCAGTAAGATAAGGATATAATATCTTCCAAGCGGGTTATAAAATTTGCATTACATAATTTGTAGTACAATACACTTTTTCGACCCCAAGAATAGCGGTCTTGATAACATTTTTTACCAATACCTGACATCTACGAATATATCGGATCTTGTGTAGCTATACGATAACGAAGTCTAAGCGATAAAATTAGGCACCGAGAGCCAGTAAGTCGTTTCGAAAATCGCGAGGAAGCTTATAATGAGATTTACTTAAATAGAGTAACGGTCAATTAATATTGCCGAGCTAATAATAGAGCCAATTCCAATGAATAACGTCAGTTTTATCGAACATGACTCTCTCTGCAAACGGCGAGGTCATCGTTCATCGATTACACGGTAGTTAAATCGTATTCTTTCATGACTATAAACGTCCATCACCAACAAATGGCGGCCAACACGCATGGGTCCATTTTAATCGCACGCGGAACGTCTTTCTTCTTCTTCTTCTTCTTCTCCTTCTTCTTCTTCTTTTCCTTCTTCTTCTTCTTCTCCTTCTTCTTCTTCTTCGTAGTAAAATTGTGGTTTGGTAAGTCTGGATCACAAGAAATCCGTCTAGGATGGAAAAATGTTATTATCGTGATGGTGACGAATCGCTCGAACATTGAGATTCGACGAGGCGATTAAGCTCGCGATTTCCGTGTATAGGACCGGGAAAGACGTTTAGTCCAACATCGTCATTGGAGGTCTCTAAATTAACATATGGCGTTAAATATTAATGTCCGGTAGTTTCTCTCGCTATCCTTGGTTCACCCTCCTTTCTCTTATTATATACACGGCAAGACTCGCTACATATTTATAAGGCCTCTCAATTATCCCGTGCGCATCAAGCTAATTTATATTATTACGGACTATCAATAAAAATAATTGCTTTATTAACATGACTAATGATGAGTTTACATTCATAATTCGGTTGGCGGTAAAGCTCACGTTTGAATCCATTTGTGCAGCCTCATTTACTCAGCGGGAGTCTCTCGGCTTCAACTTTTTTACGCCGCACGTTGGTTGAAATAAGAAAAGAAAATATATTTTAGACGATATATTACCGGTTTATGTGCCAATGGTTCAAATTATTAAAAAAAAATAACATTTTTTAAAAATTATCTGCGCAGAAACTCTACGCTTGTGTAGTTCTATCGATACTGAATATCAAAGTTATGATTCTTGTATTTCAACGGATTTATAGCGACTGCTGTCACCATCAGTCAATGGAAAGTGATAAGAATACGAGTTATCGATTATCATTATCTTAGATTATACGTAAATTAAACTCTATTTCTTAGATTAAAGAAAATGAATGAAAATTAAAACCCCTGACCGAGAAGGTATGATTTTGAAAAGATTTAAATAATTATCTGGGATCGTTTTATTTTTTATTGCTGAAGAAATCGTAAAATATTTTTCAGTGTAATGATCGTTTCGGTACAAATAGGGACGTTCCCTCAACTACAGCGGTACAATGTCCGTATTTCAGGAATATTTTTTAATCGTTCTCCGCCATATCACATGATTGTTTTAGACTACACAAAAATAAAACATTGGTTGAAACTGCGCGCCTGCATCGCTTGCAATACAATGCTGAATCTTTCGCTCGCTTTTTCTCAAAACGACCAAATTTGACGTAGGTCATTCTTTGAGCGAACTGCTCATATAGAGAAAGGTATTCCTGGTGAAAAAGTGACGTGTAATCGACTGCATTAATGCCAGACGTGACAAAATCAAGAAAATTTTGAATCAACAATTTCATGGATGACTATGAATCAAAACGTCGAGAATCCGCATTGAAAATTTTTGGAAAAGTTTCAAGAGCGTGTCCTTTCTTTATGCTTCTTTATACGCGATCGATTAGGCTGGCTGAGATGTAGCATTCGCGAGATATACAAAGAGTTATATTGCTATCGATGTCATTACGAGGCTTATTATCATGGTTAAGGAGACAGCGATTAAGGGGGCAATGATGAGAAGCGCATATAATCCACTATCTGTCTGAGGCTCTTTGTAGCTGTCTACTAACGGGTTTCAGGCATCCTTTGCCATCGGTTTTGGACATGCGAAATCACACGGATCCATCGCGCTTGATTCATATTGAATTTAATTCGAGGCATATATTGCGTGTCTCGGTTATAATGGGCTTGCATGCTAATACTCTCTCACCTCTTGTTCTTCCGTGCTTTTATCAATATATATATATATATATATATATATATATATATGTGTATAGTTTAAATTACGTCCTGACGCCTATACTGCTGGCCTATACATCCGCACAATTTATAGAGGCCAAAGCGGCGATGAGTCGAATCACTCTTGATTATCATACATATATACGCATATTATGCGTTATTCGCGTGCTCGTTCGTTCACGTGCTCCGCTGAAGAATAATCATTAAGCGAAAATGCCCGAGAGGATATATATATATATATATGCTGAGGGAAGAATTAAAATACGCGTTATTAGCGGCCTCGCAGCGCACCGAGAGCCTCCAGATTATATCTCGCATATATCTCCGTGTGTGTGTGATCCGTGCGCGAGGCCGCGGAAAAACCGATTAATTATCGTGGCTAATGACGATGAAACAGGCGAGAGTCAGATCGACAATTACTCGCGGGACTTTATGAAATCTCGTGATGTGCAGGTATACGGCAATGCACATTATTGCACGTAAATCGCTATGGAAAAAGCAAAAAATGAACAAATTGTAAATTTTTATTTTATGCACGAACGATGTCATTAGTGATAAGATCGTGAGTTATGATTTATTAAAGTCGATAGATTTCCATCAATCAGGGCTTAAAAAAAAGTATAATTTTTTCACGGAAATACGTTTCCTCGATCTGCTTTATTATGCATAGATCTCTGGGCTCTGGGCGATTCAATCGATCCAAGAAATCACCGCATTGCAAATGTGAACTAATGAACAAGAATCATGTACAGCACTAGAAAAAAAAAAAAAATTGTGCAGTTTTTTTAACCCTAGACCTACGTCTACGTCGCTACCGCACTGGGGTCCCGTGGACCCCGGGCAGATTTTCTCCCATAACTCCAGCTAAAACTGACATATTCAGTCGTTTTTTTTTTTTTTTTTTTTTTTATTTTTTTTTTTTTTATTTTTTTTTTTATTTTTTTTTTTACAATCGATGGAGAATCAACCAAGGAATAAGAGGCCCATGACAAAAAAAAATGATGCAACAAAAAAGCTCTGAGTTATACGGGTTTAAAGAAAGAAGAACGTCCAAAAAACACGAAAGAAATATCGATTTTGCAATTGGCCTGGGGTCCCTGGGACCCCAGAGTGATAAACTAGGGTTAAATCGATCGTTTCGAATGGAACGTGCAAGTACGGCAAAATTCGAAGCGATAAAAATTACAAAGGCGACTGTTTACGAAACTAGCAGCACATTTATTTCGATCGAAATAAATTTTTCCAATGGAATTAATCAATTTTTATTTTTTTCCCTCACTAATTTTGATTTATGATAATCGTTTTTTTTTGCCTTTATTCATCAATCATCTGCTATCTCTATGATTCATTTTTGTGATTTTTTCAAAAATAAATTATACAAATTTTTTTCTTACATCATTAGTATGCATTGCCAGCGCATAATAATTTAGCTTCGAGTATTCATAACTCTTTAGATTGTCTGCAAAACTCGATGTGATAATTGCAGTGTGGCTGCGTATATTGCATGGCACACTCGACGACTCTTTCCTATACCTTATAATTACCGATTAAAATATATACGCAAAGCGTTCAAGATTTACGAAATCGTAGATACAGCGGCAAGATTTACACGTGTATTTTTGTTTTCGCCTCGCGATATAATTAATGCGATCCGTGAGACACTCGATATGTTGTTCGTACAAACACCCCGCTTAATCACCGTTAATGTTTCCGTCATCAATCATACCGTTTTCTCTTATCTCCCCCAAGCGGGGAGCCTTGTTATATATACGGGGCATTCCACGCCAAATCGAAAGATCTGTCATTCTCTCGACTTTAATTCAATCATAAAAAAAAATCAGCATCTGTCGCGATAATAATATATTTTTTAATATGAATATTTTTACCACAATATTTAAAATAATTTTTCATACAAATAAAACTCATGATCCATTCATATAAAAAAATCTTTTTTTCTTAAATGAAAAGTCGGTTAAGGGGTTAAGTTAAGTTAAGGACGTATCGGACGTACCTTCCCAACCAAAAGTGACTATCGTCGACAATATTGCATACTTTATGATAAGATAAAAATCGGGATAAATTCAACCACAATAAAGACGATAAGAAGATTAATTTTGAATAATAATAATGCCAAAAAGTTATCAATAAATTGTTTAAACAAAACATTGTTTAAAAAATTTTAAGGGAAAGTATTTTTTCGATACGTGAAATGAATTCGTTGATTTTTCTGACTACATATGAATTTTTTAAAAATTTTCTTATCATTTTGAAATTTCGGTTTTCAAAAATTTTTTAATTTTGAAAAATGAAGGAATAATCGTGAATTTTGGATATGTTTTCGTAAAAACGTTGTATATTACAATTAAGAAGTTTCCAGGGCATTGGACGAATAGTTTCGTAAATACAACGTTTACAAATTTTCGAAAACCGAAATTTCAAAATGATAAGAAAATTTAAAAAAAATTCATGTGTAGTCTGAAAAATTAACAAATTCATTTCACATCACAAAAAAAAACATTTCCTAAAAATTTGTTAAACAATGTTTTGTTTAAACAATTTATTGATAACTTTAGGGCATTATTATTATCAAAAATCAATCTTCTTATCGTCTTTATTGTGGTTTGATTTTTTTCGATTTTTATCTTATCATGAAGTTTGTACTATTGTCGACGAAAGTCACTTTTGGTTGGGAAGGTACATCCGATACATCCTTAAGTTAAGTCAGGAGGCCGAAAAAAGCGATTTTTCAGGAAGAGACATTTCAATTTATTAATATAAAAATTTATATACATATTGGGGTAACATTGAACTTCATTTTGATATTTTTTATTTGTAAAAATAATGATTTTTAAAGCTGCTATAGCCGATCTCCGGGGGCACCTATAAAAAAAAAGCGTCTTGCGGTGAGCAAGATATCTCTGGACTGGATCATCTGAAATGAATAAACAAAAAAGATTTAGTTAATATAAGGTATTATCTGGTTTTCAATCGAAGGAATAAGAAAAATATTAATTTTTCACAAAACGGCGGCATCTCAAAAAAAAAAAACAATTCGATTTTCCATATAAAAACTTTCGCCTTGAATTGTTTATAAAATGGAAAATATTTATCGGCGAGAAAAAACCTTCGATTGAGAACTGAAAAATATATTCATAAAGCTTGCGTAAAAATTTGAGTCTGATCGGTTCAGCCGTTTACGAAAAATCTTGCTCGTCGATTTTGAAAACATAGTTTTGAGAAAAACGCGTTCAAAGTTTCAAAAGCATACTTTATACACCTAGCAAAATCGCAAATTGCAAATGTGCGCGTAACTTCGAGAATATTTGTCGGATCGGTATGAAATTTTCCGTGTATATATACATGAATACATGTATACATCAAGAGAATGAAATTTAAAAAAATCGATTTTTGAAAAATCCTGACTGCGTATAACCCCTTAAGTTAGTACCTCCACAGGATAGTTGAATTAAGAATAAATGCTCGAAATTTGGCATACCGATTATTCAATATGTTATCCGAACATCTGTGCGATTTAAATATGCTTGACCGTCCCGAACCCAAGATATTTACACTCAAAGTTGGTTTGATTTACACGTAACATATATGCGCCATGCATGCACGCAGAGTTAGTTATTAATTCTACCGTCAAAACTAAAATTAAGGAGTTGATGAAAAACGCGGAGAAGCTAGAGAGAGATGTCACCAATAATGTGAAAAAACAAATTCAGGAAGATATACCATTTAGTTTTTGAGATATTGTAAGTGAAAGATGTACGCGCGAGCCGCCTCTGTGATGAGCGCGGTCCTCTTGTTTCATGCGTGCTCGCTCACCGCGCTTCGCCGTGCCTACGTTCCCGCTTATTCCCCGCCGCCGCGGCCGCGGAGGTACTACCTTAATGCTCTTTTTTCGCAATTTTTTATTAACTTAGAATTTACTCGAAAAATCGGTAACAATCGAACAGTGTAAATTTGACACTTTTGTCGATAATGACCAGAATAATTGTCGAAAAATACGGTAATTTCATTACGCAGTGTTTTCCCATATGACCCTACGATATAATGAAAAAAAAAAGAGATAATAAAAATCGTTACGGTCACACGAACCTGTCGATTTCACCCGGAATTTCTTATGCGCGCACGCGTGTACCCGCAGCTATACGAAGTGTGTAAATTTTCGATTTCGCAGTCCCGATCCTATACGCACATGTATAATATATGTATAGCCACCCACATACGACACGCCGACACGATATAAATTACGATGGTTATCTGGATGTCGCTCGGGAGTCAAACAACACGCGGCGATCGTTGGCGATCCACTCGCGTAAAACGTGGATCTTTATCGCGGTCTCTGCATGCGCGTATATATAAAAAAAAAAAAACGATCAGCGGGGGCCTTCACAGCCTCTGGCCCGTTACTACATATTTTAATAAACTATGCTGACAACGTTTATCACTTTTGAATATAGTGTCCCAACGATCCAGCTCGACCGATGACATATAATTTGCTTGAAAAAAATAAGCTAAAACAACGATGAGTCTCTCGTCTTGAATATTCATGAACGTTGCTCGTAGATCTAATCCATGAAACGAAACGTATAAATGGGAGAATGCTTTAGAGATCCTCGTATAAACGAAACATACGTAATCGTATATAGGAGCAGGAATATCCGTGGCTCGCGAAACCGTTATATCCATGCTAATTCTGTCGCGTATATCTCTTCTTCGATGTATGTGTAATTGTGTATGCGGAAATGAGAAGTCGTAATTTATCGAAAAGTTGCGAGGCGAGAATAATTTTTTATAAAAATTGATCCCCACGCACACACACGCACGCACACGCACACACACATGCATACAAAGTCAAGCGAACTCTATCAATGTTTCAGACTATTTTGGATTTGTAGTTCAAACGAATTGAAAATTATAAATATTAATAAATATTGTTGTTTTCTCTTTATGCCTTGAGCCGTATAAGCACTACTGTCTTATTTAAGCAACTTTTCTCAATATTTACATTGCTTCATGAAAATCTTAGTACCGGCCGATGATAATGTTCTTCGTGTATGTGAATTAGAAAAAAATTTATTTTGACAAAAAACCTTTCGCAACGTTCAATGGATTCTATAAATGATTGTAGAAAAAGAAAAATTGCTTCCACTTTAATTTATCATTCCCACATCTGTTGTACTCAGCGGAGGCTCTACTTTGGGGGAAAAAGAATATCTCGCAACCTCCACGATTGCGAAAATCCAAGTGCCTCGTATTGATATTGATAACATTGATATTTTTCTATATACACATTTCTTTCTCGTTTCTTCACGTTCTTTGCATCGAATTCTCCATGGATAGGAAAATTTGCGGAGGTGTGGGAAAAACCAATTGATAATATCATACACAAATCCATACGCACGAGTGTGTGAGACTGGTATGAAACGTGAACGTGAACAATTTTCGCCCCTCGTAGTTGAGGTAAAGATCTCGTATAACACACAGTTCGAGAGGAAGGAAGCTCGATATGGCGATATATCAAAAGTTTCCCATAATTTATGATATTGAATGGGGAGCGGCGCGTGGGTTATCGTCGAGTCATAATTTCTCATTAATATCCGTCGTTTCCGTTTGTCGAAAGAAGCCATCCCGAGACCCGCATTTGTCCGCGGCCTCTTGAGCTCGCGATCGTTTTTGATTTCTCAACTTTGCGGATATATACGAAGAGCTTGCCTTTTAGCTTGCCTGTATAACGATCCGTAAATTTATACTTTATACGAGAATTACGAGCTGATGTTGTCACGAATAAGAACGCGCGCGCGGAGGCGAGAGAATCTCTTCGTATTATAATCTCCCGCTAAAGTGTGTTGGGCGACAGAAAAAAAAAAAAAGAAAAAAAGAAAAACGAAACTCCGATATTTCAAAGTTTCGTAGTATCCTCATTGTATGACAAATATGAGGACGCTATAAAACTCGAATTTATAATATATACACACACACACAGATCATTGATGAAGATATAACGAAGTATTTTTTTCACTAGACGACTTAACAAACAGCTCTAAAACTCGTTCCTTACAACGTCTCGATTCTTTGTTTCCATTTTTTTTTTTCATTCAATAAATAAAAATGCGCAACCGCGAGAACGGATTGATGGAGGTCACCAAAGAGGTAATTGATAAATTTTTGCCGTGATTCAAGCCCTATCAATTTAAAGCCGTATGTTTTGTAATTAGCTCCGAATTTTTTTTGAGTTTATGTTGAGATACGCGGGTGCGTTATCGGGAAATAAAAACTCTACGTGGGTCACATCAAACTTTTAATTCCCCAAAGTCTCATGCTTTACTTTAGGCACTAAATGTCAAATGGTTTGTCCGAAAATTTCGGCTATTATCTCTTCCGCCTTCCGCACTGATATCTCAAGAGGTACAGCTCCCACATACCCTCAAAGCTGCGTGTAATCAGATGCAAAAAAAAAAAGCACGAAATCAACTCGTAAAGCCGCGTTAGCGCTCGTCTAGTTTTTCCAGCTACGTTGGCTTGTTCAAACTTTTTCGTTTTCGGTGATAATTAACGCGAGGAATAATTAATAATATGATGATGTTAATAACGATAGTAATGTCTACTGCAGCACATATATACATTTATATAACATATATAAGCCCGTGGAGATGGAGTTGGTCGGAAAACCCGAGGGTGCAGTGTGTATATATTTTGTGGTTCTCTCTGCCCATAGCGGGGTGAATTTAATTTTTTCCACACGCGCCTCATCGTCGCATTCCGCGTCCTTTGCTCACCGGAGTTGAATAATTTATAAAATCACTGTGCGGAGGGACGCAGAAGGGCGCGTCTCCACGGTGTGCGCCTGTGAGAGCAATATTGCATGCACACGCGCTTCTCTTTCTCTTTCTCTCGCGTACCACCCCGGCAATAACCCCGATAGGCGCGCGCGCGCGTTTCAAAAGTTGAAACGACGCCGCTCCCTCGGACCCCGTAGAGATCGTTCCATCGTATATACGATATCTTGCCTCCTCTCTCGTGCTCTCTCCTTTTCTCTCTCCCTCTCTCTCTCTCTCTCTCTCTCTCTCTCTCCCTCTCTCTCTCTCTCTCTCTCTCTCTCGTTTCCACGGAGTTTTGGGAGTTTTTTTTTGGTTCTTTACCGCTTTTGCGTACCCGCGCGCGCGCGCCTCTAACGGCTGCTTCAGTGGACTGCTATATCCAACAGGCGCTTTTATAATTAGGCAACGAAACGAATTGCGTCTGACATCCATATCGACTACCTAACTCAAAAACCTAACTAACGAGGCTTCGTTTTCATTCGATCGAGGGCCAATAAATCTCGCGGACTCGCTCTCGCGAGTATATATCTCTGCCATTATCGTAAATCTTACGACGCCGCTGGAAGCCACGGCGCGTCGCGAGCGGTCTCCGCGCGTCTCTGTGTGGGTGATTTTTTTTTTAATACTCTTCGCTTTTATTTTCAAATTTTTTTTTGTTCTTTTGTGTTTTTTTTTTTTTATTATTTTTGCCTCGTATCTTATACTCCTTCTTCATCTCGCTTTTGCCATAAGTCCGACGCAACTCTCGCGTCTTCTTTTACTTTAACCCGCGCGTCTCGCTTCATCTTCTTCGTCTTCTTCGTCGTCGTTCCGTTCTTTTTCTTCTTTCCCTTCTTCCTCTTTTTCTTCGCGGATAAACCTTTCGTTTAGCTATTTACATCCATCATAAATCACGCGATATGCTCGCGCACACGGGGAACATTAAGCAGCCGGATCGTTTAAGCGGTTGCCACACGCTTCGAATGTCCCGCGCCGTCGTCGACATTTTTCCTCTCTTTATACGATACTCGCGAAACTATATACATATATACCACTGTACTCTTGGTCGGCGGTTTTGCCGTGACGACTCGTGTCGTTGTAATGCTGTCAAATCGTATATTTGACATGACACAGAGAGATTTTTATGTTCGACTCGCGAAATATCGGCATTACACGGTCTTACCTTGCGGATTCGCGTCTTGTCGTCGTGTTGAAGTCTTCGAAAGCCATTCGACGATAACGATAATTGTATAGTTCTCGTTATCGTCGATTGCGGTTTACGACGACGTAAAAATATATTGTTCAAAAAATTACTCAAAATTTTCTGCATTTTTTTTTACTTCCGGACGGTTATGCACACAGGTCTCCGCTGATGATGCGAAGCTCGGAAGTTGAAAAAAATGCAGGAAAATCAGAAAAATATTTTACATAATATTTTTACGTATAAAATCGCTGGCTATGACGAAAGGTCCGGCCGTATGGGCCAAGGTTTTTGCCAGTTTCCCTGTGCCCTCGTGAATATTCGGGTATATGATGCGGACCGATATGAGCAGAGTCACGAAGATTTTGCGTGACGTAGGAAAGAGAACTCTACTTTGATTTCCTTCGTCTGCATTATTTACGAAGAATTCCAATTGTCTCTCTGCTCGCATCGATCGTCATTGTTCTCGTTCTTCCTACACAAAGGCTCCCCAAAGCGTTTATACAACGTATCCCCCATAGAACGCAAGTAAATAATTTAACTCAAAAGATCGTTAAGTCGATGTATAATTTCCGATCGCGCATCTCATTTTATCACAGATGCTCGACGAAGTAACGCGCGCGCGCGCGCGCGCGTTAGCCAGCATCCTTTCACGGCACCCCATAAATAAGACAAAGTAACGCGCAAAGAGTGCGCGCCTCTTCGACATACAACTGTATGGTTCACGCAGACACAGACGTAAAACGTATATAGGCGTATATATACGGTTATCAAAGTTGCACATATGAGTATCGCGCAGTGGCAGTCGTAACATTAATTAAAATGAAAAACGCGCTTGTAGAGCCGGTCAAATAAATTCCCGTGGACGTATGGCAATAAATTAATTGGCTGTTCTCTCTCTCTCTCTCGCGGTGAGCAAGTTTGCGAGCTCTTTCGCTCTGTCGGGTGGGCGAGAGGCTCGCGGTATATCAGATAAAGCGTGAGAGAGAGAGAGAGAGAGAGAGAGAGAGAGAGAGAGAGAGAGAGAGAGAGAGAGAGAGAGAGAGAGAGAGAGAGAGAGAGAGAGCATACATACACGGTGTTAAAGCGCGAGAGTCATTGATTGGAATGGGCAAATATAACGGATTAACATCGAGAGGAGTAGCGGGATATAGTTCGGTTTATTCGTAAAAGGTGGCAACGTGTATATGGGGGCTCCAACTGAAAGAGAAAGAGAGCAAGAATCAAAGAGACGAAGTACGAGTGAAAGAGAGAGTGGGAGGAGATTTTTCTCTCGCTGATTATCCGCGACTCACATATGTATAGCACACTTTTCACGTACACGAACAGACGCAAATATATACATGCCTCACGTGATACGAGAGAACGAGATATAGGCGAGAGTTGTTACTGACAGCAAACATGGCCTCTACCTCGTCGGCCTCAGGCCAGCTTAAACAACTTGCTCTCCGCCGCGGAGAGATCTCTCGCGCGAGCAGAGAAGTTCCTTTTTAGTGAATTGCTCGAGCATTATTAATCGCCTGATGTGGATTTCAAACTTATTACCGCGGCTGACATGACAGACATTGCCGGAGGGCTAAACTCGCTCGCTTGCTCGGCTCGCTTTTCTCCTTCCCTTTACCCACCCGCGCCGTTTCGCGATTCCACGAGCTTGACATGCAGCTACCATAGTCTGCACCGCAAAGATATGTGTATATGTGTACTATGTATCGGGAAAGACGGGGCAAAACGAACCGTTCTCATTTCATTGAAGATGAAGAAATATTCATCATGGAAATATTGACTTGTCGCCATTTTAATTTCTAAAAAGGATAATATGATAAAGTAGAACATAGTTTTACATAAAGCATATGATTTCACTTGATTCCATATTCTTTACGAGCTGTGCGATGCTTGATCAAGGGAGAGGATCTATTTCGACTCTTGTTATATTGGAACGTGAGGATAATTTCATACGTAAAAATAAGCTGGAAGATGCATTTGACGGAGGAAGAAAAGTGATATGAGAAAATTAAAAAGAGAAAACCAGAAAAATTGATGAAAAGTCATCAGCTGTCAGTAAAGTTCGTGGTATTTTATTATTATAATGTGGGGAAGGATGGCCATTTTTCACTGTTAATGCGTTTTGCCCCGTCTTCCCCTGCGCTCGTTACTTCTTCACTCTTCTTGTATAATCAACGCTTGCTGATTTCACGTCCAAGCCAGGTGCGCTCACGTTTGTAACGTGGATTTACCTGCAGGTTGCGTGCACGGATTCGAGAGATTTTACACCGGAGAGAGCATATCAGTCTATGACGAGTGTATCTCGCGAATCAGTGAGCTCCCTTCCTTTCACGATTATACATATATAAATATATATGTATATAATAATTGCCCGCGGAATTCACGAAGATTAAAAGTAATTTCATTCGACCGTGGGGCCTCTCCTCGAAATTCACCTGATGCTCCTCTCATTTACCCTCGACTCTCCTTCGTGGGTCGTATTCAAACATCCGACTCGCTGTTCGTTAGAACTCGCGGATAATTTACCTCAGAAAGGACTTATGGAGGAAATAGCCGATGTTATACGTCGAGTGCAAGAGCTCTTTCTCTCTCGATTTTGATAGTCGAATGCACATTCAAGAGCCCGAGGGGGTCAACTTTTGTGGCTAATGCTACTGCACTGGAGGTGCATGCATATGTACACCAGGCCGTCGTATTTTCTTTTGGCTATATATAACGCAGAGAATCATATAAGCTCGATTAGGATGTCACGGAGTCTGAGGTGAGATAGAAATTTTCTGTTGATGATTTCACTTTATGACTATTGATGCGGAAAAAAAAATTGGTATGTTCCTAATGAGGAAATCGAGTTTGGTAATTTTATTTTCTTTCGACTCTTTTTTGTATGAAAATTCAATTTTTCTATCAGCGTATACGTTTTTTTTTTTTTTTTTTCATTGTGGATCGTTTTTTTCTAATCAGGGATTTATTGCAAATTTCTGAAAATTCATTAGATCGATGATAACGATTAAAAAATATGATAAATCAATCTTGTCAGTTTAAAAACGATGCAGATCAATTTTAATAGATAATGTTATCATTATATTCGAAAAAAAAAATCGATGCGGATGGCAATCCCCCCTAACCGTTTTACCAACTACAGTTTTCCGCTCTGCACAGCTCACACACGTTTCCATTCATTTGTCCTTTTATCCCCGCTAGATGGTGGAACGAGGCTCGAAATTCCATTTTTTTTTCTGCTGACTTTTATAATAAATTGATTCGATATTTATCATCGATGTTATTTTTCTCGCAGCCCGTTACAAATTCATCGTGATTCATTATATTTTCACGCACTACTTTCGTGACGCTGCAATAATTTGTTGGCGTAACTGTCAAGCTTCATTCTTCATCATCAGTCTTTTCGACACAGAGGGTACATGACAAACCACAGTGGCAATATTTATGCTCGTCGCTCATGTCAAAAACATATTACAGATATGTATTTGGGGTGTCTCATTTTCATTTTTTTTCACGCCATTATCGCAAAAGTTATCGCGGTAAGACGTGAGACGAAAAATAGAAAAAAAATCGTTTCGGAAAAAGAGTCCGAGAGATTTCGCAGGGGTTGAAATTTCGTCGGGCGATTTTTGAGAAACTATAATCGTAGCTGTCGGTTCTTTGATCAAACGACATTCTGCAATTTTTTTTTTTACGAATTAATCTCCTCCGGTAAGAAAAAGATGTTTATGAATTTTGGACTTCTCACAGAGACAACTTTTTTGTTAACGATTCTTGAGCATCAGGATGCAATGCGCACAATTTTGATGTGAGAACTGTCAACAAAATGGCCATATTGAATTAATTATTCAAAGACTATGTTGAAGTTTGATTTTTCAGAATTTCATAAAACTCGAGCCTATATATACTTTATGGATTTTTATCAAATATCAATACCGAAAATTCCTTCCAGAGTTTCAAGTTTTCCCTCAAACCATGCACACGATTATTTCGTGGATAAAGGATTAACCGGGACACCCGGTATACATACATGATATGTATAAGTCAAACTGACCGAGGTAACGCAATCGGCTGATGCTTTTATCACGCTTTTGACGTTTGAGGGAGGAAAGGTCGTTAGCAATAACGATAATTTGAATAACGTCATGTTTTATTCGTCATCGCTCATTACGTTTTATTATACCTCTTTCATTTCGACGTGCGAGCGATCGCGCGCAGGTTTCCCGGATGCTCGGGTACGGGGTTAGTGTACGGCTTGTCGATTTTACCATCATGATCCTGATGTCGCGGGCTTACTCTTCTCGTGTCGCAGCTCGTGTGTGTGTATGTGTATATATATATATATATATATATATATGTGTGGTTGTGTGTGTGTGTTCAGACATTTCGCGTTTGTAGTCCAACCCGGTTATTCACACTCCAATGGGTCTCCCGCCTGTCACCGCGTCCAAGAGTTATGTTCTCTGGCATTTCTATAGCACACTATATATTATGCAGTGTGTATTAGTCATACCGTATAAACATACATATATATATATATATATATGCGTATAGCTCTCATGAAATATGCTCAAAGGGAATCACGTGTCGTCGGATAAGCCTCCGCGAAAAAAACGCGCGCGAGTTCCGCTCGAATCGAAAATATATAAAATCACTTTTCGTCGAATGACGGTTTGCAGCGAATAGAAGATAGAAAAAAAGTATGGAAATTCAAAATTGCACAATGCTTTCTCATATTTTATAATTTTAGGGAATCGACGAATTTTCCTCCAGCATGAGCACTTTTGTACGTGAAGGAATTTTTCTATCAATACACCTCAAAGTTATCTCGCAGTAAATGCAATGAAAGAACATTTTTTTTTTAAGTTCCAATATATCCGAGATGAAAAGCTTCTATTGATTATATTTACCGCATTCAGTCAGACGAAATATATATATATATATATTCCGTAGGGGTAGCGAGCGGAAAAATAATAACTTCTTTCTGCAACAGGCATAGCGTAAAAGCTCCTCGAACACTTCTAAATCAAAAGATCGTTTTCTCCGTCACACGTATCAGTGCCGTAACGGTCAAGGAAGTTGTGGAACACGAGACGGAAACTCGGGAAGAGTCCTCGCGTGTTCGAAGCTCGTAATATCACACGTCGTCGATATATATATATATATATATTAGTATTGGGATCTATATGCCTGTATACGTGTAAGAGTATATAGCGTATATACCATACGCCCACGCGAAGCGAACGGGTGTCACACTAGCTCGAAGATTTATGGCGCTATAAAATATCATTTGTATTTCGCGTCGAAGCGGACGCGGGCGGTGGAAAGAACGAGGGGGAAAGCGTGTGGAGTCTTGATTAATGCAGCACACATGTACATGTATATATATATATACGAGCCACACGATAAATAAACAACGTGTGTGTCATAGTATTAGGTAACATCAATCTGACAGAAGCATCTATGCGTTAACCGTCCCACGAGAGAAAGAGAAAGAGAGAGAGAGAAAGAGAGAGAGAGAGAGAGAGAGAGAGAGCGAGAGATAGAAAGTGAAAAAGACCAGGGGCAGTCCTCGACGACGTCGTTGATAAATCGTCAAGATTGGACTTCTACCACGAGAGATACAATCGGTCACTCTGGCGCATTCACTGTCGCTCCTCCTGCCACGATTCAATCCTGGGCTTCTTGGCCAGTGATGCTTCAACGCGGCCACACAATTGGGGGTGATGATTGTCGTGGGTCACGACAATCTCGTCATGTATAGTATACCTTCGATCAAAAAGCTTCGCGTGACATTGTTTCTCATCATCGATTGAACCATCATAACTATACAACTTAATTGTTGAGTTTTGATTCTCAAGGAAGATCGGAATCAAATTAGCTGACACAGTATGGGTGTTCCGGAAATCAATAGCTAATAAACTATTCGTTTATCTTTGGAACTGCTTGAAACGTTGTTGAAAATTTTTTTAATTAAAAAACAATCTGCTGGCATTAACCCCAGCGGATGAAGAACAAAAGGAGTACAAAATGTACATGACCCAAAAGCTCTTTACACGCCAGTTCGACTACAGAACTATACGATGCATATATAGTGCTTCATACACATGAAGTTTTTTTTCGCTGGTTTAGATTTGACGAGAGTGAGTTGCTCGCGTCCCGCAAAAAAGGGGCCAATACGTTTTCGTGCCCTTTATTTTTCCACGCTCGTCGATCACTTAGCAATGATGATTTTATGCCGGGAGAAGGAACGAATGAGCAAGAGAAATGCGAGAATCCGTGTAACAGCAGGCGTAACGCGCTGACATATAATACCATGCAGACAGGGGGATAGACCAGAGAGCGATATATCATACGCGGTCTCTCATGGCTCTACCCATATGACTATTATACCGTAGACTTACGATATTACCACTTTGCTATGGTATACAGCGGAGAAAACAAATCCCACTGTATTAACTCTTACAGCTATGTATGTATACACTTATCAAGACAAACGATTGGTGTTTCCTTGATGTTAATGGACACGGACGCACACCAATGTAGTCTATTATGTGACTGTTCAATGTGGTTGAGCTAGCGTGGGCAAAATTGAGGTTAAGAATTCTTACCCAAGATTTTTCCCGTTTTTTTTTTTTTTTTTCGAGGAGAACATTTTAACTCACTGATGACTGAACAGGATATTCGTACAGCCCTTCAATGGTTCCGAAATTGGTATACAGGAAAGGGCATTTTTGGGATGCTGCATCGGTTGATTCGAAATAAATGTCCAGCTATCTTCGATTGGACTATAACTTGAAACTTGATGAAAACTGGATGAAAAGATACTGGATCAAGTTCTGCGAATAGCTCGTCATTTACAACTTTCTCGAATGGCGTAAATTACCCAGTTCCAAATGCACTGTCACGCATTCACTGACATTACTGTGGCGAGTTGAGTGAGAAACCACTGGAGGGCGTTGCAGAGACGACAGAGCTGTCGGAGGGGGCTTAACTTTATTGTATATGAGCTGTTTATGCGAGTAAATATTTCATCGCTGCTATATACGAGCGAGAGATGAGTACCAAGGGGACGAGAATAAGGTATACAGCGGGGAAAAAAAGAGAACGATACAAGAAGGGGGGGGTTTTTAGGGGAAGTTTTGCGACGCGAGTGAGCCGGTGTGCGGCATTGGCAGGCAGTGATGCAGGGTGCGAGATTCGAGGAGTCCTGTGTGGTGAAGGAGCTATGGTGACAGGGATATACGCGGTGCTATAGTATATACATACGAATGTGTGGTAGAGTTCTGTGCAGAGACCCGCAGAGACCGCCCTTTGTACGTCGTCGTTGTAACTTATGGCCGCTATAGATCACAATTACGGGTAATGGCGCTCACTCTTGTATTCATGGCAATATTATTTTTGGTTGCCGACACTCACCGCCCCGCGACTTTCAGTCAGAACGACTGCAAAGAACGCTCGACGCTATCATACATATACAAAATATAGCACCTCTACACAAATTCAGACGGTAAATACCAATCGTGCAGTATTGTATACATGCGAGAAGGCGGTGAGCGCGTGAAACAGCCAAGATGAAAAGAAATCGAGGCAACCCTGCGTGAGCTTACTTCGGCTAGAATACATATAGTATACCCCCTGATTTTCTTGTCGTATATGCTAAGCAGCGAGCGCGGTAATGCAAGTTTGATCTACTTTCCAGTGGAAAAAGCAGAAGCGCCGCAGAGAGACCCTTCGAGGAACAAAAGCCTCGTATCTTTTTCCTCAGGTATATATAGCATGGAGTACGGAGAAGTGTTTTCATTAAGCGACCCCTACCTTCATTTGCTTGGGATCTTGAGGGTTGAAAAATTAAGGTGCTGGTTTTGGGGGACACTCAAAATTTCGAGCTAGGTATATACCCAGAAGGATTCCCTTTATACTTCTGGGACCAACATTTTTCGATTTTTTTTTTTCTTTCCATTATTTCAGGCTGTTCATACACGGATTCTGTTGTCTGACGGATTGCTAAGAGTTCTATGCTAATTGCTAATTAGAAGCCAGGGAAAAAGATTTTTTAACAACAAAATAAATTTTTAATCTTTACTGTAGAATTCTACGGTAGAATTCTATTTACTTTTGCGACCAAAATTTTTCGATTTTTTCCTCTTTTCATTATTTCGAGCTGTAAACACGTGCAATCTGTTTACTGACGAATAGCTTACAGTTGTATGCTAATTAGAAGCGAGGAGCAAGAATTTTCAAAAAAAAAAAAGTTAAATCTCCGACTGTGGATTCCCTTTACTTCTAGGACCAAATTTTTTCTATTTTTTCCCCCATTAATGCGGGCTGTCAATACGTGAATTCTTTTCACTGATGGATAGCTAACAGATAGAACTGCTATGCTAATTAGAGGCCAGGGGGAAGGATTCTTGAAAAAAACCAAAATTTCAATTTTTGACTGCGGCCAACCACGAGGATTCCCTTCACATTCTGGCTCAAATAATGTTCGATTTCTTTTTAAATTATTGCGGGCTGTAAAAACGTGGAATCCGATTACGACTCTTGAAAAAATTCTTTCTGAGATTCATTAAAAGATTCTTATTAAGATTCATGATTTTCAAAATTTTTTCCAAAGACTCTCCAAGTTCTTTGCACCACTTCTACAAAAAATCATTGCAAGATTTTTCAAAGATTCTTTCCAAGATTACTTGCCAGGATTTGAAAATTCTTCGACCGATTGGAGAGTATCATTCAAAAATTCTTTCCGAGATGCTTTCCAAGATTCTTTCCTTTTACCAGCAAATGCAGATAATTTTGAAAACCCTCGTTGCCGCTATTATCTGTGACGTTTTCACAGACTCTTTGTAAGGTTCATTACACGATTCTTTGTAAGATATTTTGCAAGATTTCCTGAACGATTCTTGTAAGGATTCTTTTTTTCTACGTGGATAGTAGCTAACCAGAACCCTTGGCGTTTGTATAACGCTGTGAATTCGACCTGTAAGCCAATGAGGGATGGAGCTTTATCCACTGGCAGGAAGCATACGAAAAGGGAAGTATATATAAAACTTTGAATACTAGTGGACATCTCGAGCTCAACACAGGTCCAACTGATATGGATGAGGAAAAAGAGAGGTCAACTCAAATGTGGACGGATTTCTTATGCAGTAAATATTAGAATTTTGATAGAGCTCATAAAAGCCGATGGTTCCGGATGATCAGTTTCTAAGTGGCTGTTTCAATTTCCATCTCCAGTAACCATAGACCATCGATCTTTGACCGTCATCACCATTTCACGTTACCAATTCGACTGTTTCGCCTTTATGAGCTCTGTCACACTTATGAAATTTATACAATAGAGCTTCTGGGTGGTAGGAAATAAACTAAGACAGCGTGTTCGTCTTCATCGTTGTCCTTATTCCAATGCCCCTTTGATATTACGACGAAGAGCAAGGGACGAGAACGATACATCAACGTAACTGATTCACAATAGGGCATTACTCTCTGCAACGCGAGACACAATGGCCATTTCTAGTTGTTCCATGGTGCGACTTTGTCTCTTGTACAGACGGAGTTGGAGAGAGAATAGCATTCAGCATGAAGCAATGCGATCTGTTATTGCAGCAGTAGCGGCAGCATACTCGTACTCATATAGAAGCGCGTTGTAAGCTACCGCGTTTATACCGGTGTCCTCTCTTGTGTATTCACACATTCTGAAAGACATGATAATGTATGTATGCTTCTGGTCGCAAGATAGTTTATACTCATGCGCGCCGAGAAACATATATACAGTCGACATTCAGATACGGTGGGGTCGGTGGGGTATATATATAATACAATATGGACTCTTGCGCGTTGCAACCGCTCGATGTAACACTATAGGGGGTACATGTATTATATGCTACCGGTCCCATTAGATCCGTGATGCACACAGGTTCAAAGTGTATTACGTACACTTCGCGACTTCCGTGTATGCATGAATGCTCATTGCCGCGGATGCATTTGTGAACTTTGCTCATTATGTTCAAGTATGTTGGAGGCCTATTCACCTTTGCTTGGGAGAATAATGAATATTTTGTTGAATGTAAAATGTTATGCGATTGCATGCGCCGTGGGTTCGTGAATTTACGGGAAAGAGTTTGGTCCGAAATTAACTGTGGTGAATCTTAGCAGAGGACTCTATTCTGGTGAGGATAACTCGGGGCAATACTACTCGGGGACAAGTTCATTCAGCAGAAGATAATTATTCAGGGGATGTTCACGACAGGAACCATTTGGAAGGGGCCTAGCGTAATTGGAGTGCAGCACCGATGTGCTTCACTGCATTTTGACTATACTCCAATAGTTAATAATAAGACTATACTAGAATCTCTCGGTGTGCGAAATATTTCAATTACCAGGTCACATCGGTCTCCGAAGATACCGGTATCTGAAGATATCGTTCGGTATACCAGATTCCCCGACTGCTTGAAAAAACTACGACAATCCCATCGGACCTTACTTTTGCAATATTGCAAAAGTAAGGTCCGATGGGATTGTCGTAGTTTTTTCGAGAAGTCGGGTAATCTGGTATACCGAACGATTGCGTTGATGCATGTGGCATGCAATTGATCCGCAAAATTAGTCAGTGCTTCCGGTTGTGCCGAAATTTTTGTTTGGTCTTCGCCTCAATGATTGTAATTATGCGCAACCGCAATGTACGTCCACTCGGTGGATGCATTGTGCTCGATCGTCTAGTTACGGGACATGCATTTTCGCCGGTTCGAGAGCTCGATGAATGGATATACGATATGGACCGAGCGTTAAACGCTTTCCGCCGAAATGAACCGCGCTCTATATATATACAGACCGATTGGCAGGACTTTCCGCGTTCAATAAACCACAATATGAGGACAGCTTTATGTGTGTACTCGAGCGAGAGTTTCGCATTGGGCATTTGTTCGCTGTGACGTTGCAGAATTCAATAATTAACCACGAAAATTTTCAATAAAGCGCTTTCGATCGTCGATTTACTCGCATTGTCTCTGTACGCGATTTGTTTTCCATGTGTTCGCTTGCTGTATTTACATTTTTCTATTACTTTTATAAAGCTGTGTCCTCTGAGAACGACGAAATAGAGAAAACATGTATGCAGTCGATTATTTGATACTTTATACGTTTCCGTGAAATTTATGGTAGACTTTGACAAAAGGTATATTAATATTAATCTTATCCTGCTTGACAACCATACAGACAGAGTGTGTCTTTTGTATTAAAGCGAGCAAGCATGGTGTAGTATATTAAGACAAGATATTTGCGTCGAGAGGAAACGTCAGTATCGTTATTGGCTCGCATTAATTCTAGACTGGAGAGTTCGTGAGATACAGGAAAAGATGGCGAGCGCGTGAATGGAGATATATGTATGCATGTAGTATATACGGACAGTAGAATGGGACGTAGGAAGTGGAGAATCGAGTCGCGAGAACAGACCGCAAAGGAAATAAGGTCACGCCAGAAAGTGAGTAATGATCGCAGTTTATCTCGGAGAAGTAACTAGCGATGTTCGTGTAATGGGGGCATTCATCAACGCGCCTGATCTCGCATCGCTTCGTCTCTTTCCCTCTTTCTTCCTCTCTGCGTGCCGGTACATTGGCCAAGCGGCTCAAAGCTCGCAGACCCAAAGAGGAAAAGAGACAGGAGGGATCTCGCGACGCGAGCGCCGCGCGGAAATAGTTACCGTTAATATTTCAGATTGTCTCGCGACGATTCGAGAGCACGGGCCGAACAAGCATAGTCCGTGTTATTGTGATACGGATCTATCGCCGAGAATCGTAAAGAAATAGCATTGCAAGCGACTACGGATGTCTGTAAAACATATGTATGCCATCCAAAGTTGATATGAAAATGCATAGAACTGCGTTTTATCGCAGAATAACCATCGGGAGTATAGCATAGCAAGGGTGAGACTTTTCTCTCAGCAGTCTCGCGAGCTAGTGCACCGACGCCACCGCATGGTGGCACCTTCGTCGACCTTGAAACACTTCCAGAATAATTATCACTTTCTCCAACCGCGTGGTCGTTGGGGTTGTCTCGTAATTGCGTGAAAAATGCAATGGCCGTAAACACTTTCTGAAAGAGGAAGATGGACGCTCAAAAACAAATGATAGTTATACAAAAAAAAGAAAATTAAAGTTGTTATATGATCTCACGATCCTGAATGCTAAGTCATGGAAGGTAAAAAACTAACGGTACTTTTTCATTAACTCGATCCTCTGTGCCAAGTTTTTTTCACATTTCTCATCCACTGTAAAATAAAAGCCAGTGAGAACTTTTGACTCCTTGTTAGAAGAATTTTCACGACCAACATTAATAACACCCGGGGATAAAAGAAGTTCCCCGAACAAAAACGATGGCTAATTTGAGAGAGCACCCACCGCGAGAGAAAGAGCAGGGACGGCTGAAAATAATCGCATTGGCGTTTGAGTTCATCGGCAGATAACGAGAGATTATGTACCGCGGTCACGCCACACATACGCTGTACAACGAACGTCAGTTTTTAACATCCGGTCTGTCTCTCTCTCTCTCTCTCGTTACGAAAAACGAGTGAATTCCATCGTCAAAAGTGGGCGTTTTCAGCTTCTTCAGTGCCCTCTCCTTTACGTTTTTTTTTTTTCTTTCCGTATTCGATGATTGACGTCTGTCGGATCGCTGGAAACTCCAACGAGTCGAGTCTTCTTTTCTCGCTCTCTCTCTGTTATACGTATAAAAACACCCTGCTCGCTGAATTGCCGAGCACGCAACGAAAACTCAGAAGGAGGCAAAAGAGGAGTGTTCCACCAGCGCGACGAGGGAGAGAAAGAGAGCTTTGCCATTGCTGCCCTCCCTTCGTCCCGCTCTCTGTTATTACTGTCTTTTTCGCGGCAGAGTACCGAGAGAGCAGCGAGGACCCCCTGTAATTATGATTTTATTTTTATGGACATAAATTATACAGTCAGTGTATAGCTGTGTCATTACATGGCATTTTAATTCAAGGCTGTAGACATAATGGCAACCCGACGTGGAGATCAGCGCGCGCCCGCGCGCCCTCTTGTAGGTATTATATACAACTGTGTGGCCTGAGCACTCACCTGCCTCGGGCTGGCACTTTACCATTTTCTTTCTCTCTTTTTTTCTCTTTCATCTTGTTTCATCAGCAATATATATATATATATATATATATATATATATATATATATATATATACATTTATCTTTACTTGTGGCACACACATTGCGAATTACAGACTCTGTACTTTATCGTGTACCGGACTCTCGTTACATCGCCGACGTTTCTCTCGCACGTACTCTCGTTTCCTCACCTTTCTTATACCGCACGGTATACCACGAAGAGTCTCTCTCGTATTCATTCGTGTGTCCGTCTGTCCTTGTACACGAGAGTTATACCTCGTTCTGAGATGTATATGCATGTGTTTTGCATACATATACAAGCGAATGTTGAGATATACGAGAGATTCTCGACGCCTGCCACAAGTCTCTTGATAAAACTGACGGAGTGAATAATTACGACCTGACAATGCGTTACTGGTGTGTTTAATTTTTTTTTTTATTACTCGAAAACTCGTTTATTTTTTGTAATAAAACAAAAATGATTTATCGCAGTACAAAGTTTTGCTCCTGAGCATTATGAAATTGCTGATGACACAAAAAAAAAACCAGCAGGTGAGAACGGATTCCCCCGATCTTTGCACGGGCCTACTATTTCCAATATTTCTATTCAGTCAAATTCGTCAAAGTTGTCATTTTATTGATGGAACAACACTGCGACAGTAACATTGAAGTGTCATACGCTCATTACGAGTCGATGAATTTCTGGAGTTTTCGAATTCTAAGCATACTACACTATGGTATTGAGCTATGGTTCACATTTAATTTGTCCTCGAATCCTCCGTTAAGTACTGAAAAATATTCGAGGCACAGTGAGCCTCTGCTCTACCTCGAGCTGGACTCTCCTGAAAGTGACCATGCTTATATAAGCTCATTAAGCTCCACAATTCGTTTCATTCGCGCTCTACGAATTTAAGAATCCTCTTGAGAATTAAAAACAAGAAACCTGAACAAATAGGTTTGTGTGTCAAAAAATAATGATCACGATATAATTCGGTCGAGAGACACATCGGGGCGAATGTCTTATCAATTCCCAACGAAATTTTTTTTTCGTCCTCGTGAACTAATTGAAGTCAGTGGGGGGGTCTGTTCGTTCCACGGAGGAAGCTGTCTCGCACGTGTACAGCTATCAGAAAAGCATCACGTACAGCCCATATATATACAGTAAATCCTCCGAGGTACGGTATACATGTACTTATACATATTACATATACCTGATCCTGCCCGAGAAGCGAAGGGTTGGAGGAGGGTAGAGCGATTTCGCGATCGCGCTTTTTGTTGACGAAATGGTATGAGGATCAACACGTACCGGTAGCTGGGCAAGTAGGAGCTCAAAGTGAGAGAAAAGAGAGAAAGAGAGAGAGAGAGAGAGAGAGAGAGAGAGAGAGAGAGCGAGAGAGGACAGGAGAGTAAAAGGGAGTGACAGAGAGGAAAGAAGCTTGCGCACACGCGGTAATGCTTGATGTTACGAACGCACAGGCAGAACACGGGCAGAGGGCTGTCAGCCCGCCGCCGCGCTGTCAGTCTCCTGTCTGGTTGCTGTCAGTCTGTCATTCACTCACTCGCAAGATCGCGCGCTCTCGCTGCGCTCATTCCAGCATGGTCTGCACCACTGCTCCTCCTTCTCTCACTCTCTCTCTCTCTCTCTCTCTCTCTAATTCTTCGCTCATATACTCATTCCCCACCCGCGCTATCCCATGTCTGCTCGTTTTCTATCCTCTCATCCTGCATTACATCTTTCTCTCTCGCTTCGTCCTTTTTGTTTTGTTTTCGCCTCTTTACCAACGTTTTTTACCGATGCTCAAACTTGTTAGGTCGCGAATCGGGGCGAGCTCTCGTTCTCTCTGTCTTTCCCTCGCGACAGCGACAGCCGTGTGCCCATCTGTTCGTAAAAATATTTCCTCCCAACCGCAGACGAGAATTTCGCTCGTTTGTTTGCCGGTCGCGACGTTATATTCGGCGATATATGCGTAGATCTCGCGTGTATACACGTTTATATGGCCGGTGGAGCCACATATGTGTGAGTATAGGGTTATTATACATTGGGGATAAAATTGCTTCAGTTTCAGCGCCCCCTCATATCAGAATTTATCTCGCTCTCTCTCTCTCTCTCTCTCTCTCTTTCTCCCTCTCTCTCTCTCATTCTCTTTTTAACACACTTTAACATCTGCTGTGTTCATTCTTTTAGATTCGCCGTTTGGTTTCAATTTGCCCACGACGGGAGTGCCTCTCGTAAAATTCTCCCACTTGTTATATAAAGCTTTTCAAAGAATATGGACCATACCGTATAATTTACAATATTAATCAATTAATTGAAATCTTATGATTGTATTCCATGGTGCAATTATTTTATTGCTTGAGTAATGCAAAAAGTATTATTATTCATTACGAGACAATGATTATAGGGTTAGTCCGGGATAGTTGCCCCACATTTTCAAAAAGTTCAATAACAAGTTTGGTAAGTATTTATTTGTTTATATTTTTTTTCGATAAAGCAAACGCTACAGAAACAGAACATTTTTCTATCGAAGTTATAAAAGTATAATATGTTTGCTCGAAAAATAATAAAATATAAAGCTAGGCAAATCGCCAACCATCCCGAGGTTACGGGTTATAGTTGCCCCAGGGGCGCGGGATAGTTGCCCCACCTCATGCATGAAGAACGTATATTTGACTATGCATTTACTTCTTATTGCGTTTCTTTTTTTTTTCTCGCTTCTTCGGCAAGTATTGCACCATATTCTGTACATTGTACACATCTCGCGAAGCCACACATTTGACAAGTCAAACATCGAATCCAATCAGCTGTTTTCTTTGTCTGGTGATAATTATCGTAACACGCTACGCAACAGTCACCACCGTATTGGCTGCTTGTGTCAGACAGATCCAAAGATACTTCGTCTTCATCCGGTTCTTTATTCAATTTTATTTTTACGTAGATTTATTTTGTTTTTATCGGTTGCTTTTTTTTTTCTCTAGTCTTTTCGGGGCGCAATTTCTCGCTCCGACATTGTTGAGCTTATGTTAGGATTTTTTTTTTCTACCGCAATGGATTTTATTCACGCGAGTATATAAGCCCCCAGAATTCAACGAAGCATTTTGTTTGTTTGTTTATTTTAGAATAGGTTTAGTCGTTAACAATTATTTTATCAAACGTACACACAGTACTTTTAGCTGAGTAGGAATTCTTTACTCGACAATTCGATTTATTAATTGACTTTTGCATTATGGAGTAAAAAATTAGCCTAGGCAGTTGTAAATACTGTGCGGGTGATTATAAAATATTGATAGTAAACAAATTATCGAAAAAAAATAATAAAGAATCCATTTTTGTTTCTATAAGTATAATGAAATGTGCCCATCTTTTGTTTGTTTCTTTTTGTTTTAGTAGCCTATCTTCGTCGTAGTATTCGGGAAGGTATTCAGTATACCTTTGTAGTTTCATTTGTTGCAAGTATTTTTTTTCGATGTTCTCAATAGCTTTTTTGAGGTCCTCTTCCGTCCATTTTGAGGGATTTGTGATACGCAATGGAGTATATTTTTGTGGCATGACTGAAAATGGTATATGAGCCTAATCTATCTAGCATCGAGATAAATTGAACGAATTTAACGTAACTCAATATTTATTTGCAAGTAAAACTCATTTTTTTCACGCAAAATAAGTGGGGCATTTATCCTCAAAAAGCAGGCGGCCAAGTATCCCGATTGTACGGGTTAGATGCCCCAGTTACTTGAAACCATTTAATCATGTTCGAAAATTAAGGTTATGGTCTCAAACACTTGTGGAAGACTCGTACTTTACTATTTCATCTGTAAAATTCTTACATCATGTATTGATTCGCAATACACATCTCCGCCTCGAAGGCTAAAAAAATTTCGCATTAGTTTAATATGATATCTTACCTACAAGTCTATTGCTCCGACCTTTAGTTGTGTGTGATACCAACGACAAAATGTACATATTTTTTCTACCACTACTCAGCGGAATAAGTCTGTGGAAAAGTGGCGTCATCGAGGATATAGTTAGAGAGATCTGACATATGTGGGGCAACTATCCCGGACTATACCCTAATCACAGCTATTTTATTGGAATTTTTTTTTTTTTTTTCAAATTTCAACGAAGACGATCCTCGTTCGTTATCGATTCTTCACAATTTCCACTTTAATATATCACTCCGAGAGGGCGAGAAGGAGCTATTTACGAATCAAGAGTTATGTATCCTATTTTTAGACTTTCTTTCGATCAAATGCGGACGCTACAGTCGAGTCAAGAGAAGAGGAGAGAGAAAGAAAGAGAGACAGAGAGGGAGAGAGAGAGAGAGAGAGAGAGAGAGAAAGTGAAATATATGATTTGATGCAGGTGGGACGCGTGATCGAGCGAGATCATTTCGCGCGTTACAAATTCGATTACAAACACTCTCATAAATCTTTTGGCATCTCCGTGAGCGACGATGCGTCTGGATGATTGAGAAGGGGAGAAAAGTCGCGAGAGCACACTGGTATTCGTCGTATATAGCGAATGCAGTGGCCCCCCCGAGAAATCGTAAGAAAGTTTTTGTCGCTCGAATCACGATTCTCGTTTTACCGTCTCGACATCAGCCTCTCTCATGCATTGTATATTTGTATACATATATATGCATTTATTTATAACGTATAGTAGTAATGTATAAAGAAACTCCAGAGCGGCGTGCAGAAATTCAGCGAAGCAATAAACCAAAGACCATTTGCGTATCCGGCTTATGTTTCCATCGAGTTCCATCAATGTGAATAAACACCGGTACGTGAGGTAGCAGAAAACGTGCACGGCATTAATATGTATTGGCAATAAATCGATATCGATAATTAAAATCTGCGTTCGGATATGCATGTATATAGTAGATGAGGAGGAGGGATATCATGGCTGTAGCAGTATCAGTCGTTGATATATACGTATACGTATAAACAATACAAAAATATTATATGTATATATATATATATATATATATATATATATATATACATTTTATATCGCGGGTGTATTCGTCGTCGGGAGCTCTCGCTGCCCAGGCTTTTATATAAAAGTTCAATTTGTTATATGTAACTGCACGAGATGACTATAAATATTGCGTTACCCTTTTTAACTATATGGGGACCGTAAATCCGAATGATTTATATCCCACGCCCCGCGCCCCATCACCCCGAGTAACAGGGCGAACTCTCCTCCGGTATAGCTATGGCTAGAGCACACAGAGGTTATTGTATACCGTGATCTCGTTACCGTGGCATTTCGTGGTGGTGGTGACTGCACCAGGATTTCCGACTCCTTTGCATCTATACGGCAAAAACTGACACACACACACACACACACAATCCTCCCCGAGATCTCTCGACCTGCTCTTGCGTCTCCTCGTAAAATTTCATTCAATTATACTTATTTTTCGCTGGCTTCTCGACTATAGCGAGGAAAAAAAAAACATTTCTGAAACCTCGGAGAGCACGTGGAACTACAGTCCGACCTCCCAATAAGAAACCCGGCAATAAGAAACCTTCCCCAGTTTCGCGCTCAAGCACTTCCCCCACTACGACTCGAGCTCCGAGCTCGAGAATTTTGTGCGCGAGAACCTCTGGTGAAGAAACCAGCCTGGGAGAGATTATTCGGGCAAAATAGAGTTAACATTGTAGTGTAAATTAATGTGTGCGTGCGTGCGTGAGTGTGTGTGTGTGCGTTTTTGCATGGGCGATGTAAACAAATTGGAACTCTTTCGAGAGTTTCTTATCGAGAGGATCGCATAGGGAAAAGAGTGAGAGAGACAGACAGAGGTAGTGAGTGCGGAGCGCGCGCCTGGTGGGGGTATCCGAATTCTAGGAAAAACTCTTCCCCTTGGGGGCTTTTGGTGTCTTATTGGGAGGTCGGACTGTAATAGAATGTTCGTTTGGTTAGAAAAAAAAAAACAAGTAAAACCTTTTGGAGGTTGAAATTTGCAATTCGTCCGATGCAGAGGGAGAGTGAAAAATATAATTATTCACGTTGGAAGAACTTACAAGTTGTGTTATGAAATCGATTAATTATCAATGCACCATCAATTAACGATCGAGTAATTTTTCAACGTTCCTGTAACAAGTCATATTCATTTACGGCAATTTACAGATGCTATATATGTCAGCTAATTAATTGATGAACCCTTGCAGAATCGAAGGGGCAAAAGAAAAATTTGGAATTCAGTATAGTCGCTCAAGCTCTTGTCACATAATAAATAAAATACTTTGTCGTTCTCAAGAGGGTGAGTTGGCAGAGCCGCAAGAGAATTCAACCTTTTTCCCGTTTTCGTTGGGGGATGATGTGGTGGTGCCCCTCGTAGTAATCCATATATACTCACTCCCTTCCCATCACCCTCTCTCTCTCTCTCTCTCTCTCTCTCTCTCTCTCTCTTCTCCACGAAGAAAGACGTACGAGTTTCCGCTCGCGAGTATAACCAAGATATACGAGCACTTTTCCCGAAAAAAGTGTTACGGAATTATGCTTGGGCGAGTAAATGAGATGTGTCTACGCTGGGACATAGATCACCGTGACGCTATCCATTTTAACCGTTCGCAAAGAGAGAGAGAGAGAGAGAGAGAGAGCAAGAGAGACGCGGAGAAAAGTATACCGAGAGCTAGACAGAGAGAGGAGTAAAGATATGGTAGGGAGTGCACAAGAGCGAGGAAATAAATACGATCTTTGCGAAAAAAGCGCGAGGTGTTGGGTGTCTGCGAGTCGCTCTACTCTGGTGCGCTCTCTCGCTGCTCTGGCAGAGTCGCGGAACGGATGAGCAAGGACGAAGACGAAGAAGAAGCTGAAGACAAGCTAGGGAAAAAGAAAAAAAGATGTCCGGAAAATAAAATAAGACGAACGGAGAAAGCAATAAAGATGCTAGAGAGGGGTGGGAAACTTGTGGTGTAGGAGAAAAGGACCTCAAGATGATGGTGTAGAGGAAGAGAAAGAAAGAGAGAGAGAGAGAGAGAGAGAGAGAGAGAGAGAGAGAGAGAGAGAGAGAAAGAGAGAGGCGGACAGCAGAATCGTCTCCTGGCGGTTCGCATCCAGCAGCACATCGTTTTCTCCGACACCCAGGGGATCCGCCAGCTATTTCTCTCGCCTGTTATATATACGCAACCCCTATAGATATAGGTGTAAGGATGTGTATGTACACATAGCACATGATATTTTCTGTGTGTTGTCGGGAGACTTGGCTGTACCCATATAGTACAGTTGCTGCACACATTCATAGCTTAGCATACTTTTACCTACAGCCACCTAAACCCCTGAAATTACAGTAGATATGTGTATGGATATGAAAGTAAAGAAGCTGAGAGATAGATAGATAGATAGATAGACAGAGAGAGAGAGAGAGAGAGAGAGAGAGAGAGAGCACGAGGTAGAGGCACGTTAGAAATGGGTTGGGCAGCTCTTCTGGTGGCGGCAAATAAATTGATTCATTACTCAACCTTGCAGTCATCTCATTCCCGTCCTATACCTCTCCGTTTGATGTACAACCTTACGCTGTCTTTCTCTCGCCACTTTTACGCTTATATTTCCTGGCTGCCGTCGTTCGTGTGACCGTAGAAACGCCACCAAGCGGAAGCGTCAACAAGCTTGTAACAGCTCCCACAGTCCGAATCGTAAAGATCTCTGCGCGTAGGAATATCTATCGTATATATACAGACGGATATAGAGCTTTAGACCTTCTTATGTGGCGAATGGAAAGAGCCAAACATTTTCTCCACCTTCAGCCCGAGCCATTTTCTCCACCTTCAACCCGAGCTAGAAGCTTGGACATGACGAGAATGACTACGAACACGTTTGCAACGGTCCGAAACCAAGTGGAACGTAGTTTTACGTACACACTCTTGTCAAAACGGATTTGTCGAATTCGCCAATCTTCCCTTGGACGCTCATTCAATCGTTATTATTATTATTATTACAGCTATATATACATAGGCAATGCATTGAGGACGTTGCAAGAAAACGATGTGATGGTTCATGTCTCTTCTATAGAGGGCCGGCAAACTCGTGAAATTCTGAGACTGCAAATTCCCCCAACATGACTCGTAGTACTCTCTCTATACTACAGCCGCGAACATGTAACACGTGAAATAAACGAATAGTTATATGTATAACGCAGGACACGAGGTCACGTTCTCTCACCCTTGTTGGGGTCTATACGCGGAACTCCGGTTGTGTTCCGGATCGTGAGAAAAACCTATAGAGATTTCCCCGTTCCGCGTGTCGAGAACCTGACGTGGAAAAGCGAGAGAGGAAATGTGGGCGATCCACGTGACTCCGGAAACGAACGTTTCGTATTAAATTTTCTGGTACATATATACACGACACGTGCACCCCCGACGACGTGAATGAGACACGAGCTATAAGTGTCTGACAACCGGTGGGCTTATTATATAAATGCCCAATCGACGTGAGATGTCTCGACACGACGCGTATATTGATTCAGTTTTTTCGAACATTTGTTATACTCGTCAGTTGCCAATTGTCGGAATTTCATTTGTAAATTACATACTCCAATTTTTTTAAAACAGATTTGCGTATGGTTAGTTCATAATGGCGTTTCAACTTGCGTCATTCCATAACCACCGTAACTCGTTCCAGGAGCAGTCTTTAGTTTTATTACAAAAAAAAATTCCGCAAAGTATAGCGCGTAAAAGTTATCAAATTCAGACAGGCACACCGGAATAGAAAATCAACGTTGTCGTTGAGCACACACGTCGACGATTTGTAATGTATAGAGACATGTCTGAGCTTTAAAGAGAGATGGAAAACGACAGACAGCGGGAGCTCGGGCAACGCGTGTATTTTACGTTAGTGAGCCATCACCTGTCGCAAAAACGAGATTGGATCGCCCGACTTTGCCCGAGGTCCGAGCGGGTATAGCGAACAAGCGGATCCATCCGTGGTGCGTCGTAGCAATTAATAAAGCGAGCAAGCGAGCACGGGGGACATGCGAGAGCTGCTGACTCACACAGGCCTGCGTATACTTTCGCGCATCAGCGTGAATGCACCGTAGCAACATCGCGTATTTCTCGGTTGCACTCTCGGATATGTATTAGCATAGGTCCGGCGACAGTTGAAAAGCACAAAGACTCGACCAACACGCATAGTCATTTTAGGGGTACATCCTTTTGATTCTTAGGACTCGATGTATAGCCGTCCATGAACTCATCAACGGCATTTCATCTCTCTCTCTCTCTCTCTCTCTCTTTTTGTTTCTCTCTCTGTCTGTCTCATATTTGTGATACTCGTGGAGTAAATTTCACTCTTCCGCGATGTTCATGCCCGCGCATTCGGTCATCTGTCTTCTCATTACAAATGCGAGGCAACGCTTTACCTACCCCGCGTGCGATCGCGCGAGCGATCTCTCTCTCTCTCTCTCTCTCTCTCTCTCTCTCTCTCGCGACCTCGCGGGATAAACGACTCGACTCGACGTTATGTTTGTAATTTCATTTTATATTTAAAATGATCCGGTGGGCAGCATTTTCGCGCACCTCTTCTCCTCTACTACCAAGCCAGAGACAAATTGCCCATTTGCATAATGCCGTTATTTATTAACGAGAGCGACGCGTGTATAACATAAAGGTGTATCATATTATTTACGCAAATTACGCAGAGAGTTTACAATGTGTGCACACCTGCACACCGCCATGAGATTCTCTCCGTCAAATCTTCAATATATTGCGTTTAATCATCCAGTGAATATTTGTAGTACGAATTTGTAGCGCTGGTTGAAAAAAAATAATGTGATATGTAAACTAATTGTAATTGTAAAAATTGTTTTTGTTGTTAGTTCTTCGATAAGGTCTTCCTGCGTATTGAAATAAGGAAAGTGAAAAATGAAATTTGAATGAAATTATGAAAAAGAAAAAGTTCATTGAAGAGTTTTACGATGAAAGAAGGGCAACTTTTGAACTGAGTTTTTAAAAAAATTATCTACGGTAATTAGCCCAAGGTTTTTTCAAGCGACACTATACCCAACGGTGCGAAATATTAATATCTACGAAGTTATCGATAAAAAGGCTTACGTTTACAGAGAATGTCTCGTATACATGTAGATGGGGGGCAGATTCTTCAAAGTTACAGTGTATATAGTTTCGCATTGTAATATATTCTTTTTTTCTTTTCATTTTTGAGTCAAAATTATGTGCATAGACGCATACCAAGACGCTATAAGCTCACGGCTCACGCGAATAAATTACTCACTTGGGTATCGGACGATCGTATTATGACGTATCAGATTTCACGCTACACCCTTTCTTTCTTTCCAATTCGTATAGACGCGAACTCTCCCGCGAGCGGAAGAAATAAAGGCAAAACATATCGTCATGGAACCCACGATATGATCGGCGCTGTGAGTTTAATTAAAATCGTATAATGGAATATAATATATAGGTAGGAAAGTGCTTGCGGTATGCTCGTGTCTCGCCGACGCAAGAGAGGCTCTGTTTATGAAGCCATCGTGTGTAGAGAGACCGAGGACCACCGTGTGTATTCGTAATACGCCTTATTTTTCTCTCGAAATTACACACAGAGAGAAATATTGTTATTGATATCAAATTTATGAAATATTCGTTCTGTATCGGTTTAAGTTTATAATTTTTTTTTTATAAATAATTTAAATTAGAAATATTTTTTATGAAACTTGCTTCGTCGGCATTCCGAAACTTCTGGACTTAATTCAAGGCTGGATTCAAAGAGCGAATATCGCGAGACAAGAAAAATAAAAATTGGATTATGTGATGATAGTTAGTATAGGTATACTAAATTTCAGCGGGGCTGTTGATGACGCGAATTCGAGTCAACCGACAGCCCCGCTATTTGAATATTATTATTATTATATATGTATACATTTTTTGAGAAATTTTTTTTTCGACTATGAGATAGAGAAATGCATATAATGTTTTTTGCTCCATTTCTCTCTCTCTCTCATAAATTATAGATTTTTTTTTTAATTCACCGATCGCTGTCACGGTCCAGCCGCGAGTAACGAGAATACGAGAGAGACTTCCGAGAGTTATGCTGCGCACGATAAGCTTGATGGAAGATTCGTCACGGTAAACGTGTATATATGCACCGCGTATATATATATGCGCGAGTATATGCACCGCCGCCCGCGTGATGGTAGCTCAACGATTCTGGTCCTGGAGCATTAACACGCGAGAAGCTCGACAGAAGCGGAGCAGTTGATTTATCTCGGCGTAAGTGCAAGCTGGACCGCCCGGAAAAATAGCCGAGTGTGACGAATCAAAAAATCAAGTCGAGCGAAACACTGGTAGATCGCTTTGCTTCGGATATATATATATATATATATATATATATATATATATATATATATACTCACAGTGCACTTGGAGTTATACGAGAAGCGATGGCATATATGAGACATCTGCTGTTCATTAAATGAACGCGTACAAAGACAATGACGATGTACATACGAATGTCCGCGTCTTAAACATGAGTGGGCGCGAAAGATTTTCTCTCGGCACAATTGCTATATCAAATATTTATTTCATGAAAATGTAATCGCAAATTTATAAATGATACAAGATGTACTGATTGTAAATTTAAAAATAAAATTTCGGTAAATTTTAATGAAAATTCCTAATTGTTATTTAGCTTAATGGAATTTTTAAATTATTTTTAAATCAAAATGTCGTTGAAAAGTCTCTATTTTCAATGACTTCGCCCGTGTAGAAATTTTCTTCGGGCGCTAATATAGTTGCCGATTCAATTTTCCTGGATACACTGGGACCTCGATTTAACGGCCAGTGGCGGGACCGGCTCCGCATCGCACCTTGTTAAATCGAGGTAGCGTATGCCCGCCCATGCTGTATCTGCGCATCGGCACTCCGTGCTACGGGCCTGATCGGGGAGACTTTAAGCGTCCCCCACCATCTCCCACCACGCGAAAAACCGATCTATAAATGCAGCATGGTGGGGACTGTCTATTAAATCGAGGGCTATTAAATCGAGGTCCTAGTGTATTATTAAGGCCCAAGTTTGATGGTCCGGCTTGGTTCCAAGGTAATGCTCTGTATTTGGTGGGACCAGCTCGGCGTAGTGTATTATGAGCTGTTAAAAACGATTGTAACAATCACAGGCGATCGTTATCGAACGCAATTAATGCATTTGAGCCGAGTATTGAAAGACAAATAGCCGCAATGAAATGAGAGACACGATAATGTAATTTTGCTGAATGACAATGCTCGACCCCATGTTGCGCAAGTGGTCAAGACATACTTGGAAACGTTGAAATGGGAAGTCCTACCCTATCCGCCGTATTCTCCCGACGTTGCACTCTCTCTGACTATCACTTGTTTCGATCAATGGCATACGGCTTGGCTGACCAGCACTTCCGGTCTTATGAAGAAGCAAAAAATTGGATCGATTCGTGGATGGTTTCAAAAGATGACCAGTTTTTTCAACGCAGGATTCGCACGCTGCCTAATAGATGGGAGAAAGTAGTGGCCAGCGATGGACAATACTTTGAATTATAAATGTATAACCAGTTTTTTACAATAAAGCCTTGAATTGAACTGTTAATTAACAATATTGAGTTTCATAATAACTATACAACAACAAGCTTCTGTCTGGCAGTACAAAATATAAAACTCAATTACTAATGTACAATTGAGTTACATTTTTATTTAACTTTCCTTAGTTCGTATAGTCTTACAAGCTTATATATCCTTTTTCATTTTTAAGGCACGCACGTGGTTCTTGAGAAACCCAATTGTTAACGAAAGTGCAAAGGATAACTGAATTATATGAAAGTTACAATTTTTCAGTACATTATCATATCCTGTTCACATTCTGTAGATACCGAGATATCCATTTTCATACTTCAACTTCTCGTAGTTATTATAAATTTATTAATTAACAATTAAATGTTATTGCCACTTAGTATCGAATTATTCACATGGACGTACAAGCCGGCTATTTATAATCGATATTAATTGTCACCAATCCATCTTATACACTAGGACCTCGATTTAATGGCCCTCGATTCAATAGACAGTCCCCACCATGTCGCATTTATCGATCGGTTTTTCGCGTGGTGGGAGATGGTGGGGGACGCTTAAAGTCTCCCCGATCAGGCCCGTAGCACAGAGTGCCGATGCGCAGATACAGCATGGGCGGGCATACGCATACCTCGATTTAACAAGGTGCGATGCGGAGCCGGTCCCGCCACTGGCCGTTAAATTGAGGTCCTAGTGTAATTCGTTTCGAACTAAGTGATCATTAGGATTGAGAATAAATCGATAGATCCATGAAATATCAAATATTATTTTTAAATAATATTGGCACGAATATATAAAAATGTATAGAAAATTCTTATTGTCGATGAGTCTATATGGGTATAAGACTCAACGTTATAAGATTCAATTCAGAATTAATATTCATGAATACGAAAGAAAAATATTTGATATTCCAACAGACGGATTCATACAATGTACAATGAATAATCAAATGAGACTCGAGATTAATGAGTGGAACGATACTTGACGCTGTGTTGCGGAGCGACACGATTTTCGCGCGACAATCAGCCTGGCTCTTCGACACGTTCGATGAATACTTCATTTTCTCTTTCGAATGTCTAATGAATAATTTACAACGTTTCGATCGAATGTGTCACTGAATGGATATTAAGCGCGCGAGCATCGACGTTTTCTTCGTTTGAACATTTTTAGAGCAAAGTGAACAATTATTGAGTTTTCGTGTTAAACGAAATGTCCTCTCTACGTGCTCGGTAAGTCGTTGCTGATAGTTAAAGAGGACCCTCTGGGGGATATCCCAGGTAAAAGCTCTCGCCTTCGTATAAAGGTCACTGAACATCGCCCAGATGAGGCTCGCCCGATTCTCTTGGCAATTGCATATGAATGCGAATCGAACGTATAGTTTCAGAAAAATTACGAGCGAAAATCTCCACTGTGAGGAAATTTCCACGTAGCACAAAGTAAAATAAAATATAAGGTAAGACAGGCGATTTTTTTGAAAATTTTTTTCGACAATATTTACCGATCGAACGACCATCCCGAAGATCGAGAAATCTATAAAATTCTATGACTTTCTCGGCAAGTTCAGTCGTTCATGAACGAATTATGCAATGACGGTCGATAGACCCGACAGTTTTTCAATTAATTGGTCTCGATTCAAAAACGTCACCTGTTTCAGGATTCGTATCGCAACACGTGACCGTAGGCTTATCGTTCATACAGAACATTCGGGAAAAAAAATAAAGGTGTGCATCGCCGATTTATCAATTTTTATGTAAAAATTTGAGTCACATTGTGGGCTGGCGAGATATTCATCACTATGGACGATTGACACAAGCTAAAAATACTAAATGTACATTTATTGGATTTATACAGTCATAAAGATGAGCCAACGATATACCCGAGGGATTTATCTTATCACCGATTCCTCATCGTAGTACCTCAAATATATCTTGATTTATGCGAGTCATTTTTTTCTGTAACTATAAATATATATTTTTATATACATACTTACGCTTGTGCTAAAGTGAAAAACTTGAGACGAGACACATTTTCTCGGATATCGGGCTTTCACGTCATCGTTGAAATATATATCGGAAGCTGTCAACGGTATATTTCACGTGCATAACATGTTGCAACATCAGACCGTAATATACGCGGTGAATCGTCGTCTCGTCTTTCTTGTCCGTCGTTGTCGGAAACGTGCATGCCCGGTTGAGTGCCGGATGAGGCTGGAGCCAGCAAGAAAGCGAGAGAGAGAGAGAGAGAGAGAGAGAGAGAGAGAGAGAGAGAGAGAGAGAGAGATAGAAGAGAGTGAGTGATAGAGCGTGAGTGCCTAGAAGGTGCGATAAAGGAACACGGAAGAGGCATTAGTGTCACCGAGGCGACGGCTTGTATATTTGCCACGTCATCCTTCCGCCACCGCAACAGACAGACAGGTGTGTGCGCGCGAGAAAACCCAAGATACGAGCACGACGAGTGCGAGACTACGACACCGCGCTGGCTTATACGTATGTATAATATTTGAGACGCGCACCCGTCGTCACCATCATGGGGGATGAAATCATACTCAGCGTTCGCCAAAATTCCATTACGCTTTACGCACGTTTCTCGCGATTCTGCGACTCTTCCGAGCGCATTGCACCTGTATACACTTATCATTAATACGCGTTGAAATATGCGCGCGTAAGATCGAGCATACAGTAAATCGGTGTAATCATTTATAGGCGCAATAGTTATAGGAGATATAGCTTGGGCAAAATTTCAAATACAATTTAAGAAATTGTTTTGACCAATTTCACGGTTAAATTTTGCGAGCAGAATTATAAGGCTCTCTTTCGGAGGTATCAAAAAACGATAATTCAACGAGTTAATTTAAGTAATAAATCTAGTTATAAGCGCAACTTTCGCGCAGACCACAGGTTTTTCCCTCTCCTCGCGAATCCAACACGGAAGGGTGCTCTAAATCTGCAAGAATCACCAATTCGACCCAATTCACGGGGATTAAGAGGATTATTTTATCTTCTCATTGACTCACAGTGCACTAGAGAGGTCACTGCAAATGCTTTTCACGCAGCTTTTCGCTAGCCACTATAAAAATGCTATTGTGGAATCGGGTCCTTTGGCAGAGACTTATGTTGAATGTTGGCCGAGATAGCCGACGAGACTATTCGTTTGCACATTCAGTTTTGTCGTTTTCTCTCTTTCCCTCTTTCAGTATGTGTCTCTCTGTCTCTCTCTCTCTCTCTCTCTCTCTCTGTGTGTGTGTGCGTGTGTGTATGTGTGTCCTGTCTGGCTTCAAGCCAGAGCACCTATCCACGTAATCATTCGTCTTTTCGTCACGACATGTTTCGGCTCGACTTGATAGATTGATGCGCGCTCTAAGTGACGGACACGAGTCATCTGCATACCGCACGACTCTCGAAAGACAGAGACATATAATCCAACGATCAGGCAAAATGAATTACTGAGAAATGTGAATCTCTCGTTACTTCGAAAGAAAAAAAAAAAAATTCGATCCTTATTTATTAATAATTTGTTTAGTATTAAATATTTTATAAAAGTTATCCTCGTGTTTAACAGTCAGAGCTGTAAGTGCAGCTGGACACTTCGTGTAAAATATCATAAAATTTTGGGAGATTAGCGAGTAACGGAGAGCACAATCATCCTTAATTTTGTTTTTCAGATGTGTTCATGAAAATTCTTCCCATGGAATCTACGAATAAAATAATCACTTATATTACGGAGTAAAAAGAATGTGCATTTATAAATACCGTGGATTATTTTTATCGGTTAACTGATGGTAAATAATTTATATGGGAAACAATGGACCAAAGAATGATTTTTTGATTTTTTCTTTTTGATTTTTTGATTTTTTCTCCAGTTAAGTGGCTCCAGTTTGTGCAATATTTTCTTTCAATGTGAAGGATCACACATGATCGAATGAAGAATTGGAAATGTTAAAAAATAGGTTTTGTCGAACTTTTCTAATGCGTACAGGAAAATGGGAAAGTGTCGATCGTGAATTTTGCGAAAGCACTTTTGTATATGTTGCAGTGTCTTTGCGGGTGTGCATTGTATGCGTGCCAACAAAATAACGAGATCGAGCACGCGAACGTTCTCGTTCGGGTTTTCTATATATGCGTGGCTCAGCGAGAGCGCGTAAAGAGTCTACCAATCGTCGCGAGAGATTTTCCGTCTTCGTATTCGCGAGACAAAGCTATGGGAACTCGCTTGGACCGAGAAGTGACGAAGCGATTGCGGCGAGTGAGGCCTATTTTTGTGAGCATAGAACTCGAGCAAACAAACAGTCCCGTAGATCTCGCGACACATCGTTAGGCGGTCAAGAGACGGAGAAAATCAGGGAATCTGCCATATAACCGAAATACATCTGACAACAGCGCGGTCGGAGCTAAAGTGCCCTCGGTATATATACATACATATATATATAGAGAGAGAGAGAGAGAGAGAATAAGTGCACTATATACACATTTACACGACATTCTACCAACGCTGAGACGCGAAACATCATTTATTTCGATGAAAGCACTGAACGATGTACGCGCATGTTGGACTACATGCCTGCGGGGATGGGATTTCCTGGGTACTTTATAAAATCGTCACCAGATTGCCCTACTAAGAGGAAAATTATACTTAAGCTTGTAATTAAATAAACATTGGGTCATCGAGGCGAGTCCCGGATAAAAATCTAAATTTTTCTCATGATTGGTAATCAGTCACAATGCAGATCTCATCTGCTGACTGACGTACGGTTTTCAAAACATGTAAATGAATAAATTTCTTTGATTTTTTTACATAATTGAAGGAAATTTTAAACATCGAATGCAGTACTCAATAAAAAAAGTTCATCTGTGGGTGATTTTTATAAGTTTTTTTCTTCCTGCTATTTCACGATTCACTCGTGAAAACGGTGGCAGACAGTGCCGGCGTTAGGGGGGGGCGTAATGGGGCGACGGCCCGGGGCGCTAAGTTTGGGGGGGCGCCGAGGTCTGGGGTCTCCTGCTGATGCGTACCCTCAATACTGTGGCTGCATTCGTCTTGGGCGCTTTACACGCTTTCAACTACACTAGGACCTCGATTTAATGGCCCTTGATTTAATAGACAGTCCCCATCATGTCGCATTTATTGATCGGTTTTTCGCGTGGTGGGAGATGGTGGGGGGACGCTTAAAGTCTCCCCGATCGGGCCCGTAGCACGGAGTGCCGATGCGCAGATACAGCATGGGCGGGCATACGCTACCTCGATTTAACAAGGTGCGATGTGGAGCCGGTCCCGCCACTGGCCGTTAAATCGAGGTCCTAGTGTAATAGTCGGCGCATGTAAACGTGAGCGCTCAAAGCGCGTAAGCGCCCAAGACGAATGCAGCGTGTGCTCTATACGCTCTGTACTCCACGCATATCGAGTACGTTTACACGACGCTCTAAATCCGGTGTTACGAAAACCGGTTTAATTAAACCAGGCGTTTACACGGTACCTAACACCCGCTTTACGTCGTAAAGCGGGTGTTAGGACCCGTTTACACGCACTTTAACGCCTGATTTAACTACGCCGGTTTTCGTAACACCGGAATAAGAGCGTCGTGTAAACGTACTCATAGTCTTATGGGCTCTGTAATATCGTTCTTCAAATATCCCAAATCCTTTATTCCTATTTTTTGTATTTAAAAATACTTCTCAATTTTTCTTTTAAATATATTTTTTTTCACGATTGTGAATTTTTCTAGTTTTTTTACTGCTTTTTTAAGAAGTACTATTAATAGGTTAACTACAATTGCAGGATTGCGTTCCGGATTTTTGCAACTATTCCGGTTACAGTTGCAAGTGGAGAACGCAGTTTTTCAAAATTAAAACTAATAAAAACGTATCTCCGATCAACAATCTCTCAATCGAGACGCTCTTATCTGGCTACTCTTTCGATTGAAAATGAAATCGCTGGACAATTAGATTTTTCTAATTAAATTCGTATATTTGCTGACAAAAAGGCCCGAAAAGTGAAATTTTACTGAAGAAAATTATTAAAAAAAACAATTTAAGAAAATTATTCAAAAATCAACAAAAGATTCAATCAAAATAAAAAGTAATAAAAAATATAAAATGTGCATGAAATTTAAAAAAAAAACAAAAAAAATGTTTAATTACAAAAAAATTAAAAATACAAAAAAATTAAAAAATTAAAAATTAAAAAAATTAAAAAATATAAATATAAGAAAAATTTTTTAATTTAAAATATAAAAAAAATTAAAAAAAAGAGGAGCTACAAAACTTTCTACGTCCACGTCGTTGCTCTGGGTAACGCTAAAGAAAAGATGAAATTCTTAATGTACGTTCACATGGGTTCAGTAAAAAACTAACACTCGATAATGATTTCCTTAAGTGGGCGCCACAATATCCTTGCCCGGGGCGTCAGTGGCCCCAACGCCGGCGCTGGTGGCAGACATGGAAAAAAATATGCTAGCAAAATATCCTCGGGTATTCGGAAAATGTGCACAGACACCAGCGATTAAAATTTTATTCAAATTGAGATTTTTTTTTAAGGTAGTACGCGCACAAACTTAACGATTAGATAAAAATCTGAATTTTTTATATGGTGTAGCAGAAGTGTATATAAGATAATGCCTGTAAAATTTCAAAGTGGGTCACCGATTCTTTACCCGAGTAATTAATTCGTTAAATCCACATATTTATCCCACACCATATCCGAATTCTGGGCTGACGCAACTTTGAAACAGAAATTCGTATCTTTCACGATTAGATACGATCAATATTAAAACTCTCAAATGTTCAGGAGACTATTACGATTACATACGTTCCACAAAAAATGGGGGTTGCCGAACCTTTTGACATAAAATTATCGATTTTAAGGAAATTTTTTGCGTGCGTCGCATAATGTGCGGTCCGACTCTCTCTTATTTCATGCGTGCCCATGGCTTGCCGCGCTCACCCGCGCCCACGTTTCCGCTTATTCCCCGCCCACAGTTGTGCTCATACTACCTTAAATTAATTGTATCGAAAAATCGAAGCTTGACATCTATCAGAATGTACTGCCGAGTATGCAATCTGAATTATTCGTTTAAGGAGGTTCTGCTCGAACCTAAAAAAAAGTTACAGTGACTTGAAATTTTAACAACGTGTTTGTAAAGGTGTACTTCGTGTACCTGAAAAATTTCAACGAGATTCACCATCTACTTTTCGAGATAAAAATTCGTATAGATACTCTTGAAATGCATCGGGTCTTACGGCATCAACCGTTATGGCGTGAAAAATCGTTCGATATCAGGTGCATAAAAAAGTAGTGGCTGTTTAAGAATTTCAGGAAAGTACAAACTTATCTATTACGAAGCTCTAGAATAAAAGGACGCGATTCACCACACCTAGCGTGAATAATGGCAAATTAATCAAATAAAAACGTGCTAAATTTGGTGAAACAAATGCCGAACGCAACTTTTGCCGTCGCGACGTGCGGGGCCAAAAATCCCAAAAAGCTGGCCAAAAGTCGAAAATGTTTTTAATTCGAGTAAAATTCAGTATACAGGGGTTTTCATCAGGGTCGCTGATTACGAATCCAAGGTCAAAGTTTGAATAAAAAAAATGGCGTATCCGATATGGCTGAAAATTTTTCGAAAAGTATGTTCAATTTAGGTAAAACGTAGAACTCGGGGCCCTTTCGAGGTCACTGATTACGAATCCAAAGTCAAAATTTGAAAGAAAAAAAAAAAAATGGTGGACCCAGCATGAACCACTTTGTAGAAGTGCTTTATAGAAAGTGCTAAGCGTAGGCTGAAATTGATAATTTTTATTGAATGAAGGAATGGAAGTGCAAAAAAAAATGAAAAGTACAAAATAAATCCATATATTATATTGGAATACAAAAAATATTTTATACAAAAAAAAGCATTAAAGTTTACGCATCGTTATCCGACGAATAATTAGACTCACAGTCAGTCGATTCAACTGTGAGATCGCTAGAGCTTTCATGGCTCAATGAATTTTGAGTCATGACTCAAAATTCACGGAAATTAAATTTTATTTTACGACTTTTTGCCAGTTTTTTGGGATTTGGCCCCACTGTGGGTCGCCCCGCGTCGCGCCGCGCTGTACGGAACGTTATAGTGCGGCGCGCGCCCCGCACCACGCTATACGTTCCCCTTGCCGCACCCAAGCATAGGAGCAGAGAACCTCCTTAATGTATTTTAAATTAGGCAGGTGTTGGACAGCTTAGATTAAACTGTCGCAATTTTAGACTTTTTTTTTTATCAGAACAAGTTTAGAATTGAAAAAAAACGCTCCCGTAGAAATAGCACCTATATGATACGTGGATATTTTTTACGGTTTAAAAAAATCAGTATTGAAGTTGAAAAAAATTAATTACCAAATTCATTTTAGACAGAGAGAGAGAGAGAGAGAGAGAGAGAGAGAGAGAGAGAGAGAGAGAGAGAGAGAGAGAGAGAGAGAGAGAGAGAGAGAGAGAGAGAGAGAGAGGAAGAGAAATATAAAGGGATGTTAACGGATCCTCATTCTTGAATTGCTCTCAGCTCTTTCTCTCTCCTTTTTCGAATGTCGAATAATCATTCCCATTTGTAAGCATTGCGGGAGCTTCGCGGATATCTCCCGTCAACCGATATAATGGAATGACTATGAAAGATCCGGTCCTGCGTGATGCGTATTCCTGTATATTGGCCTCTCTCAGGCAGGAAAATGCATTCAGTCGCGATATTCTCGTGCACGGATTGCAGAAATTGCACGGGGGCATTGCTCACAGCCATGCATAACCGCATATAAGCTGAGTATGTCGTATCACCGAGATCAGGAGCGCTTATATCGAGCATACATTTTTCAATAACGATCATGGGAGCGCATGAAAAAAGAGTTTATATCGTCATCGGTTTTACGAGCAGAGCGAGAGATATCATTTCTCGTGATAAAATAATAATTCAATGAATTACGATGCTTACTCAATTATATTTGCACGAGGGGACTAAAAAAAAATCTTTATTCCGTATACACAGCATGCACTGTCGTATATGCAATAAAAGTAAGAGAAAAGAAAACACAATATACGGGGGAATGAGAACTTGTATCTCGGTCGGGTAACACACGGGGCTTGATAATCAATTACGTTGTGTTTTTTGATGTGTAAACATCTTAGCGCTCGGTCTACGGTAGGGGCTAGCTGGGACTTCGAGCGTCAGATGTAAAACTTCGACCGTCAGCGTAAGATCCGTGTCTATGTGAGCGCGTGAATGTGTGTGTGAGAGCGCCACACGGTGGGGGCTAACCAACACTTCTATGTATAGGACATCGGCGCCGCGCAGGCGTGAGCAGCGTACAGCGCGCACCGTGGTCCGTGTGAGAGCCCGTGAATGTGTGTGTTTCGACAGCTGATAGCTGATGGTACGGGCTAAGATTAAGGAGGTACGACTAGTTCTTTGGAGTAAAAAAAAAGTCTAAATTTATTTTACCCACAGTTGTTCTGATTTATGTTTATTTGCGTTGATTATTCATATTATCGATTATAATGTGAAAAATTTTGTGGTAAATGATTAATTTATTGCGCATGAACTAATAAAAACTGAAAAATTAGATTGTCAACGACTCGATAGTAGTCTCCATCATAATAATAATGACATGTCTACCACAAAAACGGACTAAAAAACATTTTTTAAAATCAGCCGAAAACCTATTAAAATAGACTTGAATTACCTCAGTGGAATTAATACGATCGGTAGAATGATAATTATACATATAATTGATACGTGATAAATAATAAAACTCCATAAATAACATGATGGAATTTGAAGTAAACACTTGGCAACGTCGCATTGGCGATGCTATAAGTTGGTATACGTGACCAACGAATATGACTCTATCTTCGTTGCTAATATCAAAACAAAGCTAGGTTATGTTCGCCGAAACCCATCAGCTGTTACTCGCGACGTTGCTAAGTCTGTGGGTGCTATTTGATCGTTCTGAACATTTACAACCGGAAATTGAAACTTTTTTATGATGTAGTGCCAGAACTACACGGTGAAGAGTAATTTTTCAATTTTTTACAATATCTATTATATCTAATCTATCAAGTTTCAGTTTTTCAACGGGTGTAGTTGGATACGTGAGCAGCAAAACCGTGATCACAGCACTTCCGGTTAACCGTCTCCATAAGACGACGTGCTTTAGTAACTCAAACTGCTCGACTTTGCAATTTTATTACGAATAAACTAAACGGTTAATATAGCTCAAATTTTGGCAATAGGCGCATAAAGTATTCGGCAAAAACATATAAAAAATTCAAGTCCGTCAGTTGGATTCTTCATATACTAGTCGTACCTCCTTAACCAATGCACGACCTCAATTTTCCCACACCAAACTGACGCGAGCTCAAATGTTTACACATCAAATTTCGTGAGTTCCAACGCCAACTCACACGTTTTTTTTTATCACATTTTTTTTATCGTTCTCTCAACTGAAACGTCGTATTTTAACGAGGTGATCTCACGGAAAAACTATACGAGCAGTGTATAAATGGATATGTGTTGACGTTATATAGGGTTAACGACAACACTCTGCGTTCCCAACGTCACTATTTGGCCTCATCATTTTCCGGCAACATATCTATATTATACATATGGGGTATTTCACGATCGCTTGAAGTACATTTGATCTTGAGTTTCTCGGTTTTGGTTCGCGATTCCCTACGGATGAATACAACACGAGCATAACGAAAAATTGTCCCGATACTAAAAGTTCTGAAAAATCACATGAAATTTCGAGTGCTAGATTTGGAACAACGAAGGTATAAGAAAATCTTGAACCGAAATCCCTGGAGGCCGAGAGGTAATATACAAACGCGGATCGTTTCAACGTGGATTGCCTCATTGAATGAAAAGATATACCCGAGGGCATCTAATGGGACTTCTTCTCTTTCTCACGTAATTGATGGCTATTTTCAAGAGTGAAAAATCGAGAACGGAAGAGTGAAAGAAAATGGTGGGGGTATCGTGCAAATTTCCGGAATCAAAACGTTCCGCGGCTCCTAGACAGCCGCATATCCCCTATATCAGGCTTTTCAGACGCTTCCATCTGACAGTTATTGCAACGTTTTGGTGATATATCCGATAAAATTATTACGAGCAGCTGCGAGAATGAGCCCGTGAGTGACGAAGAAAATGCCATAGTGTGTGTGCGTGTGTGTTCATAGTGATAAAAGCGACACGAGTGTCTTATACATGTGAGAGTAGAGGATACAAACGCGTAATATATACCAAGAGAGAGAATTTTTTTTTCTCCTTTACACTCTGGGTTATATTTTGCTGAGAACACAGAGCAGACGGGGTGGTAAAAATTATTATGTTTAAGAACTCTATCTGGGCGATGTGTTAGCCGTGTATAACGCTCAGCAGTCGTATATAGAAGCCCTGGTTTTGCTGCTCCGAAACTGCGGCAGTCTTCGTGTTTCTTTTTTTATTTTATCCTCTCTCTCTCTCTCTCTCTCTCTCTCTCTCTCTCTCTCTCACGTTCTTGAAGTGTATCTCTCTCACGAAGAGCTAAGTGGCAGGGAACTAATGGTAAACAGGAGTCCTCTCTACCGCGGGTGTAAGGGAGAATTAATGTGCTGGATGTAACGGTAAATGGAGTGTAAGAAAGACAAGAGAGCGCACAGCCTCTCCGCCTTGTGATAAATGAGAAACGAGAGGCTACCGAAAAAAAAGAGTGTTTTCTCTACGTTCGCCCACCCAATCTCGCACCCGGCACCCCTGGTGTCTCGTATAGCGATCGTTGTACACGCTCGAGAGTCCCGGATAATCGTACCGGGTGTCCCAATTATTCTCGAACGACCGAGCAATAAACACGAGAAAAAAAAAAACGCATATGTATGTTGGATGTAGATCAATTTTTCGTGTGGTTTTCATAATATTTATGTATGAATCGCGCCAAAACATTGATTTAGAAAACTTCGAATGAGCCTGCTGGGTGGTGCGCGCGTGTCGATCGGTATGGCTTATGGTGGGAGAATCGCTCCGCCTATCACAGCACCGCTTAGCTGCAAGGTCAGCTGCGCAGAGTAAAGTGCGCAACCTCGAGGCAAGGAAGTGCCGATGCGTTTTGCGGGCATCGTCTATGTTACCTAAATCGAGGTGTTGGAGTGCTCAAATTGATAATCGATTGTAGCATGAAGTGTTTTATGTTCTTATATATAGTTGAAATTCTACATTTTTCGACACTTTCGAAGTCACAAAAAAGAGCATTTAGTTTTAATGAAAATTCCTTTAAATTTTAATTTTTATACGTTTTTTTTCTTCTAAATGATGTTAGAAAAATATCTGCAAATTCTGAAATTGGTAATAAAACTGCGTTCTCACGGAATTTGTCTGTTTTATTAAGACAATGTGATGAATAAAATTTGAAAAAATCGACGAAATTCGTTTTCTTTAATGTACCAACGATATTATTAAAAATGCAGTGACGATTCTTAGGATTATCGTGAGAAATCGAGTTTATAGATATAAATTATGGAAAATGTTTCGTAAGCAGCACTCACGAGTGCCTCATTATCATTGTATAGTCGCTTTCACACGTCAGCATCCCAAAATCCTGTGTATAATTAAGCGATTAATTCAAGCGACATGATTAGCTTTCAGTCGACTTAAAAAAACTGTATGTATATATATAATATCAAGATCTCGCGCCAGTTCTCCACGAAACTGACACTATTATCTCGGATTTTCGAATGGTATTGAATTTAATCTCGATGGAAAATCCATTCGACGAGTGACGGCAAATCTCGACAGTTCCCCTTCCTATGATCGTTAAATCCATTGCTCTCGGATGGATTAGCGATGGATCGTTTCGTTACGGGGCTTTTTCGAGATCTCGACCCCTGTTCACCCCATCCGCACGCACGTTCGTGAACGACCCGTCAATTTAATCGCTACGACATATATACAATCGTGAAGATTCTTCTCCTCGACGGAACGACACAATTTTTGTGTATGTGCGTGGGTGTACACACACACACATATGCGTATAGAATGTTTGTCGAAGAGTTGTATAAATAGTCTCGTGTATATATATATGAGGCATTCCATGGCAAGTCAGCAACATTAATTTCTTTACGTACCAAAAATTGCTCATTATTTTTTACGAAGTATAGTTATAATTGCGAAGAATTTGCACGATTTTTTAAGCAGGAAAATATAAATTGTACACAAACACTTAATATGTTTTTACGTTATTTTTCTGCAGTAAAGAATTTTTTTTCATTATAAAAATCGGTGAATGTAATAGTCGGATTTTTTTTCCATCTGAAACATTGAATTTAAAATTCTGATAAAATTTGTAGTTTTCCGTGGCAATTCAAACTGCTTTCGAAAAAAATAGCAGCAGTTTTCAGTGACATAAATAAAATGAAGTGATCGACTTGACATGGAATGCCTCATATACGCTGACACGAGCCCTATTGGATTGAAGGGTGACTTGATTCATATCTCTTCGGATAAAATATATCGTTGCACTCAAAAATGCTGCACACGTCTGTTAAAAGAATATACTATACATAGTTAATCGATTTACTACGCGTTCGGATCCATATGAAAAATGTTATTCACGTAAAATATATCACGTCACGATGTATTTTTTTTTTTTTTTTTTTTCATAACGGAAAACATAAATTCGTTTTGCCTCAGAGAATAATGGATTTCATCGATCTGACGCAATTTTATTTGAGTAAAGCAAAAACGTATTTGAATTAAAATGTAGCACGAAAAATTTGAAGTCAAACGAATTTTAGTTCTGAGAAATGAAATTATGTAATAAAATAGCTGTATATAAAATGTAAATGTCAAGAGCAGGTTCTGTGAAAAAGATAACTGGCTTGTTTGGCTTTTTAAGTATGGGGTAGACGTACCAGTTGTGGCCACCTTAAGCATTTTCGAACATTCATTTACGAACATCGTTAACATTATTGCAAATTCAGAATTGAAAAAGTGATCGTAAACGGTACAAAGAAACGTGTAACGGTAACGTAAAAGGTACACAGAATCTAATTGTTATAATTTAAAACCTTTTCTGATCATGATAAATAAGAAAATAGGAAATTGTCTTGTAGCTGTCATTTTCACAATTTTTGGCCACAATTTTACTACTTTTGGCCATCCAAAGTACCAATTGTGGCCACCAAGCTTTGAATTGGGATTGGCCATAAGCTGGCCACAAATAGAACAATCGCATTTTGAATGTAACCACGTTTGGCCACCACGTATTTTTCAGGAATTTTAGCTGCGACATCAGTTTTTTGTAATTATAACCCGAAAAATGAGCTTGAACTGATAAAATATAAATTTTTTGTGGGGCGGAATGACTTTAGATATGAGAAACCGAACAAGAAAGCTACACAAATCGCTCAGCGTTGACACATTTCGTCATATTTTGTTGAAATAAATTAGTAGATAATTAATAAAGCAATCGATATAGTGGTCCGGAAACATCTTGAATATCGAAATATTACGCTCGATGAAGTGAGCATATATAGCCTTGAAACTTTAAGAAATTCGAGGGAAATACGCAGTGGCCACAAACGGTACAATGGCCACAACTGGTATACGTCTACCCTAATATATCCTATTGCTCCAAAAAGTTATGAGTTTCTTATAAATTTTCCTTCTCTATTAATTCAATGTTCATGACGTTTGTCATACTTGTATAATTAGCGAAAGTCATAAAAGCTGTTAGTTCTCGTGAAACCGAGACAACTATCAAACTCTACGACAACTTTTGTGCTCTGTTTCCGAGAATTTGGATTTTGGAAAAAATTCACGTGAGAGAGCTCGAGCGAGAACAGAGAGGAGAGCCGTGTGGATCATATAATTTATGACACGCGGTCCGCGCGTCTCGTCTCATATGTGAAGAAGGTATTAAGCGATTATACGCAGCTTCGAGTATGTATACGACGAAATATATTTACACGTATATAGATGCATGTGAAAGGACCGAGTGGCTGACGAGTGAAAGATGAGACCCCACGACGTTTTAAGTTCGTGGATATTCTCCGCGAGATGAGAGGGGGGCACTTTAAAACATTCAGCCGGAGAGATTTACCGTGTGGAGACTTTGTTTCAGCTGTCCTTTCATCGTAAATCGTAGCACCCAAGGACCACGACGAAGGATTCGTGGAGTATGTGCATATATGCATACGGATATACCGAGAAGAATTCAATTGATTTAAGGAAGCTTAAGCAGTATATGGTCGGATAAATCCGCTACTAAGAATTCAAAAATATTTCCCATGAATTTTCAAGAGGACATTTCTATTAACGACAGTGGAAGCTGAATAATGTTTACTTAAGTCTCGTCAAGCTCTGGATAAGTTCAGCGGTCGCTTCGAGAGTTAGCGAGATTCATCGCAATGACAGGGATTGTTAAAATATAAATTTTCGTGGAAATGTAATGGACACTTTTCAAAGATTTCACAGCCCTAAACCACAATTTCATCCAGAAATATTGCACATTCATAAATTATTACCAATTCTTTATAGAGCTATTAATTCTTTAATAATTGTTCTTGACAAGTTTTTAGCGAATGATTTTTGGGGATAGTTCTCAATAAACTTTTGAGGGTAGTCAATATATTATCTGTTAATAGCTTTTTCAAGAGTTTTTTTTTTCCCTCCAAGGACGACTTTATTTCCCGTCGTTAACACATTTTACGAATGTGCGATGATGTCGTTCCCATCGGTATGCGAGCTACTGGAGAAAGCATACCTCGTGAAATGCTCTGCCACAGCTATCATGTCGTTTAATTCATCTTTCGTCGCTTCTCTCGTTTCTCCAACAGACACCCGGATTTTTTTTTCATTTTTTTTTTTTTTTTCACGTCGTCGAGTCTCTCGTGTAACACCAGATCCGCGTATATGCAGTGCCTCCTCTGCTCCAATCGCGTATATATAGGCTCGCGCGCGGCGCGCCGGAGCTCTCGAAGGAAAATTGATGCCGGTGTAGAATTACGCGAGCTTTGTGAAACAGGATAGTCCTTGGAAGAGCTCTCTGGTAGCGGGCAAACGACACGGTAATAAGTTGTCACAAGATATTCGTCTCTTTTGGTGCGGATGAACATACAGTGTGGGTGAAGCCCCAAAAAAGATTCAGTGTCGTCTCGTGGATATATTGTTAAATTTTTCGAACGATCATTGGATTCGGGCGAATGAACATTCGGCTATCGCAACGCCATCGTACCATATGGAAGGAAAAATTGGGTCGACCAATAATCAGAAGGTCATTGAATTTTGTGGAATCGCTCAAATGTAATAATTTCTTTAAGGAAAAAAAATTCATATGCGAAAATACATAAATTAATGAATTGAATTAGATCAATTATGTAAATTTTATGATTGTTATATATTTTATATCATAATTATAATCATAATCATAATTATAATTATAATTACAACAATAATTATTATTACAATAATAATTATTATTATTAATTAGATGTTTTGTATAAATTAGATACTAATTAAGTAATTTCTAATAATATTTATTTTTAAAATATTTGGAAAATCCAAAAAAAAAATATTTATACCTTACAGAGAAATACTTTCCGCTGTACGAGGATTCTGTAACTCGTTATCGAGACTTGTTGGTATCGTTAAGCTATCGACAGCCAATTGCAAGGACGATCCAGGGGAAATGTGCAACTTCAATAGGCTGTCGTTAACTTAACGATATATCGGCAAATGTCGTTGAGAAATTACAGAATCCCGGTAAAGTGAATGTTCCGAATTGTGACTATATACCTAAGCCCCGCTCGCCATTTGCAGAGGAAAATTTTTATTTAAATTTGTCCAAGGGTCGAAAGTATTAATATTAATAGAAAGCGTGGAATTAATAGAAAGCGTGAAAAGCCGTTAACTGAAGTTAACGGCTCATCTTATTTTTATTATTCTTGTGATTACTTAATCATATATTTCAAGTATGCGTACTCATTCAATGGCCCCAATAGTGTCCTATACACTCGTTGAATGAACGTCCCTTTTACTGACATATGCATGCAAGTCCCGAACGGTGATCTATATCCTTTCAGTAATATACCCGATTAGTGATGCGTACCACCGCATCGATGTCCCGTATGGTGCAACATTATTCATAATCGGTATCCATAATGAAAAATAATTCGACATAACAAGTATTTAAGGCTGTCATTTTTAAAAATATATATAAGGTGAATGTCCCGAATTGTGACTATCTATATAAGCTCCGCTCGCCATTTGCAGGGGGAAATATTTATTAAAATTTTTCCAAGTCATTTCTAAAAATGATATATAAAATCATGAAACGGCTTTTACATAAAATCAGGCAACTCATAAATCAATTCTTTCTGTACAGTGAGCTAATAATTTTTTTATTTTGAAAATGTATTTTATTTATTTTAACAAAAGCTTTCAAAACTTCAATTTTCAATAATTATTTATTGAATTTATCATTAATAAACCGAGGTTATACATTACTCGAAATCACGACCAGCTAAATATAAGATTGTAACTAAAACCATGCATTTTATAAGAATTGTAGATTATATTTTATGAGAAAAATAGCTAACATAAGTACTTATACTAGCGTACCGAGTCAACGAGCCGAATGGATTCGATCAGACAGTATTCGGGGCACAACCATTCTCACTGTGTACCGATTTATGACCTACATATTTTCGGCCAACTATTTAATTTGCTCGTTCATTTCCGCACTCCACTACTTCAATCAGTTGTTTATAATATATTGCAACTTATTTCAACTAAATCGATGATTTTTTAATCATAAAAAAAAACCTTTTCGTGTTACCACTTCCTTAGCCTCTGTGGCAAGGAAACGACCGTCGTAATCTCGCTCGGCGACTGGTTCATGAATTACAGGCAAAGACGCGACAAATACTATTAACTCATATCCGATATTTATTTTGAGTAACAATACGTAAAATAAAGATTATAGAAAAAAGTTACATTTATTGAACGTGAATTGAATGTATTGTAATGAGAAACAGACTGGATGAACACTATTCGGTACACAGTCATAATTCGGGACATTCACCTTTTACTGAGGTGAAGTTCACAATTTATTTTGTATGCCTTCTAAATCGCATACACGTCGGTAAATTTTTTTCCACTTTACTATTAGATAAAGTCATGCTTTTTCGATAAATTCGCCTTTAAAAAAACGTAACCCAATATACTCCATTGTTTCCCATCCGAGAAGATGTAGTAGAGGGGTTGCAGAAGAAAAAAATGGTTCCAATTACACTAGGACCTCGATTTAACGGCCAGTGGCGGGACCGGCTCCGCATCGCACCTTGTTAAATCGAGGTATGCGTATGCCCGCCCATGCTGTATCTGCGCATCGGCACTCTGTGCTACGGGCCTGATCGGGGAGACTTTAAGCGTCCCCCACCATCTCCCACCACGCGAAAAACCGATCGATAAATGCGACATGGTGGGGACTGTCTGTTGAATCGAGGGCCATTAAATCGAGGTCCTAGTGTACTCTTATCTGAGCAGTCGAACAGTATACGCTGGGAAGTTGGACTGTATGTCTTCTCGGTGGCGCTATCTGCCTGACTTGCGGGAACTAACCGAAGCCTCTTACACTTTTTACGACCATGTGACGGGATTTCTAGAGTCCCTCTCATGCTTGTAAAAATATATGTTATATATGTTATAAATATAATGTTTCACCGTTCGCATATAATGCGTTCTGTATCATTGCAGACAAAAGGCTGACTGTAAATAATGTTTTTCTCCAAAGTCAAGAATCTCCTGGAGGTCCTGTCTCCGTTTAGCATCCGCGCGGTTTACCGATCCGCCCGCGAGAGTGTGGGAGGTTCAACAAAAAAAAAAAAATCATAACTCGTCATATTTTAGACGCTCGCCAGCGTACGATTTTACGCCCAATAAAAATCTGTATATTTCGTGAAAATCTTGCAGCACACCGCTAGTCCCGCGCCGCCCATACTCTCTCGATCTTTTCTGCTGCTGTCTTGCTCTCTCGTCTCATCGTAAATTCGATCTCTCGGAGGGGCACAGCTATCAGAGGGAATGGAATATTTGGAACGATTTTTTGAACGAAACGAGCCCATTCGACTCCCCCAGTTTTATGCTTCGACGATCAAACGATTCTCTGGACCCTCACGAAACAACATCGTCGATTTGAAATATATATATATAAATATATGTGTTACGCGTATGGCTTCATCTACACGGACGGGCGTAAATCATTTTTATGTATCGTAAAAATACATCGATTTCGAGAGTTTTTTTTTTCACGCATACATACACACATATATGTGTATGTGATGATATATATTGAGCCATATTTATCGAAAGTTTTGTTTTGAAATTGATGTCTTCACGGTTCGGCTTGTCGATGGTAAGGGATTTTTCTTTCGTTTTATTGAACAAATGTACGTGTCACTCCGTAGGCGATATACAATAAGCTCACTCGACAGCAATTGCACAGGTCGTAACGCGTTTCAATTAAAACTATATATATACGACGAAATTAAACTGTCGATTCTAATCATATAGTCTTTATGCTGCATCATCTATGTTCTCTCCTCTCTCCCTCCCGCCCTCGATGATTGTTAAACTGACTTGATTATATTTGCTCGCTGCGATGTATACAACATTGCGCTAATAACCGGCAAACAGGGGCGTATAACAGAGCTCGAACGATGCACGAAGTCGTTTCTCACTGATCTCACGGTTCGATCGGCGAATCGAATTAATAGATACAACCTCACTCGTTCGCATACTGAATAAATTACACGAGAGAGCCATGCCAAGTGTATATACAATAGACACGATGAAAAGTCGTTTCACCCGTCTATATATATATATATATATACATATACATATATCGGATCTTTATCGTGATCGTTTGACCTCGCCGATATAGCGAGGTCAGTTAACGATTAATTCAGTGGTCAGTCACTCGTTGTCGATTCACCTTTGTTATAGCAGACTGCATTATCATTAACCGCTTGAGCTTGGTGCGCACGATCGTCGAGCGGGTGCGAGATATCGTATTTTCCATCATCTAGACAATTTTGTACTGTTGACATTCTCCCGGTGTCCATCGATCAACGTAGATACTCGAGAGAGGAAAAAAAAGCTATCAATAACGCGAAGGTTCCGGTGATACGCTTATATCACCGGGAAAACTATGCAATGGTTGGTCCAAGTATAGAAAGAAGAGAGAGAGAGAGAGAGAGAGAGAGAAAAGTATATCGTATGTATATATTTAAGAAATGACAGTAATCGAGAAAAAATCTGAGGATTTTGTCTTATTGTGAATAGCATCACGAACATATCGTTACCTCTGGTCGAGCCTCGCGGGGATTTACAATGTCGTCGGGCGAGGATGTCGCCGGAGATTGTGTATGTAAAAGGGGAACGAGAAACGTTCGCGAAGCAATCGGTGATGCACGAGAGAAGGAGGAATGAGACGGAACGGGATTATAGGGGCTTTCGCGATGTATATATATATATTATATATATATGGGGATGAGACCGATCGTGCAAGGAAGTGATTGCGGATGATTGACGATCCGGGGCACACGGTGGTCGCAGTGCCACCGCGCATAGATGATAAAGTGGCCATGCGACACGGAAGGATATCACCGCCGGGCATGACCATCTATCGTTTCGACTTTGCTTTCGAGCATTTTGCGTTATGTTATCGCGCACAAACATCTAACGCATTTACCGAGTCATCCATCGCATATATTCTCATGTATAATCATCGAATTATATTGTTGCGAATATCAGGGAGAAAACATTATGCGCAAAATTATATTGTCTTCTCATATATCCTATACCTGAGAAAACATTCGATAATGTGTATCGCTTTTTCTTTATTTGTGTCGCGCATAAGCAAATTTTTCATGCTGGGAGAAAAGAGCTATTGGTGAGCATATATTTCAATTCGCCAACGTAACGCAAATTCGGAAGAGAAATTCGAGGGAAAGGGATGTTGAGAACGAGAAGAAGAAGAAAATATAATATATATAGTATATATATATATATATATATATATAGAGAGAGATAGAGAGCGGGAGTACCGTCTACGATGAAACGGGCATTAAATCATGTTTGGTTGAAACAAGCCCGCGGCATGACCAACGTTACACGGGCTTGTACATATATACGTATTGCACGAGTATAGGTCCTGGTATACATATTACTAGGGTCCCCATACTTTTATAGCGTATGGTGCATACGTTAGAGCAGCACGAGAGAAACAATAATAACGTCGAGTTTCGCCTGCATGACGGTTCGCGAAATAATGTGTTCGTTGTGCGGCTCTGTTCGATCGAACCACGTGTATAGTTTCACCGCCGGCAACGGTAATTCATTCGTCACGAGTACAGGCTATCCGCCATTTTCAGAACAACGTCTATATATAAACACACATATATATATATATATATATTGCCATTCGTACTTGTGGATTAATCGTGTAGGTGCATCCAACAGCCGTATAGGAACTGGCAGATTAGGTATATCGTATACAATACTCTAAAAGTGCACCACGGTATATTCTTTAGTGTGAACAGTTCCAAAGTGTATATATATATTCATATATATATATATACATATATATATATATATATAGAGGTAAAAAGGAAGAGAGTGTAAGAGAGGTCATCATAATTGATCGATTAAACGAACTTACTTGTAAGTGAAGTTCAATCGTAATTGTATGAAGCGCCTCTTCCGAAGAGATAGACATTGTAGTACCCCCGATCCACGCCAGTGACGCCACAAGTTTAAAGCAAAAAATTTTTGCCTGCGCTCCGTCTTCATGACAACGCGCACCACGACATTTCTCATTCTTTAAAGCACTGCCGCAACAATCCTAGGGTAATCTCTGAATGGAGATGGGCAATTAATTGAGGGAGGGAGCTATCTCTTCGGAAGAGGCGCTTCATACAATTACGATTGAACTTCACTTACAAGTAAGTTCGTTTAATCGATCAATTGTATTTCGCGCCTCTTCCTCGAGATAGACATTGTAGATGTTTAAAGTATGTTGCGGTAGGTATTGTGCATGCATGACCTATAAGTCGTGCGTATGCCAATCTCCGTAATTTCTTATAATTACGTAGGTGTATATAATCTAGTATAATTGTTATAATATATTATGATATTAGATATTAAATTGCAGAAACCTTGCAGCCACATTGAAGTGCTGCAATTAACCCGTAAACGCCACACTAGTGCAAATTTGCACCACCTAAAATTCATTTTTTGTGAATTTTTGAACATTTTTGTTCTGATTTTGTCGTATTTTTACTGAATGAATAATATTTATCGCATTTGAAATTATGACCTTCGGTTTCCTGAGAGACTATTACCCCAAAAACCACTGGTTATCGAATAGTTTTAGATTATTTATACGAGAATTATAGTACATTGAAAATGCAAAATCCCAAATCGCACTAGTGTGGCATGTATGTATGCTCAATAGAGGTGTGGTTTTTACGGGCCAAAATCAGACCTCAACAATGTTTCTGAGACTTTGTTGCAACGCTGCTGAAATATTGCTGCAATGTTGCGTGCTGTATGGGTATTTGTTGGTATAAAAATCTTTACGCCATGTGCAGGGCAGTCGCCTCTGCCTTATTCCTCAATATTAGGATTCTGTTAAGATCTGAATCGAATTTATAAGATCCCTTTTGATCTTTTTTTTTTTTTTTTTTTTAAAGACCCATACGAAGCTCAGTTAATACTGATAGGGCATTCTCTGACCCATCAGTGACTTGTCTCATACAATTTGTTTCATTATTTTAACTCTAATTCAATTTTTTTTTTTTTGTCCGTCAGATGAAGATGTCATTCTCTCTCTTTTTTTTTTTTTTTTTTTTTTTTATAATTTCGATCACGCTATAAAATATAAAAAAAAATTCTTGACTTGAGATATTTTCCAAAATTGTTGGTTCAAGGTAACTTTAAATATGCCAAACTTACAGCGTCTTTGACGCATTACTTATTTGTAACTCCTTTGAATCTGAAGTCCTTAAATTATCAAGAGTTTAAGGCGATAGTAATAACCCTTCAAACGGGAGAGCAGTGGTATAGTGGTAGCGTGCTCGGCCCACACGTAGAGGGCCCTGGTTCAAATTCTACCAAGGGTACCATTGGGAAAAATATTTTAAGTGCTTTTTCTGCGACCTGGATGGTTCAAAAACCCATCCGAAAATTGCAGTTCCAAAAGTAAGGTGCAGCACTTTGATGTGGTAGCTGAAAGACTGCGAGGTACCCCAGGTTCGACTCCTGGTCCCGTAGCCTCACCCGGTAGAAGCAAAAATAATCAAGAACGTAGCTTCAGAGCTAGGGCATACGAACTACGACCTCATCCATCCCGATGCTATTTTCTCAATGGTATCATCAACGCATTGTTACAGAAAGATGCTCGCTCCACTACCAATCAAAATCTCAACTCGACTCGTGATTATACGTCACGCTGATACAACTGCGGTGGGCTATTTTTACCCACTCTGAACTTGCGAAAGTGCCAACCACCTTTGCCGTTTCTTGAACCTTTGTTCATATATGATTATAACATTTGTATACATTAAGCTAATACCGTTATAAGTATCAGAACATAAAAATTTCCATATCGGAGATGCCAAGGAAACGAAGTCTTTGGTACCCTTGCATCTCTAATATCAAAAGACTGAAAACTGAATTGACTTTTGTCAAAATCCATTAATTGTAATAGGGCGACCAGTCACTTTAGTCTCAGAATTCATGATTATGAGTAGTGGTTGTTACGTGATGACTCGTAATATCTTTGCAAATAAATGATTTAGTTCTTTCCTCTTGTCTCTTGTATTCCATTATCTTGTATTCGTCTTTTCTTTTTCCTGCATCAAGTTGATGAACCTTAATACAAGATTCAGCCTTGACAAGAACCATGTCACCAAGAAAGATTTCAATGAGTAGGTAATTATTTTATAATGTACCCGATACCCACATTGCTCTTTTATATATATGTAAATGTTCACTCGTTAAAACCAAAAAATCCGTTTTCAAAAGAAGTCTGCATTTCTGAGACAGCAATCTCTCTTGGCTGGCTCATCGTGCTACCAGTAGCCGAATGTTCTTAAAGATTAATTCTTTTATTGAATACGGCCCGTTTCGCTAGTTTCCTAGTCGTTAAGCTGATTACCGTTTTACAAGTGAAGACGTTAATGAAAATATTCATAAACCTTTGATTTTTACTATGAGCAAGATCCTTCATGGTATCCGGGTAGCCAAATTTTTGCAAAGCAAATCTGTATGTCTCGAGTATCGGCTTGTTTGCCGAGTCACATTGAATATCTCGGAAAAAGAATGGCGAAATTATCAAATTAATTTTTCACCTACTAACCAGGTGGCTTTTTCCTTATGTAAAAAGGTTCAAAACATTTAGTCCGCTTACAATTCAAGCATAACGCCCGGGAGCGTTGAGAGGAATATTTGTAGAAAATTGGTCCCGCCGGCTGAGATAGTCAGCCTTCCTCTGCTGTGGAAGAATATTTTGTACAGAGCAGATATGCTAACTGATCAAGTCAGTGTTTATCCTTATGAAAGAATATTCGCTGTCTTTAGCAGCCTGTGACTAATACATAGCCGCATAGAACCAATTGGTATTCCTATATGAAGAAATACTCACTGCCAGAGGCAGTAACCTGTTTACGTAGGCCATTAAGATGGTTCATTGAGAATATTCGCTGTCTCTAGCAGCCTGTAGCTAATGCATAGCCGAATAGCACCAATTGGTATTCCTATTTGGAAGAATATTCGCTGCCAGATGTAGCAACCTGTTTAGCCTTTGAGATGGTTCATTCGCTGTCTTTATCAGCCTGTGGCTAATACATAACCGAATAGAACCAATTGGTATTCCCATGTGAAGAAATATTCACTGCCCGAGGCAGCGCACCTGTTTATATAGGCTTCTGGGATGGTTCATTGAGAAAAATACTAACCTTTTCTCCATCGTAGTGCCTTGGCGACCATCTCTCGAAGGCATTAACCTCGCTCACTCCTCTGAGTACGCAGCGGCTACACGTCCTGCAGAGATGGCGTTCTAGACAGAACTAACAATAAGAGACCCTAATCTTGCAGAGATTATGGTCTCGGGCCTCTCTGTCACTCTCATTGCTGCGACCGCTGCTGCTTGACAATGAATACTCGTGATCTGTGACCCGACAAGACAAAACAGGAACATCCCGTTCTTTTAAAATGTGTATCAATATCCTTCAGATAAAAATCAAGCATTCACTGTATCTAACAGTCCTGGACTGTTGGAAGAGTAAGCCTGGCCCGCCTTCCTTTGCAATACTCTACGCCTTCCGTAGTTTTTTTTTTTTTTTTTTTTTTTTTTTTTTTTTTTATTACTATTGGATTTAGCAGTCCTGGACTGCTGGAAGAGTGAGCCTGGCCCGCCTTCCTTTACAATATTATACGTCTTACGTAGCTCTTTTTTTTTTTTTTTTTTTTAAATATTATTATTATTATTATTATTATTGGATTTAGCAGTCTTGGACTACTAGAAGAGTGAGCCTGGCTCGCCTCCCTTTACCATATTCTACGCCTTACGTAGTTTCTTTTTTTTTTTTTTTTTTTTTTTTTTTTTTAATTATTATTATTGCTATTGGGTTTAGCAGTCCTGAACTGCTGGAAGAGTGAGCCTGGCCCGCCTTCCTTTACATATTCTACGCCTTACGTAGTTTTTTTTTTTTTTTTTTTCAAATTATTATTATTGTTATTGGATTTAGCAGTCCTGGACTGCTGGAAGAGTGAGCCTAGCCCGCCTTCCTTTACCATATTCTACGCCTTACGTAGTTTTTTTTTTTTTTTTTTTTTTTCAAATTATTATTATTGTTATTGGATTTAGCAGTCCTGGACTGCTGGAAGAGTGAGCCTAGCCCGCATTCCTTTACCATATTCTACGCCTTACGTAGTTTTTTTTTTTTTTTTTTAATTTAATTTAATTTAATTTTTTTTTTTTTTTTTTAAATTTATTTATTTATTTATTTATTTTATTTATTATTATTATTATTATTATTTTAAAATTATTTTCAACGAATACGTGGTTTAGATCCCACTCGTGTAACGCCAGCGTTCAAAATAAAAGAACTGCCCGCGTCGGTTGCAAAGCAATCGAGCGCCATAAGGTTAACTTACGTCTTTTGTGATGTTTACCTGCGCTGGCACTGTTTCAGTGAGAGCCGAATGCACAAAGCATATTCAGCCACACAGCCTAACTGTGGGCTGACGCATTCCCGCGCTGTCGAGTTCGGCTTTCGTGTCCTAGACAACGACGTGCGATTCGGTTAGAGCCGAATGCACAAAGCATATTCAGCCACACAGTCTAACCATGGGCTGATTCAATCCCACGCTGGAACTCGAATCCCGTGTACATAGACACGGGTGTGCGATTCGGTTAGAGTCGAATGCACAAAGCATATTCAGCCACACAGCCTAACTGTGGGCTGACGCAATCCCGCGCTGTCGAGTTCGGCTTTCGTGTCCTAGACAACGACGTGCGATTCGGTTAGAGCCGAATGCACAAAGCATATTCAGCCACACAGTCTAACCATGGGCTGATTTAATCCCACGCTGGAACTCGAATCCCGTGTACACGGGTGCAGACACGGGTGTGCGAAGCCACGCACAGGATATCCCGGCTGATGCAATTCCACGTTACAGCTCGAGTCTGCCTAGAAACATCAATCTGACACTCTTTTAGGTTATACTTACTGCGAGTGTCCTTTGTATTAATTTTTTCTCGGGGTCTCTTCGTAAGGGTCCCCGATCTTCGCGATTATCCTTGATATCACTTTTATGATAAAAAGTCGACTTTTCGTCGAATATTACTTTCCTTATTCTATTATTTGCACTATCGTGCAAAAAAAACTTGTGTTTACACCGGCACAAAACGAAAGAATGAGAAATGTCGTGGTGCGCGTTGTCATGAAGACGGAGCGCAGGCAAAAATTTTTTGCTTTAAACTTGTGGCGTCACTGGCGTGGATCGGGGGTACTACAATGTCTATCTCGAGGAAGAGGCGCGAAATACAATAAACGTATAGGTGGCTCTGGAGAGGCGTGTGCACCGTTAAAGTATATGTGAAAATCCAAGTGCTTTCAACCCCCGATGCGCGTCGGGATCTCTCGGTCGTAATTCATGTTTCGCCGAACGATCAGGTGTGGTGCGGTGCCGGATAGAGGGTACTAAGACCCTCCTCTTTTGGCCTTTATAGCTTTTCTAGTTTAGTACCGTCTATGTAGCGTGTGTATACGATATAGCAGCAAAAGATCCGAGAGAACCGAAGTGAGAAACATTTCATGGCCGATGACGTAATGGCATGGTTAGCGGTGGTCTTGGGTTGAAGATACAGTTTATATACCCACTCAACCACGACTGGAATATGAGCTGAAACTCCGGAGTTTGTATACGCGATATTGAGGGTTGACGTCGAGCGCCGAATGTAAAATTGCTGTCACATATCGTCTGTTTTTATGGAACTGACGCGTACGAGGCGATTCGTCATAGATGTCCTGATATGTCGATTCAACGGAACCAAGTCTCTCCGCCTGTCGGGAAAGTGATCGAAAACTTATACATTTTTCTCCAGAAGTTTGTACTGCGGCGAGATAACTTTTCATATGGAAGAGGCAAACCATATATGATATGGCATTCATGATGATCAGGTATGAGAATGTTGCTTTCGCCAGCCCGTTTCGCAGGTGGCTTAGGATTATCCCTGCGCGGCTTTGGTTTTCTCTCGCGAGATAGATATATTTCGCGTATATTGACGTATATGTATAATGTACGGATTGAGGAAATTGTAATGTGTGCGTTCTATGCTCGTACTCCCTGAAGCAGTCGGAGCGCACGAGAGAACGAGGCAGACGTGCGGGCGTTGTACGATCGAGTATGCAGTACGTAGGATATCGGACGAGTTGAACGAAGCGTTTGCGAAAGCGCACGGCCGCGCACGGAGATCAGCATACGTCGCGTGTTATTTACAATTGGCGGGGATTTATGTCTCTGGGCCGGATGAGGGCAGAGGCGAGCCCAGGCAGAGAGAGAGAGAGAGAGAGAGAGAGAGAGAGAGAGAGAGAGAGAGAGAGAGACACGTAAAGGAAGAGATAGAGGAGAAAGAGAATCGTGGCACATACAGAGAAGCGAATTCAGTGGTATGGCGCACACGGGGTACACGATGCTCGCATAGAGGCCGCCTTGCCAGCCAATTCCCGGCGGCCCCGCTATATTTACGAGGCCCATAAAGTAGCGAGCACGGCCGCGTATATTGCCGCGTAAATATCAGCTTATGGAAATATAGAGCTCAATATCTGCCTGCCCGCCTGCTTTTCTTCCCCGACTCCAACAACGGCAATGGCAGCCAGAGGAGCCCCGTACCAGGGCAACTATACTTCGCCTCTCAGCCCATTTAAAAAACCACCACTCTATCTCCTTATTTTCCTGTACGACGGCCATGTGCTGGGGCTAACTCTGGGTTATATTTTTTTTTTTCGTCGCTTCTCTGTAGGAACCTTTAGGGTTTTCGTTTGGCCCTATGACCATCTCTCCTTTCCACCTGCTGTGGAATTCGAGGAATCAATCGATATTTACGGATTCTATAATTAAGTTGGGTGCTGCAGACGATACGGGGGGTAGCGAAGCATGAGTTTTCGGCAGAGGTGACATGGATTTTGAAACAGCAGCCTAGAAGAGGATTTTGCTTGTCCATGGTTGACGCCATTAGCTCCCAACCATCCATCACCATTAACACAGATGTACCCGGGGTTGCCACGAATGATCCATTAATCACAACTATATAAACACTCTCGACGGTTGTGGACGAAATAAGGGATGCACATCCTCGAATTTATATACATATTGAAAGTATCGCTAATGAATAACGAATCGGGAATTCATCAGGCTTGCAGATGCGACACAGTTATATATTAAATAACTAACTCAATAACTCGCTGCCCGTAACTGATGGAGTGTCGTTATTCTCTTGTTTTGAGTTTCATACAGTGATTTATCACCATACCGCTGTTTCTCTCTGATCCAGAAACTTTTTGTAAAGCGCAACAGTAAGAGAGAGACTGGTGATTCTATCAGAGAATTTCGGGAATTACGAAGTCGATTAATAGTCTGCTATTTCGTTTGGTCGTCTGGAGTCTTAAACGCTTATTATGCTTGTTTTGACCAGCATTTCATGTACTGAGGATTTCGACCACTTTACCGCTCAGATGACGTTGACTTTTCGCTGGTTATATTACAGGAATCTTTAGAAAAAAATTCTGTCGCATGTCCATTGCGCAACGGCTGGAGAGGGGAACAGGGGACACAGCTCGGGAGTAAAAGTACAGCACGTGAATTTCAGAGAAGAATGCGCGAGAGTTCTGTTTTTGGTGGTTGCGGTTGTGCTGTACGAACCGCCGGAATATGAGAGTCGAGTAGCACGATGAACGAAGAGCTAAAGGCTCACCAATGTTGCGATGAGAATCGAGACGGCGAAAGAGCGGACAAGGGGACCGGATCGCCCCGCGGCCAAAAGACTTTTTCAACGTTCCGCGATGTGTTTACGAGAGTCAGCTGGCAATTAATCGCGATTTACGGCGTACCTCGCGGGGGCCTACGAGACGTTCAAAATGTATTAATTTTGTTACGAGCCAACAGCAGGCTTCAACCGAACCGACGAGTTTAGGACTATACCGCCATCATGGATATATCTTCCGTTGCGTGTGTTCGAAGACCCCGTTGAGTCTCCCGTCCACACCGACTAACTGGCGAGATCATACATCCGAGGATCTTTTTTTTTTTTTTTTTTTATCGGGGACAGCTGTCTGGAGCATCGTCGCCGCCAGCTCATCGCGTCGTACACACACGTTTCTCTTTTCACTCACTTATGCACGAGACGAGCTCGTGAAGAAGTACAATCAACCGGAGTAAAAATTAAATCTACAGACTCTTCTCTGAACTTTATGTGCCTGTATAGTTGTGTACATATCTTTCTGGAAATTGAAATGCCATCACAACGCCGAGTTTAGACAGGCATGGATTGGAGTTTTCCACTTGGTTCATCACAAATTATATGATGGTCCGAGTTTTAGCCACCGATACGATTGGTCGCATTTTACGATGCACCCGAAACATTGCAAACGAAAAGTTTCTAGGTTCATTGCAAGCGTTTCTACTATAGTTAAATTGGATTTTCAGAATGTTATTTCCCATAATATGTGTGTTGTCGGGGTTGAACGCCCGATATAGGCGCGAGGCCTCTGCGTTTACCAATTTGTAAAAGCTTCTCCCAGAACTATGGTTGCCCCTGCTTACTAGAATTAATCCCCCTAAAGTCGAAGGTTAACTTAAAACTGACAAGGAACGATTCATCTTTGATGAAATTTTATGAATTCTATGAAATATTTTTCCAGCACCTTTCGGCACTAACATTGAGGGTTTATCAATCCTTATCGCAAGTTTTTGGAATTAAAATTCCAAAAATCATGCGCAGGCGTTACATCTGTAGATAAAATATGAACATTTTAATACGATGATAATAAAGTTGTTTGAAAATTATTTCCAACAATTTTTCATTGAAATGGGGAACGTCTTTGCCTGCGGGAAACCATTGAGACGAGACAGGCAAACCTTTATTAAAAGAATCGGAAGAGAAATGTGGGCGTTTCGCGAGGAATTCCAAGTACCGCGGAAAAGAAACGACGAGGATCTCTCTTGACTCGGGGGACGAGAGACGTGCCCGCGAGGAAGTAAACGAGGGCTACGTTAATCACGTTCACGCCCTGTTTCAAACGCGAGCCTCGTTCTCTCGTTTTCGCTTTTCTCGATAGTTCTTTTCTCCCCGCCCCTCGAGCTGGCTCTTTCAGATCAGTTGAGCGCCCAGGAAGAAGGAAGTAAAGTGGCAAAATATGCGCCATCCACCCCCGGAAAAGAAAGATCACGACGAGTAACGAAGAACGAACCTTGCGTCAGACAGCGCTGCAATAACTCCTTAACGAATCGGCTAAGACTCGAAGATAAACGAGTCCAAAGGGCAAGGAAGAAAGTGGAGAATGCTTGAATTAATCGAGTTAAACTCCGGGGTTGTTCTAACGGGCACAGAGACCTTCGCAAAAGAGACTGTGTCGTAACAAATTGATTTCGACGAATTACCATTCAAACTAACTCTGATCTCTCATCTTTGACTCTTTCCTCCAGCGCAAAACATCGTTTTGAGGGTGTCATCCCTCATTTGGAATCTCCGTAAGCCGGCATTCATTGCAAATTGTTTTAACGATCGAATGTTAATTGATGTTTTAAGCAAATATGGAAGTATAATTCAGGATGTGCCGAGTGATAGGCCTACTTATTTATAAATAATGACTCTTAAACTATTATTCGAATGACTCGTTTGGATAATTTAGTCAGGTGTTGAAAATGATACTAACAATTTGGTACATCTACACCTTTTGTTTATCGAAGCCTAAATTTTTCTTTTTGATTGCAAGAAGTTTGTACGTATAGTTTCATTCATTACGCCGATTAACCAATAACCGTAGCATATTGCCATATTTTCTTTGGCGTACGTAGCGAGGAACAAAGAGAAGGACGACACGAAGAGATCGCGAGAGAGGAGGCTCTTCGAGAAGTTGAAAAGAGTTTGAGAATGGAGCTGAGGGGAACTCGCTGCACGCCGCTGACTACTTGGCTGTAAATAACGCGGCTTATTGTTGAATAGCGGTCCTCCGGCATCATTAACTCTATCGCGGATCTCTCGGCGCAGCGGGTGTCGCGATATAACTCTTAACGCGCGCGCCTGCTGCCCGCTCGCTCGTACAGAGCACAGTATGTGTGCTGTTGTGACTGCCGAGTATGCCATGTATATTATATATGTTGCATACCATGTAACTTTAGTCGCCATACTGTATATCTCTCGTGCGTGCTTTCTCGTTCTGGACGACGCATGTTGCGGCGGCGTTCGAGAGTTAGTCGAGTATTACAGGTACAACAAAATCCGAGCTAATGATGCCTCGAAGGTGGCTCCATTTGGCATTAATTCTTTCTTTGTTATCGTACAGATGTATTATATTGAATAAGTATTTGGGGGTTCAGCCGGGAATGATCATCACGGCGGACGGATTTCTTGGGAGACCTCGAAATCTCGTAATTGGGCTCTACCTAAAATCGTCCAACTTTATTTGCGAGTACCAGTGATGGATTTCATGGGAGATCTCGGAATCCCGCAACTGGGCTCATCACTCCTAAAAACATTCTTGACCATAATTGTTCCGTCCCAAACGGAATTCGTATAATTTCTTGTAGTATTTGTTTTCACGAACGATCGTTTTGCTTTTCATTCTATTCATTCTATTCTTTTGCTTCCTTCAAAAACGCTTTTATATGAGAGAACATTTGCAAGCAAAATTTTTGAAATCGTCTCGCCGGATTATCGACGATGAGACTCTCAGACTTCAATTTGTATAGAAGACAAGCCTTTAAATTATTTTATTGATCGCAGCTGTGACGATTATTTTCCGACCATTGGGTCTTTCCACTAATCCTCTTCAAGGCGCGTCGAGTCTCGTCAGGTCTTTTATTGTTTATTGTTCGACCGATTGAACCACTGACCCATTGAAGGGTCAGACGGCTCGTCGCCGACGTCTATCTCTTTTTCACTAAACATTTTGATACAGCTCTCACGTGCAAGGTTTTTCCGAAAAAGCACCAATAGCAAAAACCTCGCTTTCTCAATTCTATTTCAACCAATCAAAATTTCTTATTTCTCCACCAATCATAGTTTTAATGAGTGTTGGGGACGCCTTTTCGAGACTTCTCAGCTCATCACCTTTTTTTTATATCGTTAGTTATTCACCATTTTTCAAAGAGACAAGTCCACTCTCGCGATCTTAAGATCATCTCTTATACGTGTTAGACTTGTCTACTCGCGATCTTAAGAATACATTTAAGTTGCGTGATAACTCTTTCAATATTTTTAAATCTTCATCAGTCAACAAGTGTAAATAATAGCAATATATCAGTGTTTTTAAATTGTTTGTTATTTTTTCACAACAAAATTACCTACACCTCATTAGTTTAAGTTGTAGGCAGTGCGCGTCATCACGGTGTTGCGTTATTTCAGATCAGGATTTACGACCCTGGTTGACTCATCAAAAAATCGAGTCGCACCGTAACGTGTATACATAACAATAATCATTCAGGGAACATTATAAAAGACCATTAACTGGTGCTTTGCAAGTACCCAAGGATACAAGAAAATATTGTAAATAAAAATACCGAAGATGCAAGATTCAAGAAGAGAGTGGAAAATAAAAACAGAAAATTGAATAGCAAAGCTTAGGTATCTCAACGTTCTTGCACCTGCTTCGTATCAAACAAAGCGCGAATTGACGCGTAGCATGAAACATTGTCATATCGAGAAAAACGTACCGTTACACTATATTCCTGCTTCAACATTCATAATATGAAACTTACAATCAGTTGAAGATTTGCGATCTGAGAACTTTCCTGTGAAGAAAACGTTTACTCTTTGATTTCCATAAATACGATATTTCTCTTCTCAGAGTGATCGCCATTGCTCTGTAACAATTCTACTATTGCATATACGAGATCTCTGTATATACGCATAAATAATTATATACGTGCATGTGTATTTGCGGCAAAACCACGGGGGTCTCTTCGTACATCGGAGGGCTTCAAGCTCGCGCGCGCTTTATGCTCGATCGAGAGATGCAATAAGCGAGGTTGAAAATCACGGCGTGAATCATTCCGGGGCCGTACCACCCGTCAGGGTCTCAGCGGAGGTCGCCGCGGGGGCTCGGCCCTTCATCACCCTTCAATGTTCTAAAGCGTGGCTCTCCACGTCGTTTCGTACTCACACAGTGATCTTGGCACTTTGATATGTGTGTGATCATGTGTATTATAATACATATATTATATATATATATATATAATACTTTCTTCATGATGTGGACCACAGAAGAGCTAAACCGAGAGACGAGTTTCGTGTGGCGAGAGACAGAGAAGGAGTTATCGGGTAGTAGCCTACAACAACCCTCTAATGAACGTCTCAATATGCACATCGCACAAGGTCCCTTCCTCTCTCTCTCTCTCGCTCTTTCGCTATACTGACCCTTTCGATAGCTGTCGCTTCCACACACGCTATTATAATGCCGATGAGAGAAGAGGTATAACCCGTTTACCCATTATGCATATACATATATGCTCTTATGATAGATTCTCTATCCTTTTCGGTCCGTTAGGTAGCATGGGATCGCGAATGAAACACGCCCTTTCGCCCCGAGCTTTAAACTGTATTATGATCCCCTTTGACTGGCTAATAATTTCGAGGTTTCGTTGTATACATATAGCTCAAAGGATTCTATAGCGTGGAATAACGTGGGGTTGATTGTCCTCCTGCCAAGATCTGTATATACTTGACACCATATATTCGTTCTCAAATATATGTATTTGACATTCGAACGCTACGGCGTTGTACACAATGAAATATTGTAAAGGCTGCGTGCATCGTGTGCTGTGAAAAAAATTCCAATTCAAAATTAATTATCAAGTATATGAAGATCTTGTAATATACAGAACAGGCATACATATGAAACGTAATATAATAATAATGTATGCGAATTCATCATGTTAAAATTTTTTTTTTTCAATAATCAACGTAACGATTTATTTTTCATAATAATTTATTTAGTAAATTAGGCCAGTATGGGTGATTGGAACTGATTTCAGTTAAAAATGCAATGAAGCTTAACAGATGTGTGCGTGGAATCTCACAATGTAACTGCAGTTCTTATGGAATCCTGGTAGAGTTCTATACAGTTCCTGATAGTTTATATCAATAGTTCTGGTCAATTGAGCCACGAAAATTGTTTATTAAATATTAACGGATGCTAACGACCGGAAGTTAGCATAATATTGTGGATCCAAACAAATCAAACGGGAATCCGGTAGTTCGCGTATAGTTTTACAGTTCTATGATCATAACAGCCGAAAAGGTTCGGCAGAATAATACAATAATTATTCATAATTATTACGAACATGAAATTCATAAGCGCAAAGTCTATGGACTCTTCTTGCCTTTTGGTGCAAAAATTTTAGATTTCCATTTTCTTTTCATTATTTTGGACCGTCTTTAGTGAGATCCCAGTAGCGATTGACATGATAGGTACATCTATACATATGTACGATTTTTTTGAAAAAAAAAAAATTCCAATTTCTGACTATATAGCTATTCTATAGGATTACCTTCAATTATCGGCGCAAAATTTTTGGATACTTTCTGGAAACGGATGCTAACGACCGGAAGTTAGCATAATATTGTGGATCCAAACAAATCAAACGGGAATCCGGTAGTTCGCGTATAGTTTTACACTTTTATGATCATAACAGCCGAAAAGGTTCGGCAGAATAATACAATAATTATTCATAATTATTACGAACATGAAATTCATAAGCGCAAAGTCTATGGACTCTTCTTGCCTTTTGGTGCAAAAATTTTAGATTTCCATTTTCATTTCATTATTTTGGACCGTCTTTAGTCAGATCCCAGTAGCGATTGACATGATAGGTACATCTATACCTATGTACGATTTTTTTGAAAAAAAAAAAAAAAATTCCAATTTCTGACTATATAGCTATTCTATAGGATTACCTTCAATTATCGGCGCAAAATTTTTGGATACTTTTTCTTTTCCCCAAAACGAATGAAAATTAGTTTCTCAAACTTACGTTGTTAAATTACAATTAATTATTTAATTCAATACGTACTTTGTAGTCATTTCAACAAGTGTTACGTCAGCTGTTGTGGTTTTTTTTTCTATACACCGGTATAAAGGTATATATATATACGTAACGTAGGCACAGTACATGCATATTGTATGTGTGTTAAAACGCGAGCAGTCTTCGCTCTAGACGAAGCGCAAATAATGCCGTTTCATCTCTGTCAGCTCTTCATTACTCACTCGCGCAAAGCCCTTCGTGCAACGGCGAATGGTAGTGGTGCGCGTTTTATACGTCGTGCAGCCAGAGGGAAGTCTGCTTCGGTGCTGCTGTTTGCTGCCTCTGTGCATTTCAACGCGACGCGACGTGCCAAGCCGAGAAACCCCGCCGCCAGAGCACCTCGGTAAAAAGGATTTTTCCCCCGGATGCGTTTTGCCCTCGACTCTCTATACCCGCAACCATGTTTTCTCCCCGGTACACTTAATAAATCATAAAATCTCTTGGGTACATAACAGACCGTGTCGCGTTTTCACACGCGAGACTCTCGGCTTTTAGAATCGTAATGTCGGATAAAGACACAAAGAAAAATCGCAAAGTGTGCACCGAGAGAAATTAACGTGCTGGATTTTGATAAATGAACAATTTTGATAGATGAACAACCGCGCACTTTCAGCTCAAAATCTACCTGCAATATTCGAGTTGAAAATTTTCACTCGTCAGTCTAATCGGTTATGACAAATTACTTTGAAAAACGAAAAATGAAGCACGAAAATTATAGCACGTTTTTCTTTTATTAATTTGCCATTATTCACGCTAGGCGTGGTGAATCGCGTCCATTTTTTTCCAGGGCTTTGTAACAGATAAGTTTGTACTTGCCCTGAAATTTTTGAATAGCCACTACTTATTTATGCACCTGACATCGAACGATTCTTCTCGTCATAACGGCTGATAATGCCATGCATATGACCCTATATGCATTCCAAGAGTATCTATACGAATTTTTATATCGGAAAGTTGGTGGTGAATCTCGTTTAAATTCTTCAGGTACACGAAGTACACCTTTAAAAATACGGTGTTAAAATTTCAAGTCACTGTAACTTATTTTAGGTACGAGCAATACCTCCTTAACATAATTACATGTGCACAGACCGAATAAAGACCGTCAGCTCAACGTGCTCGAATTACGACGATTCAACTAATATTTTACTATTTCCACGATTTACGAAAAATAATCTTCAATGTGAGCTTTCATCTGACTAAAACCATGCAGGTCTATCATTTTAATTATCCATATATTATTCGGTCTGTGCTCGTCTATTTCAATAAATCTTTACTCTGTCGAGGTTTTCTTTTTGATTCTTCAAAATGATGATTAAAAAAAACATGCTCATTCTCTTGGATCATTTATCCGCTATAATTATACGTGAGAATATTCATATGAACGATATTTCTTATATTCAAACCAATCTCATCCCTCGGCAGTATCACACGTAAAAATGAAAATCCGCGCGAGATATAAATAAAGGAGAAAAATCTTCCGTCGCAGTTACTCGAAACGACGTTAATATTTTTACGGAAAAATTTCACCAACTTTCGTATCCTTCCAAGAAATTAAACGAATGGCATCATTTGGCAAAGTTGTCCCATTACGCGTTGGATGTGTATATATAAGACAGAGACCGCCGTAGTAGAGATCTCGGACGCAATATTGCCGCGGCAAGCAGGAGAGGACGACGTCGACAATTCTACTTTTCTCCCTTTAATCTTTCTTATTGCAGCATCTCCCTCTCTTTTTGTCCTTTCGCGAGATCCTTCGTGTACCATCCCGTGCGAAAAGAAGAATTGAGATAGGAGAGGAAAGGAGAGAAGGATAGAAAGTAGTAGAAGCCAAAAACCGCGATTTCTGAAGAGGTGTATATCTGTACGCTGTAAGTATATCCAGGACGTGATATTATTGCCGTGAGTATCAGCAGAAAAGAGTATACCAGGGCCAGAGATGAGTAGGGAGATGCACAACGCTGGCATTTTAGGTGTACCCACCAGAGTGGCGCTGATGACGTAGCGGCCAAACCTAGAGTATGATTTTGTGATCATCGCCTCGGTCAATGCTGCAGAGCTCTTCGGTATTAGAATATCGGGGTGCAGTGTTCGATATTTTAGTGGATATTGCAGAACGCACTTGGTGCTAATGGGTAAGGTAGACTGTGAGTTTCAAAATGTGAGGAAATGAAAATCATCTTTAAAAATCACGCTTCTGCGTGAAATTTTAAATCAATTATGTACGTGATTGGAGAGTAATTAATTATTGAAGCTGCATTTTTATTCACGGGCCGTATAAAAAATCATACAATATCATGCAACTCTTAATAACTATACGAAAAATGTTAGGAATTTAATGAAAATAGACCCAAATAATCCTTCTCATCTTTGGACAGAAGTTTACGAAGTCCGAAAAGCTTTTCATATACATATAATTGTCAAGAAATTGTAAGAATAAAACAGCTCGAGTTGTAAAATTATGCACACTCGGGATATGTCGTGACACGGATCTCTCCCTCGCACGTTACCCGCCCGGCACCCGCGCACCCGCGAGGGCACGAGCGACGGTTCCCCGATTTGTCCCTTTCCGCGTGTGACGGAGCACATGAGAAAAATTTCTACAATGTATATATATGTTCAATAAGGGGATAGTAATATTTTTTAGTCTCTCCAGCTATTTTTCAATGTCTCATTGACCTTTTATATCAATCGAATATCCAAATTGTTGTTTGCACAACGAAAAAAAATTGTTCCTGGATAAGTTATAAATTTATTGTTGTCATTTTTTTAACCATGCTTTTCTCTCGGTGCACCCTTCCTTAACGATATATATACCAACAATGTTACCAGCGGGTTTCAATGAAATGTGTGCGGGAAAGTAAAGAGAATAAATTATAGACGAAATTGTGATAATTGCCTATATATTATTGTTTGAGGACTTTTCCGAATTTTACATTTTTTTTCGCCGATACGTTCATTGCAGCTCCAATAATGATAATCGCAGATGGAGTGTCTGAAAAAATTAAAGGGTTATTCCTGAATTTTCGCTAAAAATATAATTATTCTGAATTTTGTGTTTTATTTTTGGTAAACAATGCATGATAATCAAGCGAAGGAGCACGATTAATATACAGCCTTCTTGTGTCCTTATTTGTACCTATATATGCATATCGGTCGCGCGCGAGCCTATATATTATAGCGTGCATCACCGAGGCCTTGCTTTTTGTCCCTCGCATGTGGCACCCATAAAGGCCCATTCAAGACAGGCAGGTAGCCTCGTTCTCAGTTTTCGGTTTTTCACGCTGAATTTTCCTAAATACTTTGTCCGCTAAAGTCCAAGAGAATCAAAAAGCGCCCTTTTCATCGATGCCTAGATATGCCCACAAAATTCAGAAAAATCGTCAATTAATACATGTTTATGCTAATAAAATCGTGATTATCATCGTTAGTCCTAAAATAAACATATTTCTCAAAGGAAAAAAATAAATCATGAAAATTTGAGTCACAGATTAATGCTAATTAAAACAGGAAAACGGTATATTTTTTGAGATCCCCCACCTGATCATTGTTGATTCTAAAATAAAAGATTTTGTCGGGGAAAAAAACTACGAAAATTCGCTCCTCATACAAAAAAAGAGAATCCTCATTTTTTAGCGATTAACTGTAAAACTCCTTTATGTTTTTAGGCTCCTCCAGGTGGGGAGCCATTATTTGAGCTGAAATGTATTTTGGTGAAAAAATGCAAAATTTGGAAAAGTCCTCAAACAACTACACCTTCAAAAACATAACTGTATATGCATATCTGAGAAAAAATTTTAATCAAAGTTTCGAATTGAAACTTGCACTTCAAACAGTACACACTAATTTAAAAAAAAGTGGGCGCGTGGAGTTTCCGCGCGGCAAAAGTGAATATGGTGATGAAGAAAATTTAAGATTTATTGGCCCGTCTCTCTCTCTCTCTCTCTCTCTCTCTCTCTCTCTCTCTCTCTCTCTCTCTCTCTCTCTCTCTCTCTCTCTCTCTCTCTCGATGTCTCACTATACCAGCTTTAGCCTTAGTTTTTAAGTTACTATTTCTGTGTACAGTGTTCTCGATTTATACGCGTGGGTCGCTCCACCCTGGTATAATAATAAAAGTTCTATTCTATTCTATTCTCTCTCTCTCTCTCTATATATATATATATATATATCTCTGAATGGATGAATATTTGTTTTCGATTAGATCCCTCGCGATGATTTTTATCTCATTCATAGATGTAAATTATGGAGGTGATATTTTAGATGAAATCAAGAGTAATGTTTTTAATTATGAGCGAGAAATAGAGAGAGAGAGAGAGAGAGAATTTTATAAAATGCATGTAGTATCAAAGGATTTATACGATAAAAATGCAAACCATGAATACAACGTCAATAATATTTAATTTATTTAGTTCATTTCCATAGTTTTGTTTGATGGTGTTTGAATTGGAAAAGCAGACACTATAGCCTTATGGATACTGAAATACGAAACGTATGTTTTTGATTCTATTTTGTCCAGATATCTAGAAAAAAATAGCATCTATCGTAATTCCTGATTTCAATGTGCGAAATTTATTTTATACACCTCAGGGAAATAAACCGTGGTTTATTGCCCTGCACCAGCAGGGAAAACCACTTTGTTTCCCTTGGTGCATAAAATATCGTATTCACTACAGGGCAAAAATATACTAATATCTTTCTCTCTCTCTCTCTCTCTCTCTTCTATCTCTTCTATCTCTGTCTACGGCATCGCCAAGACATAATAAACGTTCTATCTATCTATCTATCTATCTTCCTCCTCTCTATTCCAGATAACGTTTGATCCCTCCGAATGATTCAACTTTTTGTTATGTATACAAAGCCTGAATAATTTTTTTGTATTATGTGAAATCTCTACTTGAACAATATACCCGGGTTTTGCCCGCTAAGATTACTTAAAAGGGATTCCAAATCCCGAAGTGAATAAAAGAGCAATTTTACGACGTCTCACCGTACTCTTCGCTCCTTGATTACTTCGTATAAAATTCTACTTGCTGAGGCAATGATACTTTCATGAGTGTTCTATAAAATCTTCTCTTTCGATTCATTTATATATACTACAAAACAAATGGATTATAAACTAAATTATAGGGTCGTCCGTGACCCCTGTATAACGAATTTTAAAAATCCATAGGTGCATGTGTACGGTAAGGGGTAAGTTTTGCTTGTTTTTTTCATACATTGCCATTCAACTGGCAGCCCGGTCTCTAAATCGCATATTTTGCTTCGCGCTCCACAAGTGCAGTTCCATTGGAACTTATTGTACGCGTAGAAAGAATATCGGCTAAAACAAAATTGAATAACAAAGGTGCAGTTGAGAACGAGTAAGCATGGCCCACGTGGTAAACAAAGAGCGTGTTTATGATCGTTGTGCATTTAAAAATTGTACGAATGGGCGGCATAGTACGCAATCACATTTATATCGCTTTCCGCGATTCGATGATCCTCGTTATGACGTTTGGATACAACATACAGGTAGGTATGATTAGTAATGTGTGTACAGAACCAAAAGGGGTCCCTATCATTTAGCCGAATTTTCAGCCAGCAAATTCGTCATTGAATGAAAAAAAAAAATAGATTTTCATTGGCCGGAATATTATTCATTTCGATAACATAAAATCTGAATAGTTACGTAGTTTATCATAACGTAATCGAATCGTAATATTCGCGAATGTCACCAGGCCGAATAATTTTTATTCGGCCATTCCAATATGCGGGGCTTATTTGTCTAGTCTTATCTATTGCCAATGTAATTTATTGTCATTTTATTTATAATTACTCGAAATAATTGTAATTTCATGTAGATAATCACGATGACTCGAAATAAATATAAAATGAAAAAGGTGCACGTTGAACCGTGCACATAGTTTTCTTGTTATTTTTCGCGATTCACAACAAAGCCCCTTTATGAGGAAGTCGTTATCTCAATTTCCCATTTCTCGTAGAAAAATTGTTGTGAATATCGAAAAATAACGGGGAACCCTGGTGAAAATAATTTGTAAGTTGCAATAATGAATAATTGAGTTTAAAATAACTATAAGCAATCAAAGTTTGTAAATTTTTCAATCTTAAGAGTGTCAACAGAACAGGATATTATTTTAATTTTTTTGGCTGGTGAATATTCATACTTTCTGGTAGAAAATTGCAGATCGTTTTGATTTTTTTCAGAAGTTATTACTGGTTTTACGAAGATTTACGAAATCTTATTTTTTATTTTTCGGCGGGGGAATTTCCTTAATTTTTGGTCGAAAATTGTAGATCATTTTGATTTGTCGTAGAAGTTAATACTTTTTATACGAAAATTTAGGAAATCTTATTTTGATCTTTTCGGCGGGTGAATTTTCGTATTATAATCGTAGATTATCGTAAATTTTCGTGAAATTTCGTAGTCTTCTACAAAATGCTACGGAATTTAGTTGCATCTTTTCGAAGTATTAGATTTTCACAATTTGTCGCAGATATAATCGTAGATTATCGTAATTTCCCATAAAACTTTCGTACTTTCTTACGGAAACATCTACGAATACATACCTACAATTTTTTTTTATCTAAAATTACGATTTCCTAGAAATTTATATTTTCTTGTATTTTCGTAGAACGCCATAGAAATTTTTTTCACCAGGGTAATGGCTGATAATCATTTTTCTTAGAAAATTGTAATTTGCTGTATTTTTTTCTCACAATTAAACTCTTACTTTTTACGCAATTTCATGAATATATACGATAATTTTTCGGATTGAAGACTGCAGTAGATATTTTATAATTTTTGAAAGCAAAACAACATTTTTTAAAACGAATTGTATAAATTCCTAGTTATTCTCAAAATTCTACGAATTTTTACGCGGAACGATTTCGGTTTGTCTGGATGTATTGGCTGTTAGTTATTTTTCACAGAAAATTGTAATTTACTGTATTTTTTTCTCACAAACTCTTACTTTTTACGCAATTTCATGAATTTTATTCCATAATTTTTTGAACTGAATAATCAGGCGGGCCTGATTATCATTATTGGGACCAAAACAAACGTGTTTGTCGAAATAAAACCCAAGATTTTGCAAAATTCGAAAAAGTCCTCAAAGTAAATAATTGCCAAAAAAAATTTTTTGAGCGGGTCGTATAAATTAGTAGTTATTCGTAAAATTCTACGAATTTTTACGATAAAAAATTTCTTTTTGGGAGAGTACCGACTTGTAGCTATTGTTCTTAAAAATATTTAAATGATTTCAGTGTTTGTTTAAAAAATCGTATTTTATTTTATAAAATGTAAGAACTGTTACGAAATTTTATGAAATTCTAATCCGTGATTTTTACATTCCCAATATTCTATTACTTTCTATAAAAAATTAGAATTTTCGATAACGACGGTGCAAAAATTCGTAGTTATTCATAGAATTCTACGATCTGTGACGAAATACCATTCTAGCTTTTATGAAAGGCGACACGGCATTTTTCGTAAAAACTTATAGAATATCCTACTATTTTCGTATTTATTCGTAGTAGTTCCTAGTAAATTTGGGAAATTTAAAAACCTTTACGAAAGAAAATTCCCCAATTATTATTTAAAATTTTTTTTAAGTTTTGGAATAATTTAACTTAGAAATTCGTATTAGTTATTGGCGTGGAAAATTACAAATTTCAACAATTTTTTTAAATTAATTACTTCGATATACGATTTCCTACAATTTCCTACTATTTTCTACGAATTTCTACAAGTATCTAAAATCGGCACGTTTTCGTAATTTGAGGTAGGAATTATAGCAATGAATAAGTTTCAACTTGCACATTTTCTCCAGCTTTTCCGTAGCTTAATTGATATCTTCAATCTCGGTGATTTATTCAGATTCTTGTCGCATTGAGATAATCTACAAATCTAATTGAAATTCAGTTTTGAATGCTATTAAACTCCTATGAGCCCTTAACTCGCAGCTTGTCCCTTCTTTTTTTCATATAATTTTATCTTTTCCTGAGTTTCACGGTTATTAATATCTGGTGAAGTTAGAGCGATCGCAGATTTTTTCTTAAATTCAAAATTAAATATGTTTTTATCCGTTTCGTAGGTTATTACGAATTTAATATCCACCAACCTCCAATTATATTCTATCTGTGTAAAAAATTTTACCCTGATATCTAAAAAAAATATTCGATATATTTATTTCGCGTCATTATTATTAAGATGACAATAAATGACATTAGCAATAGATTAGAAAAATAAGTCCCATATTATAGGTATCGAAAATTTTTCAACCCGGGAAAATGACTTTTGGTACTGTATTTAATTCGATAAAATGACATTCGACGGTACGTACGTAGCTAAACAAAAATCCTAGTAATACATTTTTCGGCTTATATAATGACATTTGCGAATATAGTTTCATTGAAGGACATCTTCAGTGTAGTCCATACCCAATTCGTCCCATTTCATCTCGTTTCTGCTATCATATACCTCTGGTCTCTCCCGTTTCTCAATTTTTTTTCATTTAGCTTCTTGTATTTATGCTGACGGTTATCTGATTTTTTACCTCGCTTTATCTCTTACTTTTTTGATTGACGTTATATCGATTGTCTGATGATTTATTTACATACTCTCCGATGACAGGTAATCCACGTTTAAAAACTTGGGCAGCAGCGACACTTAGGAATGCGGGATTATGTGCATCGCATTTTCATGAGTCGTGCTTTCAGAAAGACGGCAAATTAAAACGTGATGCCGTTCCACTGCCCTTTCATTGGGCAAAAAATAAACGGATGGAAGGCGTTACAGAACTGAATAACAGCTCTGTAAGTACAAGTTTTTCATCCATTACATCTTCGAGCATATCGATCGAGTCACATTATGATAATCTTGACGAAGAAGAACCCACTCATGAGAGCGAGGTGAAATACACTCAACCAGATGAAACAATAGGCGCAAAGATATTGAACCCTTTCGTCAGCAATGAAAGAAGCTGTCCAGTTCACACTTACTCGAAGCGTCCATTATCATTCTCGGATTCTGATGATGAATCAATGGCATGGACTGCTATAGAACCGGCTCTCCCAGAGCTTTCGGAAAATCTTGAGGAGCAATTGCGAACTGAGGTCGACTTGTGGATGGAAAATAGAAAGTTACGCCGCTTGAATACCGCCTTAAGAGTACAGATTACTGGTTATCGCAGACAAGTAAGGGAACTTCGTGTAAGACTCAGACGCGCCGTGAATCGTAATAACAGCCTACAGAAGAAAAGTAAAGCCCAAACTGTATCACAGTTCCTCGACGAAAATAACTGCATAGAGCCAGCAGCAAGAGCGATGGTTAAACTTCAGTTGCATCGCAAGAATGCTCCATTCGCTGATGACGAAAAAGATTTAGCGAAACAACTTTACTACTACTCAGCGGCGGGGTACAAGCGATTGCGGAAGGCAGGGTGCACTTTTCCATCGGAGAGCACTGTTCGATTATGGATTGCAGACATAGAAATTCAACCTGGATTCTGTCATGATATTTTTGTGAAATTGAAAGCGAAACTAGCGGAGTTGCCACCTGATGAGAGGATCTGTTGCCTAAAATGGGATGAAATGACCATCAAGAATTTCGAAGAATATTCCGTCAAGTTTGATTGCATCGAAGGACTTGTTGATCTTGGACCTCTTGGACGACGCAATGAACGAGCACGATATGTGTTTGCTTTTTGTCTAGATAGCATAAATGCACGAAATCCATGGCGTCAGCCGATCGCGTATTTTTTGACGGGAAATGGGATGAAGGCGACTGAAATAAACGAACTTTTACAGCAATGCTTGAAAAAACTCAACGATGCAGGAGCACAAGTTGTATTGGTAACATGCGATCAAGGACCATCGAACCAATCGCTTTTTTCATCTCTGCTAGGAGTGACAAAATCGACTCCGAGTTTCCATTGCGCAGGGCGAGAGTACTTTGCATCATTTGACTTTCCTCACTTGATGAAACGCTTGGTAAGTATGCTTAGGACTCATCGGTACTTATACTGCGATGGAAAAGTTATTGCGGCATATGATGATTTCATTAATACGTGGAAACACGACTGCAGTAATACAACTTCGAGGTTGTTAGGCCACATTACGGAATCACATCTTTTTCCGAGCAGTTTTGAAGCCATGAATGTAAAACGGGCATTTCAACTGTTGAGCCACACATTTTCTGCTGCAATACTAACTGCAGGTCATGACCCGAACGGTCTCAGTAGTGCAACGTGGAAAGATACTGCAGCTTTTGCCGAGCGAATGAACACCGTTATAGATGCCTGCAATGCGTACGAACTTCTATTCCGGAATCCTGCGAAACGACCTCTGTCTGATCGAAATCCTGGCATCGAAAAAACATTAATTGACTTCGTGCATTGGTCGTCTAAATGGGCCGTGGCAATAAATAATACAGCTTCATTCATTGGCAATTCAAGCGGAGTGGTACCTACACTGAAAAAAATTCCCTGTTTGAATGGGATTCCTCTTACAGTGACTTCTATTATAAAAACCTATTATTCAGTCAAAAAGGAATACCCCGGATTTGAGTTAGCCGCAGCACTCTGCAACCAGGACTCGGTCGAACATTTTTTTTCAAAATTGCGACAGCGCGGGGGATTCAATCCGAATCCTACAGCACGAATGGTACGTTTAACTTTCAGGCACATACTCTCCACAGGATATATCGGCACGTCCGACAGAGGAAACGTGCAATGTCCTGAAGCAGTAGCTCTTCTCAATCCGACGAGTATTGTTACTAAGGCATTCGAGAGAACAGACGATCTTCCGGTCAACCCTATCGAGCATGATGAAGAAGGCCTAAACGTTGACGTCACAGAGGCATCCGGAGTTATAGAATATTACGATACAGAAACGAGACACGACGACATTTCAACCTCTGACATTGTATCGTATGAGAAGAATGCGATCACTTTTTTTGCTGGCTACATCGCTCATCGCAGTATTAAGAAAAATCCTTGCGAATGCTGCCGTGATGAGATTTTAAAAACACCTATGGATGATTCGTCGCCAGATGAAATGTACATTGAGTATCGAGAGTACGATAACATCGACGAGGACGCTCCAAAAGTTACAAAATTGAAGCGACCTACTCGGAAGTTTGCAGCGATTGTAGAAGCGCAATTAAGAGCGTACTGTGAACTGTGGCAAAGGCACTGGCATACCAAAGGTGTTCTGGATAAACTGACTCACGATATCGTAACGAGCACGGCCCCCATGTATTCCGAGTGGTACGATAATAGCCATCAGTGCAGAGATCATCGGTTGCAGCAGTTGCAGTTTCTAATCCGTGTAAAACTATTTGCTCAAACGAAATATAATAATCGGGCAGCTCAAGCATCTACTGCAATGCGTAAAACGCAAAAACCAAACAAAAAATTAAGAAAACTTCAAGGTTTATGAATCCACTCGGGCATTCCACGCCCAACAGAAAGAGTTTGGGTTCTAATTACATTAGCCCTTGTGGGAGATTAGTCATGGGATCGACTTTTGTACCAATAAAATTGATAACACGTAAAAGTAGTTATCAAAATTTATAATAACTGTGAAGATGTCTTATGTAACACTTGAATTTCAGGCATGTGCGAATATTCAAAATTATGAATAATTCATCGTAAATTGAATTGAATAATTCAATCCATAATTCATATGAATAATTCATTTGATTGAATAGTTTGAATAGTGTGAGTAATTCACAAAATTTTAATAATTCATAAAAATTTAATTTTTTTCTGTATTTCTTTATGAAACAAAGGGAAAAAAATTCAGCATATATATGAGCAAGTCTACCAATTGTAGACGTCGGGTCCGGCCTCACCCTCTCGGATTTTTTTATAACTTTACTAGCTGAAAGTCTATGTCAAAAAACGAGTTCTAAATTTTTTCAGATTTTTTTCTCTCTTTTTTTCGCTGTTATTATATGGGGTTCATTTTAACTTCATTTTAAATTTCATTTTAACGGCATTGCACAATGATAACTGAAAAATCAATATTTTTTCGAAAAGCTGAGCTTTTTTCACATAGAAAACCTATGTTTTATATATTTTTTTATGCTGTTAAGATTGCGCGAAAACTGAATGAAGAACAAAAAAGTTGAAAAAATCACAAAATACCCCATATAATAACAGCGAAAATAAGAAAGGAAAAAATCTGAAAAAAATTTGGATCTCGTTTTTTGATATAGACTTTCAGCTAGTAAAGTTACAAAAAAATCCGAGAGAGTGAGGCTGAAACCGACGTCTACAATTGGTAGACTTGCTCATATTGTATATATTAGGTGATTAAAAAAAAATCGATAATTTTTTTCCTCGGAGCTCCATCGAAAAACGTTAGAACATAAAAAAAAAAGTAATATTCCCCAAATTTAGGTTTTAAAAAAAATTTAGATATTGCTCAAGCGACTTTTCGGTTTTTGCTGCTATTTGTTGAAAATCGCGACGTGAAATTTTTTTTTGCTCTCATAGCATAAAGTGTTTGTATTTAACAGAATCATTATTTTTTTTCTTTTCAGTAATCTGAATTTTTTTTTCAAGCTGCCTCAAGTAATTTATTTGCTGATTTTTCGGCTTTTTTAGCTGAAAATGATAAAATTAGCAATAGTTCAGCTACAAATGTCAATTTTTTTCTTTTTTACAAAATAAGAGGTGTGTACATAAAAAAAAACAAGTTGAGAAACATGTAATAAAATTACGCTTCATTCCCACAGATAGCCAGCTAGCTGATGGACTGACGAAACCATTGTCAGCTGTGAAGTTCCTAGAGTTCAGAGCGGGAATGGGACTGGAATGACTGCTCTACTAATTATTGATTATTTTGTTCTTGTTTAATGATAATCATGTTTGATATGGTCTGTTTGGGTTTTTCTGGGTTTCCCCATTCCTTAGCAACAAATGTTGGACCATTTTGTATTTCCCCAGTTATGTATAAAGAAAGCGCGAGGAAGGTCTGTCACTAGTATTATTTAATATAAAATGTAATTATATAAATATATATATATAGTTCATGGTGAGATTTTAAGTTTGATGCATAGTTAATAGCACAAGGTAATGAGATTACAGTCGATTAATTTTTGAGGAGGCGTGTTGGGTTATTGAGTATCTCTACTGCTAAGAATTATTTTCTCTCAATACCATGGTACAAAAACGAATCGACGTGGAGAGTGCCGGAGAGGAAATTTAAAAATAAACCAGTGATTTCATAGGAAGAAAGAACATAAAGTTCTTCATCTATATTCATTAGGATCTTTGTGACCAGCCTTCAGTCTGTCCGAGATATCCAAAGACTATACACGGTCCTTCCTCGTGCATTTAAATAAAAGAACTAGAGTAAAGTTAATAGACTGCGTTTTTATATTATTTATCTTCCCATTTCCAATACTGCTTTCGCCAATTCAACTTTTTCTAAGATTTTTATTTTTGCCGACTTGTTCATGCATCTTGGAAAAAATGTAGATTTTAAGTGGAGATACAGGCGAAATGTGGTTTCACCTAGAATTAATTTCCGCAGAAAAACTTTTTGCCACTACATTTGACCGTGAAAAAAGTATTTATCTGAAATAAATACAAAACGTATTTTTTTTAAATTACTAATATGGAAGTAAAATAAAAAATACTATTAAGGGATCATCTCAGTGTGACCGCCCGAAAAATCACTGATTTTCGCGATTTTTTTTTCATGGTTAGGATATCCTAATCGGTCTGGGTTTTTTAAAAATAAATTAAAGCAGCGATGAAGAATACAAAATGATTTTTGTTGCGGTGATTTTTTAGTTTTTTATTATTGTTATGAATTATCAAAAATGTTGTAAAAAAAAAAGAGTCCTAATCGGTGTCCACTTTTCCGGGCTCAATTTTGATCGGAAACAAAAATTTCAAAAAGATTATTAATCTGTAGGAAAGCCGCTATCGTCCTATGGAGGCTTTTTAAAAATTTTTTTTTGACAAAATGGCGGTGATTTGAACAAAAAGTAGTGAATTTGGCCTTTTTTCGACAGTTTTTCGAGAAAAAAAATAGGAAGTTTAAAAAAAAAAAGCTTCCATATATAGGACGATAGAGAATGACAAGAAGAATGTTCTGTAAAACTTTGAAATCGATATCTTCTCTCGGCAGCGGACACCGTTTTGAAAAACACCATTCCGAGAAAAACGCGCTTAAACTTTGAGATCTGTATTGCTATTGAGATTGTATTGAGATTTGTAATGCTCTAGTGACGAAAATAATTCGAATTTCGATTTAAAAATTTAACAGCATGTTTGTAACCGTGTATACTATCCGATAATGAAAAAAAAAAAAAAAGATTTTTGAAAATTTCACACTGAGATGATCCCTTAACTGAGTTTTTTTGTATTATACATATATTACAAAACCTTAAATCCCACTCCCTCTCTCATTCCCTCTTTATGCATTTATGTCATTCTCTCGCAGATTACTCTGTATCAATAAAACGATAGTGCAAATTGATAATTTGCAAAAAAAATGCTAAATCAGTTTCACTTTTACCGTGTGTGAATAGCACGCTTGTGTTTTTTTTAAATTATATAGTGTGTACTGTTTAAAATGCAAGTGCTAATTCACAGGTTTTATTTGAATTTTTTCTCAGATATGCATACAGTAATGTTTTTGACAGGGTATAGTTATCTACTTTCGGATTTTCCCAAATTTTGCATTTTTTTCACCAAAATACATTTCAGCCCAAATAATGGCTCCCCACCTGGAGGAGCCTAAAAACATAAAGGAGTTTTACAGTTAATCGCTAAAAAATGAGGATTCTCTTTTTTTGTATGAGGAGCGAATTTTCGTGATTTTTTTCCCCGACAAAATCTTTTATTTTAGAATCAACAATGATCAGGTGGGGGATCTCAAAAAATATACCGTTTTCCTGTTTTAATTAGCATTAATCTGTGACTCAAATTTTCATGATTTATTTTTTTCCTTTGAGAAATATGTTTATTTTAGGACTAACGATGATAATCACGATTTTATTAGCATAAACATGTATTAATTGACGATTTTTCTGAATTTTGTGGGCATATCTAGGCATCGATGAAAAGGGCGCTTTTTGATTCTCTTGGACTTTAGCGGACAAAGTATTTAGGAAAATTCAGCGTGAAAAACCGAAAACTGAGAACGAGGCTACCTGCCTGTCTTGAATGGGCCTTTATGGGTGCCACATGCGAGGGACAAAAAGCAAGGCCTCGGTGATGCACGCTATAATATATAGGCTCGCGCGCGACCGATATGCATATATAGGTACAAATAAGGACACAAGAAGGCTGTATATTAATCGTGCTCCTTCGCTTGATTATCATGCATTGTTTACCAAAAATAAAACACAAAATTCAGAATAATTATATTTTTAGCGAAAATTCAGGAATAACCCTTTAATTTTTTCAGACACTCCATCTGCGATTATCATTATTGGAGCTGCAACGAACGTATCGGCGAAAAAAAATGTAAAATTCGGAAAAGTCCTCAAACAATAATATATAGGCAATTATCACAATTTCGTCTATAATTTATTCTCTTTACTTTCCCGCACACATTTCATTGAAACCCGCTGGTAACATTGTTGGTATATATATCGTTAAGGAAGGGTGCACCGAGAGAAAAGCATGGTTAAAAAAATGACAACAATAAATTTATAACTTATCCAGGAACAATTTTTTTTCGTTGTGCAAACAACAATTTGGATATTCGATTGATATAAAAGGTCAATGAGACATTGAAAAATAGCTGGAGAGACTAAAAAATATTACTATCCCCTTATTGAACATATATATACATTGTAGAAATTTTTCTCATGTGCTCCGTCACACGCGGAAAGGGACAAATCGGGGAACCGTCGCTCGTGCCCTCGCGGGTGCGCGGGTGCCGGGCGGGTAACGTGCGAGGGAGAGATCCGTGTCACGACATATCCCGAGTGTGCATAATTTTACAACTCGAGCTGTTTTATTCTTACAATTTCTTGACAATTATATGTATATGAAAAGCTTTTCGGACTTCGTAAACTTCTGTCCAAAGATGAGAAGGATTATTTGGGTCTATTTTCATTAAATTCCTAACATTTTTCGTATAGTTATTAAGAGTTGCATGATATTGTATGATTTTTTATACGGCCCGTGAATAAAAATGCAGCTTCAATAATTAATTACTCTCCAACCACGTACATAATTGATTTAAAATTTCACGCAGAAGCGTGATTTTTAAAGATGATTTTCATTTCCTCACATTTTGAAACTCACAGTCTACCTTACCCATTAGCACCAAGTGCGTTCTGCAATATCCACTAAAATATCGAACACTGCACCCCGATATTCTAATACCGAAGAGCTCTGCAGCATTGACCGAGGCGATGATCACAAAATCATACTCTAGGTTTGGCCGCTACGTCATCAGCGCCACTCTGGTGGGTACACCTAAAATGCCAGCGTTGTGCATCTCCCTACTCATCTCTGACCAGGGCAAAGAGGCCACGAGCGGTACAGTTAAGGACGATAGAAATGAAGAAAAGGACCATAATTTTTCTGGAGAAATTGTTCAGTTTCTAACAGCGTGCGAGAACCCCCTGTCCCTCCTCTCCTCAATTCCACGTCATCCTGTCTTTTTGCCAAAAAGTTCTGTCCCATGTCCAGGCGCTATATATGGTAGAGCCCTTCTCTCTCTCTCTTTCTCTCATGGATGACCGTAGCAGGCGTAAGGAGAGGACAGCTTAACGAAAAAAAAAATATATATAAGAAGAGAGAGAGAGAGAGAGAGAGAGAGAGAGAGAGAGAGAGAGAGAGAGAGAGAGAGAGAGAGAGAGAGAGATAGAGAGAGAGTGAGAGGCAACAGCAGCAATACCCCAGGAGTTTCGGTCGTATTCGGCGTTTTACTGAAAGCCATTCGAACAAGATGGTGCCCCTGATAATGTAACCTTATAGGGGAAAAGCAATTTCTACCGCGGAGGCAAGCGAAGGAACTGCTGCTACCCAGAAGACAGCGCGGAGATAGAATCCTACGCGTATATATATACATATATATGCATGTTTGCGTGTGTGTGTACCTGTGTGGGGTACGATGTCCAGCGTTCGTGAGCTCATCCTCACGAACTCCGTAGACGGGGTCAACCCTTCCCAGCCTCGTTTTCTCAGTTCTTCTTCTTCCTACACCACTGCTCGATGCTCTATCGCACCTCTTAGCGTAACCTTTAATTTTCCGGTAATCTCGGAACCGCCTCTTCCTCCCGTTCTCATCGCGCACGCAGACGAACATGCACTCACATATCGCCGTACATGATCATCGGTCTACGAAAATGCCCTTCGGCATCGACGCAGAGGCAAAATGAAAGTGGAGAATGAGAAAGAGCTGTGCATACATACATATACACGTATGGTATATATATATATATATATATATATATATATATATACAAATATATATACGAAGAATGAATAGAGGATATAACCGCTGGGATAGTAGAAAAATCCGCACGTCTCAGCGTTTACGAGGGCAATTTTGGTAGCTTAGTCCGACGCTTAGTTGCCCTGACCACTTTTATGAGAGGCTTCGCGTGCGAGCTAACTTATATATCGTAATCTTTGCGAACGACGGCTCTGTATAAATCGACGTATAAGCCGTTGAGATGTAATTGTCTAGGGTGCATTAAAAAAAAAAAAAAACGAAAGGGTTTGAGGAGCGAGAGAGATTTTTCTTTTTTTCGTTATGCTCAACTATAGCTATCACGTTTACAAGAAATATACGGTTCTTCGTGTCACGATTCGGAAGATCGCTTCGGGGGTGGAGGTTGAAAGGCCAAAGAACAGAGGATCGAAGGGGATATGGCGCATGAGGGTAAAGAAAGAACAGAGTTTATGTATATATATGAACGTATCCTATACATGCGACTATATAAGTGTATGGTCGATATATACGAAGTTGAAGTATAGAAACCAGTGGCTGCGGGCGTTGCCGCGGCCTCCCGCTCCCCACACAACCAGATATAAATTTCCTGATATTCGACCGTTCGTGTCGTTTGAAATGGGGCAGTTTTCTCGGGACCTAATGGTTATTGCCTTTCTCCGGTGGACATATTGCGTTCCATCCAGTGCAATGTGTGCGGCCGATATATCAGCACTCTCTCTCTCTCTCTCTCTCTCTCTCTCTCGCTCTCCGCCCCCCCCTTTCTCTCTCTCTCTCTCGTTCCCTCCTTTTTTCTTCTCCCTCTATTTTCTTCTTCGTTTTACTCGATTCTCTTGTCTTCTATTGTTTTCCCATACCGCTCTTCTTTCGCGGTAACCTCGATTCCGCGGTGGACACGGTGAAATAGGAGCGCACGTAAGTGAGTGAAGTACACGGTGTTGCCGCGGGAGAGTCGAAAAACCTGGAGTGGTGAAGCTTTGAGGCTGCGGCTGAAAGTGCGCGAGTGAATGATCGGAACGTGTATCCGCGAGAAGGGCGCGAGAAAACGCGGCGGCGATACATGAGGAGTAGAACTGTCGTTGATTTTTACTTCACTGCTGTTTACAGGATATATATTATATATATATATACTAGGGGTGCGTAGGGCGCTACGCGCCCTCACTTAGGTTTGGGTTTGGGTTTTGGGTTTGGGTTTGGTCATCCTTTTCAAATTGGACACCCGGTATAAGCTCAAATCCTGAAACAGCGGCGGCGGCGGCCGCGGCGGCGGCGGTGGCGGCGGCGGCGGCGGCGGCGGCGGCAGCGGCGACATATCTTTATATTATAGAGAGATATATGCGACGTGGTGTTGCATGGAAGTGGAAGATAGGAGAGAAGAAAGAGGTAGAAAGCGGAAGGTGCGACAGATGAAGTGCGCAACACAGCGTCAACGGCGGTGCGCAGTTACCGGAAATGGCTCTCTCGCTCGTGTCCAAAGAGGAGGAAAGTGAAGATGGGAGTACCCGGGAATACACAGAGGGCAAGTGGAGGCTATAGAAATATAATGAGAATGCGAGTGAGAGAGGGAGAGAGAGAGTCCAACGTGCAGCAAGAGCTCACTCACGGTGAATCTCTCGGGGCAACTCGTTCTCGCACGGCCATATACATACTCTCTCTCTCGTGGTCTTTCTCTCAGTGTGTGGGTATACACGAGAGACGGGAAGTGGCCGAGGTGTGGCCGCGGAGTTGAATTATTGCAAGCTGCCCGCCATTCATACAGGATGCATGCCCCAGCCCCCCCATGACCGTAAATCTTCGGAGCTGCGTCGGAGGGACCCTCTCAACTTCGCGCCGCCGTCGTGCCGCGCCATGGTAAAGTCACGCAGCCATTACTTCTCCCGTCACCCCGCGCAAAACCAACCCGCCCCGTGCCATCGCCGTGCCGTCGGTTTGATGTTGTTATTATATGAGGAAGGGCTCTTGGCGAGTAGGAGAGAGAGGAGGAGAGAGAGAGAGAGAGAGAGCGAGAGAGAGAGAGAGCGGGTGAATCGGGGTGAATTGAATAACGCGATTCGCAGCGAGATGCCGCTGACGAGGGGTTAAGTGATTTTCACCCCATTAGCGGGCTGCCTCAGACCATAGCGCGGTATTAGCCTTGACCTCTTCCATTTAGTAGCAGTATATATGTATAATATTCACTCGGCGCTAGCTCGAACCGTAGCTCACGATTCCCAAGGATATCGGACTATAGGCATCCATTTTATATAAATTAGACGGGAGCAGCTAGGGTACGTAAAAGTTTCAAACTCTACTTTCATACTCCGTATAGTTCTCTCAAAGTACGTGAAATTGAGCTCCGATGAAAAGTATAGCGTTTGCTAAAAAAAAAAGTATATAGTGAGAGTTGAAAAAATTGCTCTCTCGTTGCTCGTGTCATTGTGTTTGTATCAATGACGCTTGATGAATTTTTCTTTTATGCAGATCCTGTTCGAACAATCACCGAATCATTAGGGCTGATTAAAAAGTATTCAGCGATGCCATTTATTTTATCGACTCGAAAGGGAACGTCGCATGAACAGAACTACTCTCGCAGTAGATCGGTAGAGCCTTGAGTAGCGTCGAGGGGGTACTCAAGTGGGGAAAGTTTGATCGTATACACTTAGTTCAGAGTAGTATACAGCAGAAAGGCATGAGAGAAAGAGAGAAAGAGAGAGAAAGGTTTGAACTGCCGGACTATCTTGAACCTTTTATATCAGTCGAGGGGGCTAAAGGATATGGGGCTGTACAGATTCTGGTCACGTATCGACAACCTGGTCACCGTTGGACTGCGGACTTTGTTCGGTATCGCTATCTCTATCTCTCTCTTTTCAAGTGAGGGAGTCAAGATACGACCATTTTGCAGCTGCCATCGTTTTCATTGCTCCGCTCTTCTCACAAAAAATATAAAAAGAAAGAGGTTCAAAGAGAGAGAGAAAGAGAGAGAGAGAGAGAGAGAGAGAGAGAGAGAGAGTGAGCGAAAGAGAGAGAGAGAGAGAGAGTGAGAGAAAAAAACGAAAAGTTGATCGCGTTACGGGTACTTCCGGACCTTTAGAACGGTCAGTGATCGTTGATGCCGAACAAATCTTGTCGACGACCCGCTCGCCCGCCATGCGCCAGTCCAATTTAACTAAATCCTCCTCGTTCTCGTATAGACTCTTTACGGATGGCTGCCGACGCGTTCGTACACCGTCAATCCCCCCCACTCTTCGGTCTACGCGAAGAGCTCACGGGTTTAACCTTCACACGCAAGCATATCACAAAAGCTCCGTGGTTGAAAGATCGAAAAAGAGAGAACATGCTTTCTCTCTCTCTCTCTCTCTCTCTCTCTCTCGATCTTTCTTTCGGGAGAGGGAGGTTGCTCGCCGGGCTCGGAGATAAGATTGGAAAAGTTGTATGAGAGAGCAACTTAACGGCTATATAACCATTACCAGTGTCGATAAAGTGGAATCTAGTGTCTCAACGGCCTGGAACGAAATTCCGGATATAGCGCCGTATATATTCCAATGAAGTTAAACACGATCCCCGGAAGATACTCGACATCTCACGATTGCGATCGCACGCCTTTGGCTTTACGGTATTGTGTACACGTTTTACACATGCAAGCGTGCGCATGTATGTATTTATTTATGTAGTACGGTCAGAGTTCTTCTATTGACACCAAAGCGCGATTAACGATACCGATTTAATGTAGGGAGTTCTCGACGAACGTTGTATGTAAACGAGACGATATATTGCCAGCACTCGAATCTTACATGTCTGAAGAAACGAGTGAAACCTTTGATCCTTGATCGTCCCTTACAATCCTGTTTTTTTTTTATCGAAAAATTCATGTTAATTCAATTTCAACAAAGTAAAATCGATTTGATCGACATGGCTCATCTTAAAGAAGGCAAAATAGTTGAACTAAGTAACCTCCAAATGGGGCGGTGATTGATAAATTTGGAACTTGAGAAAAAAAGAGTTTATCCCGTATTGAAATTAATTTTGTTAGTCGATATTTTCCAATTTTTGTATGACCTCTTTTGCCTATCAAGTCTGCCAGCATCCCAAAGCAGATCTATAGTACATGACGTTCACGAGGACACGCATCAGTATATTATTAGGATAGGGTGTGAGGGTGAGACTGATACCTCGTGTAAGTGTACGTTTCTACTGCTCTGGCTTCGGAGGCTCAACAAAGAGTACCAAACTGGTCATAAATTACCTATGGGACTGACAGCTTGCATAATATCCGCGAAATTGGTTTTATAAGACGACGCCAAGCACTGCTTCACAACAATGCCATAAACGTTACGGGTAAATTACGACTCAAGCCCGCACATATATAGCAACGTATATACATTATTATATAACACCCAGCGAAACGTTGAAACCGAGAGGCGAAACGAGCTTCGTCGGAATGAGGGAGAAAAGATGGGGCACTGGTGCAAGGAGAGGGGATGAAGATTTGATATAATGCCAGTTATCTTGCGGTAAATAGCGCAAAATATATACCGGCAATTTAACGTCGTTTCTCGTCTCATAACGACAGAATCTCCTACGCTTCGATAATGAGACTCCGGAGAAAGCATCCGACGAGTGTACTACTGCGACGACGACAAGAGTGTACCGCATTGACTTCTGTTTCGGCGACTATATATCGGCGCTAATCCACCGTTTACGTGGGTGGGATATATAGCTCGATGGCACGGATATTATACGGCACGAACGTGAACGAAAAGACTACCCCCTTACAATTTATATCAAACCAACTCTACTATAGTCGAAGTTTTCAGAATTTAACCGATCGGGACCGGAGCCAATCACAGATTTCAACTTACCCTTCTGTGCTCATGCACGTGCCTAACGTCATATTCGTACGCTTCGAATGGTAGACGAGAAAGACAGCAGTGGAATTTTCAATTATTATCCATAGAAATGGATAAAGGCGTGTGAAAAGGGCACCGCACGTGAGACATTATATAGTCAAGAGTGACAGCCGAATTTCGGGGACAAATTATCCTCACAGATCTCTCCTCCTTCTTCCCTATACGTTTTTTCTTGCCAGCAGTTTTCTTTTGAAAACGCTTGCAAGAACATTTTGACTACATGGCACACGATGTTGTCTCGACTTTATACCATTGGAGAGCTTCATCCTAGAATTGGTGCTTCAAGTTCTGGGAACTTTGACTGTTTGCACAATGCTGTGTAGTATTATACAGCTGCCGGAGGATATACTAGCCTGTCTGACTTCTCCGAGACATTGCGGGACGGCGAAAGAGAAGAAAGGAGCGCAGATCTTTAGCTCTCTACCCACGGTCTTTCTGCGTGCCGGTGCACCACAGCCGTACAACACAACAACAGAAGTCATAATGGTTGCCCGTTATAGTTTTATTGCGGCCCCATAAACAATCCCCGAGGCGCATAGCACACAACGGGACGTGTACCAGGCGGAGAAAACCAGCGCTCTACTCACGTCGCGGCCAACAACGTTGGTATATACTCTGTGTGTATGCATATAACAAGCCCGGGGAAATAATTTATCGGGGGACTCGTAAATTTTTTCAATCGTATCACGGATTAGATAGCACCCATAACGCGTGCACCATAGACACAATACAAGTTTTTAATGCCACATATCCTATCTGTAAACGCACCTATGTACTTGTGTGGTAATACGTGTATTCATACTCCGGCATTGACAGAAAAAAAAACTTCTGAGTTTCTCACGACTAACGGTAAATTAAAATTCCTTGATGGAGTAATTTTTCCGTACGATTAGGATGTAAGTGCGCGAAAACGATGCTCTTTTAGTATACGTTAAGTAGCCCTTTCGTATCGCTAAATTTTAGTTGTACATAGCATATAGATCCAGTGACTTGGGCGAATATAATTTTGCGAAGAAAATACAAGTCGACGACAACACTGGGGGACTTTATTGCACTCGGCGATAAAAAGGAAACCTCATTCAGGCTGATTTCTTCGAAATTGACATCGCTATTCTAGAAAATTTCTGGTGCCATTTCGGAAAATTCTTTGTGCCGCAAAGTGTCATTGAATCAGCGAGAAAAGAATGAAAAAATAAATAGAAAAATAAAATGACAGAAGCAGAGATCCTGGATGCCTGCCCACGAGGGAAAAATAAGATGGAGGAAACAAGATTTCAGAGTATGGGTCTTGCTGGGGGGGGGGGGGGGGAGGGGGGTATCATCGCGTCGCTGGTAAGTAGCGACCATTACAGCGAGCCGTTTGCCTTCGTTTATATCGTTGGTAAGTTCGCTTGCAAACGGCAGAATTATTCAAATTCGCGTGTGCACAGCGAAACGTTCGCGAGGTGAACGGAGAAACTGTGTAGAGAGAAGCATCGGACGATGCACGTCAACAAGTTGTGCGTTCGGAAGAGAAATTCATCGAGTATACTATCTCTCTTTCTCATTCTTTCTTAACACCATAGCACACGAGGTTCTGATCGTCGATAAATTGGTGCAGATATCGCAGCCAATTTTATAGGGAAACGTGTTTAAGATCTGTTGGTTATTCTCGCGCGAGTCGGCTCTTGCTGCTTTGGGGAGAGGGGGCTGATAGTGCACGAGGAAGTCTTCTTCTTCTTCTTCTTCTTATAATCTCGGCGTAACGTTAGTCGTGAAAGGTGGCGAAAGCCGAGCTATAATGATCTCTAACCTGAGCTTATTTCACATCACGATAAGAGGGAGCGCGAGGAATAATTTAGAGCTACATACAGAGAACAGAGAATTTAAATAGTCAAGGAAATTTTGGTCGGACTTGTCGCAGGAAAAAAGGAACATACGTTCCGTGAAAACTAAATTGCAGGGCTAATAATTTTTATTTCATACGTAAATATTGAATAGTTTTGATATATATTTCGATAGGATTTATACAAATATCGAAATTATAAATTTTGAGATTCACTTTCTGTTTGTAGAGAGAACAGGTTACATGAGCCCACTGAACAGGAAGCATCATCGGCAGATTTCCCTAATACCACCCTACCTCTCGGTTTTGCCGAGCGTTAAATACGATCTGATGACGTTCAATTTGAATGATCTCATTCAATGATGAATGGTATAGAAAAAAGTAGAAATGCGCATGAGACATATTATTATATGGCACATGAGATGGAAAACAATTGATAAAGCATTTTATGCGCCAACAAAAATCGCTCACGATGACTCATCGAATTACGAATTGTCTCAAGACTCAGAAGATTGAGTATTAAGGTGGATCAAACGCGGACAAATGGGACTTTACCATCCTACTTTCAGTGTGATCCGTGTATTTGTCGAAAGGAATCGGGAGAAGGAATTCGTGAGAACAAAATGAGAGCGTTATAAGCGTTGGAGCGATAGTTCTCTCCAGCGGGAATCTTTTTGCCAGAAGCCGACTGGTGGATTTCTCGTGCACTGCTGAAATATCGCCGGGAATCACTGTAAAATACACTAGGACCTCGATTTAACGACCAGTGGCGGGACCGGCTCCGCATCGCACTTGTTAAATCGAGGTAGCGTATGCCCGCCCATATGCTGTATCTGCGCATCGGCACTCCGTGCTACGGGCCTGATCGGGGATACTTTGAGCGTCCTCCACCATCTCCCACCACGCGAAAAACCGATCGATAAATGCGACATGGTGGGGACTGCCTATTAAATCGAGGGCCATTAAATCGAGGTCCTAGTGTAAGTATCTAGAGTCACTTTTGACATGGTTTTGTTCCAATGCACACTTCCTGTGTTGTCCATCTGAACTGATGCATGTAAAACAGTTCATGCGTGAAAAGTGAGAACAGAAAATTTTGCGGAAACAATTGGCTATTTTTGCCACAATAATGGAATTTACTTAGAGTACGGAATAAGAATCCCGTTCCCTGTATATGGCTGAGTAGCTTCAGTGGGTCATCCCTACCTACCTTTCTGAAAAAAAAAAAAAACACGATATAACAGAACAAGATAACGTGAAAAACAACCAATAAGTAAAAATTTCTGTCAGGGACGACAGAAGATGACTTCAGTTTTCATCACGAACCTTCAGTGTTCCTCCTTCCCCCCCCCCCCTTTCCCCGGTTCGAAATAATTGCACATATAGCGATGAGGCTCATCGCGAACGACGTTGCTCTCGTGGAGTGTGGGGCAGAGGATTTTGATGCTTGGCGCGTGATTTCCGAAGCGCTCTGCGTGATGAGGCCCCCCTAATAACCAGTCGCTCACACGTTCGCCTAACTCTCTGATGCCTCCTGTTCGCGTCCCGAGCGCGATAGTGCCCTCGCTCCCGCCCTGTTCGGGCTGTTCTCACTGTATAGTTGGGCGAATATACATATCTAAATGTATGTATGTATGTACGCCGTGGCGTTGATGTCGACCCCGGCGAACTGTGGCATGTCGGGTTCGCATCAATCTTGTTAAATTACCCGCCCAGCGAGGAGTCGTTCTCTCTCGTCGGTAGATTGATAAATTGCCCGATCTCTTCCTCCTCTCTCGTACCTCCTCCTCTTCCCGCAACACAGACACGTAAAGCTCGACGTCTCTGCTGCTCTCTGCTGCTCCTGTCCTCGAAATCGAAACGCGCCGGCAGTGAAGAAAATCAAATTAACGGGGCGCCGCGTAACTGTATGTCTGTATACTTCATCGTTCCTCTCTCTCTCTCTCTCTCTCTCTCTCTCTCTCTTTCTCTAGAAGAGAGCGAGAGCGAGGACTAACGAATGACCGGGGCCACAGGGCTGGCGTGTGAAGCTCGATGTGTCCAGCTCTGATTGCGCAGAGAGAATGTCGAGTTTATATGCACTCCACAATAGTTATGTATGCATATCCCCGCTGGTACGAAAAAAAAATATAGCCAATGTCGAACTATGTACTGTGACGTGAAGAACAAAAAGAAAAAAAAAATGTACAAAGCTCACGGATCAAATTCAGCCACGAGTATGTAAAAATTTTACTGCAGACACACATATCACGACGAGAGAAATGGATTCATTGAAATGGTGGAGTGCAACAGTATTAGGCATCGCTCAGTATACCATAGTTTTAATTCCTGACACGTTAACTGTAAAATCTGTCTCGATATATAAAGAAATGTGGAAATAACAACGAGTCAAGGACTCAAAACAGCGACTTCAGAGTTCTAAAATAAAACCTAGTTTAACACATTTCAAATTCTCTTGGAAAGTCCGAGTACACGAAGATAGATAGTTACATGGGCGAAGGTGTCCAGGTTAAAAATTATACTGCAAAAGCGCACCGGGGTTCAGAACCTCTCGATGCTTCAATGGGTTGGCAGACGTTCCGATTTTTCCCAAGACGCGAGTGTTCCGCTAGCTTTAATAACGAATGTAAGCACGTGCTGTGCATTCACCACGTTTCTCGACTTTTCTCGTAACTGTGTCCTCCCCTATAGGCAAGGGATTCTCATGTCCAAGAGCCATTTTATACCTCCGCGGATTCGCTATCGTCATGTGCCTGGAAATAAGTGCTCACGCGGTTCGCAGTGGCGCTGTGAGCGCGCGAGAGGGCGACAGGAGCGACGTTCAGCGGTACCGGTATAGTACCGATCGAGGTACTAATACGTACTACTATATAGATGTGTGTCGCGGCGATCGCGATGCCGCGATGGAGATAGCCATCAGCTCGTTACACTTGAGAGCGAGCGAATCGACGGACGATGGAGAAAAAAAAAGCTAAAGGGACAGATTGTAGAGTGTAAAATCGAGGAAGGAGGAAGAGAGTGAGATAGAAAAGCCCTGCGGGATCGCCACCTATTCGGATCTCAGGATAAGATAGATAAGAGAGTGTATATATTTAGGTGGCGTTGCGGTCATGGGATTTTCAAAAGAGAAATAGAAAAAAAAAAAACAGGAGCCAAGAGTGTCGAGAGCTGCTAGCACGAATTTCATAGCGAAATGTCTCTAAGCCAAGGCGCTGATAGCGTCTTCGAGCTCATCGCGAGATCGTACCTAGAGCACACTGCGCTTAGACAGCAGTAACGAAAGCATATAACACGAACATACACACACACACACACACACACACACACATACACACACACGATGCCGTAGTACACCATGGTCGTTTCCTCGCCGTTTTCATCGAGCTGAAGCTAATGGGATTCGGGTTTAGCCTCCGGCGCTCGAATACACGAAAGCAAGAGAGGCAAAACGCGAAAGAGGAATTCGCCACGGGAGTAAAATAGAGAGCGTCAGAGTGTTTGGTAGAACGTGGACGACTCTCGGACTTTATTCTCGTAATCCTTATATACGGCACGGAAGATCCTCGCGGATTATAGAAACGCTCTCTAGCGTGCCGGAGCCTGGAAGCAACATTGTCCGCCCTTTTGCCTTCAGGGATACACACACACACACACACACACACACACGCGCGCGTATATTATATATTGTGTATATATATTCTGCTTTAGCTACCTCTAATAGGGTAACTGCATCAACGTGTATACCGAGCAAAACGGTAACACTTGAAACATTTATTTACACTGTTTTCATCCGTTGGTAAGTGCAATTCATTATTAAATTGATACATTTATATATATAGTTTGTTTCAAACTATATAATTTTTGTTTGATAAGAAAAAAAAAACGAATAAATCCATTGTTTTCGTTTCTTCCTGGGTGTAAATCGGATCGTTGGGTATAATGCAAGAAAAAAAATATACCGTCGATATGTATACTGTTCAGTTTATATATACTTGATAGCCCCGTGGAAACTTCTCTAAAACGTTCCAAGACCCCTTTCAATAACCAATGCTTGATCGTGGGACGTTGTCGCAAGAGACGAGATATATTAGCAATTCCATCGATATCAACCTGCAGCCCGGCATGTTTCTGCTCGACTTGACTCCCCAATCGATCTCCCGATCTCGCGTCGTCGCTCTCGCAATATTCTCCGACATTTGGCTTATATCGTATTAGGTGGTATTTGGGAACTCAATACACCCAAACTTTAATATGTCATGTATGAAAAAGCATAGACATCAGACGCGACCATCAATCATACAATCGGGTTGGCAAGAATAGTCTCGACTTAACGAAATTATTCATGTATATGGACATTCGTAGTCGCCAGAGGTAGACAAACGATCGGTTTTATAATCGTTTCATCGTATCGGAAAGCTTTTTTCGTCTCCGGTTTATACACAAACACGTGAAATCGAGATTCGTTAAATGTAAATCAATATTATTCAAAAAGAAACGGATATTCGTACGACGCAAAATTTTGGCGACTTTAATACGAATATAAAGTGCAAAATATACAGCGTATAAGCAATTGGTTAACTCGGTTTTTGCTTATTCACACATAGATTTTTGCTCGAATCAATTAAACTCGATCGAAATCTATAATAAATCCATTCATCTCGGTACAGTGATAGCGAAAAAAAAAACATCTGGCAATCCATCTTTCATTTTCATAAAATATAGCATTGATTATTCATTTCTCATATTGATTCAATATTATTTCACAAAATGGGCCAATAATTACTTGCTTATTTCAACTTTGATGAAAATAAATTATCGCTTCGACAAAACTGCATGAAAATGAAAGTCGAAAAAATTGGATGAACGACAGAGTTATTTTTCATCGCTTAGTTTCAAATATCGCGGTACATTCGTGTGATGCGTCGTATAGTAAAACATTGCTCTACTGCTTTTTTAAGCAAAAGTGAATCTATGAATATCTTATGAATAAGATATTTTTCCTAAAGAGAGGCAAAGCTTTGTACAAGGAGGGCTGCTGGTATACACAAAGAGACTGCTTCGAAGTATGAAGATATTGTGCTAAGTTGCATCAAGTGTGCAGCACAGAATTCGTATCTTGAAAGTGTCGCAGACATTGGTTCATCAATTTTTCAAGCCTTTTGATTCACGGCGTACGGGACAAACTTTCTCAGATTCTGGTCTTTTTATCGAGTAAGCTTTTGCATCATGCTGTAAATGGAGTATACGATAGTCATAGTTTGGGTATTATATCCTCGATACGAGGTCAGAGCTATGTCGCGGGAGAAGCATCAGCTCTGTATTATTCAACACTATCGGCCATATATAAGGTTCTGAATGATAAATTAGGCCTTATCGGGCGAACCGGTTAATGAGTTGGCTAGACGGGTAAAATGTTCCGCTCGGGTTTATCTGACGTGTGCGAGTGAACTGATCTGCAAGTCTCTTGCTATAGTTTCCTCCTACCTTCTTCCCAGTGAATATAATGCCCGGTAGCAACGATTTTCCAACGTTGACGTATAGTATAGTTGGCTCGTTCGCCGGACCGGTATTACACCCCGGACAGATGGACTCCACATATATACAGGACGACTAGACGTTTCTCGACTCTCATCACGTAGCCCAGCGACCACGGACATACCACCATCTCGCCAGGCATCGCGCGTGTATCATCGTTACGTCCGCTCATTATTCAAACTTAACGCGTGCAATTTATCTCGGTTTTACATCGTTGAGTATGTGAGCCCCGTGCTGACTATATATACGCGTGTGCATATGCATATACGTATATATATTTCCGTGTGGTCTATGGTCATGCTAACATAACGACGGTAAAACGCACCAATGCCACTGCGGCGACAGATCGCGCAACGCAATGCGTTATTCACTCTTTCATATTGAAATTTTACGAGACACGCCATAGTCGAACACTCTGTGACATTGCCAAGTATAGCGAATAAAATTGAAAAAAAAAAAATATGAGCATTATTCCTAGGCCGTTTCGGGCTCGCTGGTTCAAAGGCTCGTGTCAAAGTTCGTCCTCTGTTCCTTTCTGGCAGTGGAATTTTATGAAGAAAAGAGACAAATAAAATAGTTCGTCTTATAATGGTAAAATGGTTCAGGACCAATGTGCCGTTAAACATCCAATTCGAATGAATGACTCTCGCATACATTTACCTGTGGTTATCGAAAACAAACTACAGTCAAACGTCGGACACTGACTACTCGGACACTGACTGACCCCGGAAACTGACGTCAGCTGTTACTCGGGCACTGCGGAAACCACAGTGCCGCTACGATATTGAACCCCCCCATGAACAAAAAAATGTATAACTTCAAGGAGTGGAGGGTACCGGTATACGTATGATACGGCCTGGTGCTTTATTCTCATTGGTTAGTAAGAAGGTTAGGTCTTTCGGTCAGTGCCCCAGGCTCCTGTGCTCAAGCTCGGTCAGTGCCCGAGGTCCGACTGTTATGTGAAATAGAGTGGTATATTGAAAAATGCCACGAAAAGGCTGTTTGTTGATTAACTTCAACGTTGACAGACTCATGAGCTCTCGTACAAGTAATGCAAGTTTTTCGCTTGAAACACTCGCTAGCGGATCAGCAACGTTCAAACACTGAAAGATACGTACGCGACTAACATTCTAGGAATACAATTTGATTGTAAAATTAAGGCCACATTCAGGCGAGAAAGAAATCACGTAGAGCTAATTTCAAGAATAAATAAACGAGAGAACTCCTTCATAAAGGAAATTTATGCATTGCTTTCTCATAATTTTTCCACGTTTATCAAGAAGAAAGAACTCTGCAAAGAAGTCAAAATGAGATCGAATGGTAGATTCGTTTGATAAAAAAAAAAAGTTATTCTTCGTTATATTCAAATGATGCCAATCCCTAATGCAGACACGATGTACTTTCCTTATTTTTTCGGCTTACTTCTTGCCCTACCTCTTGTCGTGCTGACACATCGCTGTCGCACCTTCTCTAGCACACACGTTTAAACGACGGGCCGCCAGGATATGATGACACGGAGGGCCCTCCGTGTGTCGAGAGGTGCATATTTCGCACATAATACGCAGTTCAGTACACTGTATACGTATACCAAATATATGGATACACGTATATAATGGTACAGTGTACCTGGTGATGCCTCGGAATAATGCGCACAGGGAGGAACAATGACGTGCGGTGATGTATGTGGGTTATGGGTCGAGCAGCTGTTGGCCCCCTCGACAACTGGTTCGCTCACTCTCTTTCTCTCTCTCTCTCTCTCACTTTCGTTCCTCACACTCCCGTGGTCGCTCACAATGTCACAATGACGTGTGAGCACTTGTGACATGATCGTGTGGGTACTGACACACTATGTACGTTCTCTTACTCGATCTCTATGGTTCTCTACCGACCCATTCGAGTTTGTATTACAAGCGCTTGGCTGCACGCAAGGGTGGATGAATGGGTGATGCCGGTAGTGCATGCTTCACGGTGATGGTTATGGTGGTGCGACTCCTGGCGCTATTCGTGAACAATGTTAACCACACAAAGTTTTTTTTTTCATACGAAAATAGTCAGTCATGACTATATAATAAAAATAATGAAAAATTGATGCAATTGTCATTCATATTCAACCGGTGTAAATAAATTCATCAGGAGTGTCAGTATTTTTCGATTCAAGCAAATTGTATCAACTGAAGAAGACAGTTTTCGTTCTTCATTACAAATTGTCTGATCAACTTCGTTTCACACGATTTCTCTCGTAAGAAAGAAGTCAATGAAATTTCGAGTCCTCGTCAGGCGTTGGTTTTTACGATTGGAGCGGGAGACTCGTAATTTTATATCGAATTCAAATAAGATCGTTCATTTTGGATCAATCTTGGATTTTATGAAAAAAAAAGTTTGCGCAAGGGGCATTAGTCCTTGGAATAAATAAAAGATTCGCAACTTGGCCCCAGCTTCGCGTTCAATTTTAAGGATTTTTTAGCAGCGATTTCATCGCACCAATTATCCAAGTATTCACTCACCGGATTCAGCCTTTCCTGGTTTTTAATGCGCGTGATATACATCTGTGCATTGTAAATTCCTAAAAGTGCTCTCTCTCTCTCTCTCTTTCTCTCTCTACCCTCAAGTATGGTACATATAAGTGCGGTATAAACGCTTTACCGTACACATACGAGTCCTTCTCTTGCCCTGCTCAGCGATGTTGGTGGTGCTATTGATGGCGGGTCGCATTTGCCGGTCGGGGCTATCGAGCCCGGATCACGTCACGTCGCGTCGGATCGAGCTACGCTCTCGACACTGATCGGAGATTAGCCCACCGATTGCATTCAAATCACGCACAAAGAGCTTCAGCTATACGACGAAGCAAGAGAGGCCTATATGGTTCGAGGCTCCCGCTCTCCTCTTCTTCGGTTTACGTTCAATGCAGAGACAGAAGGGCAAATACATGTTTAAAAAAAAGAGACAAAAATGTGTATATGTGAACAACGCGTGTTCACAAAAGGACGCGAACCTCTCGTCTCCTATCTGACAGCCCTAATCTAACGGATTTTTAACGACCTTTTGTTGGCGAAAAAAAAAAAAAAATACACAAGTCCACTGATTACGAAATGTCTGGGCAAGATATTGGAAGAGGAGTGAAAGGAAGATGGCAATTCATGCATCCTCCCAGAAACGATGGGCGAAATGTTATATCGACTATGCTAGAAAATTAAAAAAAAACGTAAACCGCACAACTCGATATGTTAAATCGCTTTGAATATCATATTTTCTTTGCTACAGCAGTCGATAAACTTAGAGCAGGATGAGCCCGGGAACCTAAAATTGCGATCGGTTTTTTAGTTCACGCAGAGGCCCAAATTCATCAGCTGTTCCATATTTACACCAATTCTTCTATACATAATGTATCAGTGCGGTTGAAAAACGGGAAGGCACTCGACGACGAGTATTTAACGATCCTCTTAGAATGCCATATGCCTGCCCTATGTTTCGAAAGTGCGATCAGCCCAAACGATAGTTGTTTCTCCGCATCAGCTCTCTGATCCTTTTGGCACATCGACGAAAATCAAGATTACCACCGAGAGACTGAATCTACTCGTTCTTTCTTCTTCCTTTTTCTTCTTCTTCTTCGTCTTCTGGGCTCCATATATTTACGACCGCCTGTCTCGTGGCATATCCTGTTTTGTATTTTAACCGGGAGAAGGAAATCTTCATCGTAAAGACACGCGCAATTTTGGTTCTTCCAGCAGTTGTAAATCACCAGGAGACCCGGGAGTTCGTTCACGTTAATGTGTTGTGCGGTTGAAGGGTCGATTTTTTGTTTTCTTGTATCGCTTTAGCAGCTGTTTATCCGCGTAAACTTCCGCGTCTCTCGCATCCTCGTGGCGTATCCACGTCGGCCATATATTTCACTCCTCGCGATGACGGGAGGTTGCGAAACTCGCGTCATTATTATCCTCTCCATTCCCGCCTCTTTGGACACATTTTCTCCGGCGTACTCCCGTCTTCGTGGGGACGCGACTATATCGGTCCGTTTATCGTCTTGTTTGAGCTCGTTTTTCCTCTCAGCTCTCTCATCTGGAGGCTCCTCGAGCGATGAAGAACTCTCGCGCGCGCGTTATTCCTCAATGAGGGGGCCGTCGCGAGGGTCGTTAACGCAAGTTGGTTGCTGCCACGCCTCCGTCGGACACGAATAAGCACCATCGCGAGAAGAAGAGGAAGATGAATAAGGCGAAGAATCAAAAGCGCTTGAGACCCGACCAGGATGGCGACGACAACGATGAACGGAGGACACGAGGAGAGAAGGCGCCGAGGCGTGCTCGAGCGCGAGAGAGATCCGGGAAGAAATAATCACACCGCTATCAACGGCTTAACGAGGCCCCCGCTTATTATTGAGTGTCGTTTATCTCCTGGCTTGTCTCTTGCCAATATTGCATGTACCAGAGCACGAACTTGTATTCCTATATGCCTGTATGTATATATATATATACTCTTCACGCTCATTCGCTCAGAGGGAACTTCGATTCTCGATCGAGGATTAAAACAAAAACGATCGTATACATCAGAATCGTCCCGTGAAGAATAAAGAGAAGGAGGAAGGCTCGGAGGCGGCCGGAGTATGCCCTCACTGCTTTTTCTTAATGACCAAAGCTTAACGCGGGTCTTAATTAACGATTCACGAGGTGCCGGCTAAGTGGGGATCAGCGCTTTTCGATCTCGCAACAGCACAGTAAGTATACCTACATCATCGTCGGCTTCTACCATTCAATGGGTTATATATATGCCCCACCGCGACGTCGGGCTCGTTCCGAGTGCCGATCGCGTCTCGCCAAAAAGTCACAAAAAAACAAAAAAAAAAAACAAAAAAACAGGAGAACCACACGTTCGCATCCTTTCCTCTCAATATCTTTGTATATTCCGCGCGTGCATCATCAAACGACGATCTCTCTTTCTCCCTCAGTCTCCGCGAGTCCGGAGAACGAGAGATCTCGGAATGATTGAATAATTTCGAGACGTGGAATTACCAAGATATATATATATATATATATATACGAACGAGTCGCGATATACAACGATCCGGAGGAAGCGTTCGCAAGAAAAAACAAATTTATGCCATTGAAGAAAGTCCGATGATGATGCACTCGCGGTTGTCGAGTTCATTAGCCATTGGGCTTCTCGAATACAACCGCGAGTATATTATCAACGATCTCGTTAAGGAGTTTTGTTCTCTTTATTAAATTGCATGCAACGAAAAATGTCGACACCGTGGAAAGGGTCTCGCCAATTGGATTCAAATAAAATTAATTTGAATTGAATAAAAATATATTCGTTGTATTATTTATAATTTAATTTATTTAATGCGATCCTCAAGTTGTAAAGTGTATACATTCGATCTAATATTTCAATTCGGAGCACATGATTTTTATACTGTAAAAAAGATCAAATATGGAGTATCCATTTACAGTATGTTCAGTATTGTGTAACTATTGAAATAAAATTATTTTTCCCCTCTCAGACGTTTCTCAATTATATTAAATTTATGTGCATCTTCATTGAATTTTGTTTGGGCTTGGAAAATCCATTCCAATGAAATTAATTGATTTTCGACTACACTGTGTACTGCCATCCAGTTTACGTTATGGGCATTTTGACGCGGTGATGTTATGCAATGAAGGCATAAAATTTTTTTTTTTTTTTCAATCTCGATCTTTCCTTCGGCTTGTCGCTTCGCAACATTGAAGTTTTCACCTGATCTGATGTGCATCACATAAAACCGGAAGATGCACGATGCTTTTCAAGCTGTACACACATGATAACCCGTCGTTGACAAATCATATCTATATTTATTGCTGTCTTGGTGAAGTGATGAGCGAGTGAAGGAACAAAGATGGAGAGATCGAGGTCTTCTTGGGGAGATGAAACTTCATTCGTCAGTAGAGATGAAAGAGGGAAGAGAGATCGAGCAGAGAAAAATGAAAAATGGGTGAGAAGCTTTTCGTTCGATCGGAATGACGCGTCAGGATATAATATAGGAACATTTATATACATATATATATATATATATATATACATATACCGTGCGCGATATAGGCGGCAATACTTCGGATACACGAAGAGCGAAGGAGGCGAAAGAGGTGAAGGAGCTACGATGAGGATGAGGATCGAGGTGTAGGTAGACAGGCGAGTTATAAGAGGGATGATAGAGTGGCCTGTGCGTTCGTCCGGTAAATAGCGTGATTGATCGATATTATATTCATAACAGCCAACGACTTGTCATCAATCATGAGTGAGAGAGAACTGCGGGACGCGCGAGAGGGCAATATATTGCAGTGCTTGGCATGCCATGGCGATGCCCTGCCAGAACATTCAGCTGTAATACCACCAACGTTGCTTCTCTCGTTCTCTTTCACTCTAGCTCTTCCTAATATACCTCTATACCAGGGCGAGCAATACATTATAAGCCGTCGGTTCGAGTGTCATACACCGGGTGCTCGGGAAACACATGTCTATGGACTCAGCAGAATATCGCGAACCTCGACTAACGTCAGCGTCACAGAAATTACGAAGTGATCTTAGGTGCTTCATGCTCAAAGTACCCTCGAAAAAAGGGTGATTTTTTGTCGTTATCATGGCTCTGTGTAGGTCAACATTGATTAAATCGGTTCAAATAAATTGCTGTCTGTTTGAAGAAAAGTTCATTGAAACGAAAAATAAGTGGTTACTTTTATTAAGGCTTCTGAGGACTGGAGAAAAATATCTCTACATGACGGCGACAACATCGTGATCAGACCCGAAATCCTAAGACTCCAGGGCATGCTGCCTCAGCACAAGGTTTACTCGAGAACCAAAAAATGGGGAGAGGGGGGGGGGGGGCGGATGAATTGTTTTCTTGATTAGCGTAATTTCGGTTTAATCAGCTATAGTGACAGCTCCGGATTGCAATTTTTCTTTCTCATGTTCCGATTAATCAAAATTTGTATGTCGAAACTGCATGGCGTTTCGGTTTTATAAAAAAAAGTACACTATTTAACCTTTGAAATTCGTTTCCTGTATTCTTCGCGGACAAGTTGTTTTCGCGTGGGTTGCTCCATGAGTATAACATTTTTTTTCTCCCCCTAACCTCGTCTCTGACTTTCCGAAAACAAAATAAATGACACCGACGATTATTCTCACACCTTCAGTTACGAGAGTTATATTCGCGTCATGAAACCCCAAGAATTCTCTCGGTATGCATATATACACAAATAGCATGTAAAATGGGAATAAAAGTGGCAATGTGTCTTTCGTAAAATATTTTCGCGACAGCTAATACGCCCACGATCTGGTATATAATGTCGACGGAAAAACGAGAGAATATCCTTCATCTTTTGTGCTTTTCACGTTATTCTTCGCACACACACACATATATATATGTAATACGTATATAAATGGTAAGGAGGGATATGCTTCATCGAGTGGAAGCTCTATGTCGGTTATATGCCGTGTATATAGGACTCAGGGTGAAAACGATTTTGCGTGAAAAGAGAAAAGCCAGTGCATCGTCATGGACCTCGTGTATGTATAGCTGATGGTAAAAGGTACTTTGTCGCGTCCATTTGTTAGAGCTACGGTATGAGGTGTATGTATGATTGCCACGGGGTTATAGGTGTCCGTCACACTGGCTGACGGGGGCTTGAATTTCTATCGAGAAGCGAACGAACGATGCGCATTATATAGAAATGGGGTTAAGTCTGGTTCTTGGGGTTTGTAAAACGAGAATGCCTTTGCGTTTCAAGATGAAAACGAAACCATCTCTCTCTCGTCTATTTCTGATACGATTTCTATTCAGCGAAAAAATACAAATTTCCTCATTCGATGTACGATCGTGCTCAAAGGAGACGTACATTTTTCGAATCGAATATATGGAGATATTTGAAAATCTTTGGTTCGAATCAAAGGCCATTTATTCAATAAAAGCAAATTACAAAACGTTATTTGGATCGGACTAAATGTAATTCAAATCAATTATTGTACGATATCTGAAGGGAACGAAAATTTCTCAAGCCAATTATCCATTTTACAATGTCCCGCATGGATCTTGAAGCCAAATAAGACTCATTCGATTCGAATGATATCGTTGCATTCGAATTGAATTAATCAATTTTTCTCGGTATATACAATGAAAACGCAACAAAAGACGCGTTTTTTTTTCCAGGACACGCGTGTATTATATTCATGTAGGTTCGTCTACGTCGCAGCTTCGCGCAAGGGACAAAAGAACGAAGATCCATAGAGGCATCGTTCACTGCCAGAGAGAGGACCTTGCATCAGACCCATATAGGCTCCGTCTCTTCCCGACGTTGATTTATTCGTCACTTTGGTCGCTCGACGCTTGCCATTTACACGATGGGGAGGGCGGATCTATCGGAGAAAAAGGGACTGTGAACTGGCAGGGAGGGATTCTTTCTTGATGTCAGGAAGAACGATAAAGGGACAAAGCTCTCACGAATACGCGGATACATCGGAATTTTCCGAACTTTGCGGGGAAAGCCCTTGCGGACGAGAGATATATATACTTTTGCGCGCAGATGTACCATTAATCCTGTAACGCTCGGCAGGGGTAAGATTCTCAACCGGGCAACATAGGTATAATACACACAAACCCGTCAGATTCAACCCAGTGGTAATATACGTAGTCTCTATTTATCCATAGTCCGTTCCTGATTTACGTGCAATACTTTTTATTCGCTTATTTTATCGGATCACCTGTAAGGATATACACTCCCAGAAAACTTACGCGAAAAAATGTACGTGTATACGGACAGGCCATTTATGATATAATGGTATATGCTTTGGAAATAAACGCGCGGGATATGTCATCGAGCACGTTTGAATTCAATGGAAAGCTCTGAGTTACGAGCGAATCTGCTTTTCTCATCAGGAGATCATGTCGAAAACAAACAAAAAAAATATTATTCGATTCTCATACGAATTTTAGCTGAATTGAACGGAAAATTCTGTGATTCAAAGAGACGTTTAACGTACTGTCACCTTACGTATAAATTGAGCTTGAAACATGATTTATATATACTTTCAATCAAATAATTTTCACGGATTCAGCAAAAAACCCGTTAAAATTACGATAGCCATCTTTGCGTACTAAACGAACCAGCTGTACGGAGTCTATACAGTGCTCGTCTGTCTATTCACGACGATTTATATAGCAATCCATAATTTTTTTCTGCCTGACTTGGACAACATGAGACGAGACAAGGAAAGGGGGATAAATTGAGAGAGAGAGAGAGATATATATATATATGGAAAACGTCACATTAAATCTCGCTGTGGACGTCGACAGCTGACAGGGGCACGAAAAGTAAAGGGAGAGAGATACATATTACTCGCTCAGGGTGGTGCGCGAGAGTTCCAGTTTCACTTGGGGTGGATAACTGGATTTTAATTGGGATCGCTCTCGGCTCCACCGAGCTCCGAAATACGTCGACGTAATAACGCTGTCGGCTCCTTTTCTCTCTCTTTGTCTCTCTCTCTCTCTCTCTCTTCTTCTCCCCTCTATGCCTTTCAATGTATGAGTAATATCCATACCTATATAATTTATATCCTACGCTGGTTTTGCTGCTCACGTTTATGCTGCATGTGCTTTTATTCTTTGCGTTTTCTCCTCGCTGTAATGCTCTTTTCCGACGTTAAGGTGCGCGTGGTCCATGACAATAGGGACGTATATACATATACATTGATCTATATATATATACATAATGGCACGCATACATATTATATATACGTACTCTACCGACACCGGTAGCCAACCTTCGTTATCCTTTGCTCTCTACGCCACTCGAACAGTAGTATATTTATATATCCCCTCAGGTAACGCGATCCCGTGGCAGTGGCGGCAACCTAAATAAACAGGCTAGAATAAATAAAAGTTATTTGAAACGTCAGACCGGTGTTTGCCTAGCTGTCACAGGGAGGGAGCTAGTAGCAGCATCGGTGAAATTTTTTTTTCATCTATCTCGTTTTTTTTCTCTCCTGCTTCGATCTTTTTTGCTTCGTCCAGCTCGTACATTTGCCGTACAGTCCACTTGAGAACGAGAGAGAGAGAGAGAGAGAGAAGAGAGAGAGAGAGAGAGAGAGAGAGAGAGAGAGAGAGAGAGAGAACAGCACAGAGTCACGGAATGGATATTGAATCGGTTGCCGGTCTTTCAGTCCGCGACCGCCCACGCCAGAAGGCATTATTCCTGCCACGGGCATATTAAAATAATAATGTTTTTATCGCTCCCGTATATTTTCGAGCTAATAGAAGCAACAGCAACAGTGCATGCAGTCAGCAGCAACAGCCAAAAAGGTCTCTCTCTTTTTTTTAAATGCTCTACACACAAAACGACCCCTCTACTCCTTCCACTAACAGCAGTTTTTTCTTTTTTTTTTTTTCACTCGTACGTGGTGATTTAATAAGCATTGCGCGTTAGCATTGACATAAATCATTTTTACGGGACTTATTTCAATGGGAAACGCGTCTAATATACACGACGTTAAAAAAAAAAAAACGAATATAATATTTCATCACGTCGACTTAGTGGTTCACTCTCGCTTGTACTCACGTGTCGGTCAATATGTACTCTCATCTATAAGAAAGTGCATTATTGCCCGTGGCGTTTCGTCAAATTAACGAATAAATGGTCGTCGTATTATACAGAGAGAACGAGAACAAATTTTACGGGACAGGCAGGAGGAGAGATTGTCAAATTAAGTCTGGACCAGCGCGCGAGACACACGCGATGAAACGAGTTATCCATCACTGGAGGGCATGAAAAATGTCAAGTACACGGGTATTATTCGTGTCAGGTATACACGAAGCTCCATTCACACAGACTACTTGACGTTGACGATTTTTGTTTTGCGCATGGTCAAAACAAAGGGCTTCGAGTATTTATCGAGCAAACTTGAGTATGAAATTGTGTGACTTTTTTTTTATTTTAAAAAGAAAAGTTAAGGTGTCGATAAATTAGAATTAACGTAGGGTATACGATGATTCACTTATTGGGTTCCTCAGCAATGAATGAAGTGTACTTAACCCTTTGAAGCAAGCTCTCGCGTCAAGAGAGAAATTCACTAACGAGTCTGCGTCAGGGGTGTGCGATTTGACGTTGCGAGCGAATAAAATGGACACACATTACGTCTGTCCATACGTGAAGAGGCTAAAGAGTCGATGTATATGATAAATATATAGCATTTAATGTATATAGGACCTTTTACTGCTCACGTTAGATTCTGTCCGTTCATCTGTCTAGCTGTCTGTCAGCATGACAACGTGCGACGCCCTCTTTATTATACATTCAATTATTAGGTGCTGCGCGTGACAAGCGCTATTGCATATTTATATTTGCTTTTGGTCTCGCGTGAGTGTCTGGACTGAGCGGGCAAGGGGGGGGGGGGGGAAGGGGTGACGTATATCCAAGGGGATTTCGTTCTGACAGGCCGTCACGAGCATACGTTAACATTCTTAATAAAAGGATCCCTAGGTATCCGAATGTATATGATGGCGTCTACATAGGCACTATATATACTTTGCTCCAGAGCCCCGTTTGAATGTAAGAATTCACGTTATGGCAAAATGATTATGAATAACGATCGTGAAAAAAATTGACTGACAGCTTCTTTCAGGTCATCAAGCGTAATGTGCAATAATCATTACATCATGACGAATCATTTTTTTTTTTTTTTTTGATAATTACTTTACGAGGCCCATCAATGTTTTCTGGGACACCAAAATTTGATTAAATAAATCTCTTGATATACGAGCACAAGTCATTTGGCAACAATGAAGCCATTAAGAACTTGCAACATCGAAACCAAACGTACGACAGTCCTCTCTCGATGTAGACCGGTATGATTATTACGATAGAGCCTCTCCGACTGCTCGCCTCCGCGTTATATACCGCGAGAAAGCCATAGGCCTTTATGAACCTGTTCATTACGATAATGTTGCAAATTTGCATCCACGCCGTTATATTCCTCGAGATATGTTAGCGGTAGCGTAATCGCGAAGCACACAAGGCGAACGTCGCGTGTGTGTTACACCCGTCACTCGTATGAACTTCGGGCTGTTTTGTATATATGTGTGTGTGTATGTGTGTGTGTATGTGCTTGTGCACCACTCGGAACATGCAAGAAAATTACGTACAGAGGATACGGATCATCTCCTCTGATGCATCACCGTGGTATCATTCCAGTTACGAAGAGCGATCTCTCCGGTGTATTACCGAGAAACGTTTCACGAAGAGCTCAAAAGCATTGAATTCTTATATATCTCGGTGCTTCGCGAGACTCACGTACACACGCATATTGTTCGTCGCAATTTTTTTAATGCGAAAAAGGCGTCTCAGTGTCAGCCACTCACCTCGCGATACCTCGCATTTACTCGCGTGTATACTGTATACTTATCCGCCATATAGCCACTTGGAAACGTGTGGAAAACAGAACTATTATTAATTATAGCCCTTGCGGGAGCTGCTGCTCGCGGGCGGTGAGCGACGTGAAACGATTCGAGAGTATATTTTAAAATTGTTTATTCCTCTCCTATTTCTCACAGCATCGTGCATCATACACACAGTATATAGACACGCAGACACCAGGCATACGCTTAACCAGACTTTCAGATATTATATTGCACGGATCTTAGTGGCAATAAACGCGAGTATAAGCTCGCGATATCATTTTAATGATTCACAACGTATGATCCTTCCCATGTTGCTCTCACGTTACGTGATAATATATTTCTATTTTTGACGTTAAACGGAGAATTTTATGATCGCGAGAATATACGACTATCACTCGAAGCGAGCGTGAAGTCGAGGTTATTGCTTGAGAGAGTGCACGGGAGCAGCTCTATTCTCCAAATATAATGGCGAATCGCGGCCTCGGGATAAATGAGCCAGATAAGTGAGTTTCGAAACTCGTAATTCATTACCATATTTTTAATGTACATTGCAATCAAAAATTTTATTTTCTCCGTTTGTATCGAGTGTACGAATTTTCTGAAATATTTGAAAACAAACAAAAAATCGTATGAAGTATCGATATGGCGAATTAATTGATTGACGTTCTTATTTACATTCGAATTTTCGTACAAGAAGTTTTGACAAAAGGTCTGCGATTTGAAAAATTAATGCAGTAAAGGAAAAGAAATATTATTGCCGGATCAATAAAATATCGTAGATTGAAGTATCATTATCCTAATCACCCTGCCTCGTAATTGAACTTAAAAATTTAATCGTGAAGATTTATCGCATAGCTAAATCGAGAGGAAGAGAGGATGAATCTGATATTCCGTCAGGTCTGTCAGAGGGAACTCAGAGAGAAAGAGCGATGGATGGATGGAGAGAAAAAGAGAGAAATAAGAGAGAGAGAGAGAGAGAGAGAGAGAGAGAGAGAGAGAGAGAGAGAGAGAGAAAATGAGAGTGAGACAGCACGCGGATGCTTTGATATACGATACGTTTGTAGGAAGGTATGGGGGACAGCGTTTTCGAAAGCCGAGATCCTTCCCATATGAGCTCCCGACAGGGTAGAGAGAGAAAGAGAGAGAGAGAGAGAGAGAGAGAGAGAGAGAGAGAAAGACTATAACAGCCTTTTTATGCTAAACCACTCGAGAGATTCCCATTGACACCCTGACGAGCATCGACAGAATTCGGAAAAACAGCTGACAGGAGCTACCGGAGAGGCGTAGGCAATATCTAGCGGATAGAAACCGAGCACGCACACTCATCTTTTCACTTTCGTGTCTCTTGGACGCCCGCCGTGAAGGGGATCTATATAGGCCCACATATAGATTTGAAACCCCCTTCAAAACCCGCTTAGTACAAAAACCATCCCTTGTCTTCCTCGCTGTTCTCTTCCATTTTTTTTCACTCGTCTATACACACGAGAAGTTTGTCTGGTCCGCTGATCACCCACAACTCCCGTCGCTCCTCGTCATCATTTCGCGGCTGTCGGATCGCCAACGGACCGCGAAAATCCCGAGAGAAACTCGAAAAATCTCGTGCGCCATGCTCTCCTTTATACAGGTGCACAACGATGACTGGAATGCTCAGAAATTTGATGCCATGTATCTTCACACAAGAAAAAATGTGTAAGAGTGACCGGGGGGGGGGGGGGGGGGTAGCAAAATTGTTGGCTAATTTTCAGTATGGAGACTGACAATGGAACGAAGGAAAACGATTCATCGATGTACTGTGATCTGTGATAGTTTCTAGCTCAGAAATGGTGAACGATTCAGTCACACAGCCTTAAACGTTGTGACTCAAAAGCTCCTTTATAATCAGTTCCTAACAGACTGACTGTAAAGTTCGATTCAAAGAGCGACACAAGCCAACCCTATCAGTATAATTTTCTGTTCATAGTAAATTACAGTGGTGTCAATTAACAATGGTAACCCGTACATTGCCAAAAAGTAGCAGATTACGACTACCGAAAGAAATCATCATAGACTCATTCATCAGATGTGTCAGGCCTTCGCTTGATCGCTTCCCCAACAATACAATATAATTTTACAACGAGCCTTACCGACGGTAGTGGACGCGCGGTCGATGTGCGGCTCTGGCGATCTCCCAACTTGCAGCAATAGCTGAGGCCACTTCTTGATGGGTGACCGCTTATCCGTGCACTGGCTAGGCGCGCCGGCTATATATAGCAAGCGGGAGGCAGTCTTCATAAGTGCCTGATATGGTAACACATCGGAAAACTCATTTAAAAAAAAACCAAGGCCATCAGTATCGGTATGGATTTTCCGCAGTTTCCCCATGTCCACGGCGGATGCGATACACAGTATAGCTGCAGATGCTACTGAAGTTAGGTTAGCTTAGCGAAGTGCGGGTAGGGTTTTAATATGCCCTATGGATAGGGATTAAATGGGAATGGTAAAATACGTTGAAACCCGCAAGGGTATACGTTGAAACACACAAATAAATAAATAAATAAATAATACAACGATCCTTAAAATACAAATGATTTGGTTATAAAATACAACGAGTTTCTTGTTTCATGTGATAAAGCCTTGAACGATTCCAGACTTTAAATCTAGGCACAACGAGCTACCATCCGTACAGTTAAATTTAATTATACCAGGCATATAGATGCCTCAAAGCGATACGATAGAGGCTTGGAAACACGTGAAAAACATATCACGGTGAACTGTGGATGTGTAGTAATTATCATTTACATCATTTACGTAACCGGAAATGAAAAGAGATTGCTGCGTCTCTCGTTCTCAAAGAGATTATACCAACATGTTCTCTACTTCATATTGTTGGTCCCGAAGCCCAGGAGGGGCTCTATATATACCAAGTCAACGAGTGTCGTGTTTCCTTCTCCATCTTTCACCTCTTTATCTCGCGATACCAAAGAATACATGATTATACTATGTATATATATATATATATTCATACATAATGCGCTATCCCCTGTATCTTTCCTGCATATATTCCGTTGTGTATAGCCTACCATAAGTATTCTGTATATCTTTTCCTCTCCTGTCTACCTACTTCGTCGCGATCTTTCTCGTATCTCGTTCTCACCCCGTCTTTCTTCATTTCTCTCTCTCTCTCTCTCTCTCTCCTTTTCTCACGCGTGTGCACACACACACACACACACACACACACTTATACTGCGAGAGCTCTGCACATCGTTATGGCCGGTCACGACGTTGACGGACGGCTCTCTTACGCACGGGTGACGGGAAACACAAATTGTGGGCGCAGCTGCACCGATAGCAATCAAGATACACGGTAGGTAGCGAGGCCCAGAGTGGCCGTATAATCATTCTAACCGGTGAATGCATCTACCTATGCATACATGGATGCACGTGTATTGTATACATATATCTGTGTATATATATACATGCACAAATGTCGGGAGATCTCGAGAGTTATAGTATTAGGTGCATATACATGGACGCACGCCTTGCCGATCGCTATACAGAGACAACGAGTGAGATACGGGAGAATCATGTCGACACACCGCGATACGCTCGATATGAGCGAGAAAATAAATGTCGCGCTAATAGAATGGATACGTACGGTCAGGAATCGTTGCGAACACGTATAGCGAAAGAAAATCTCCTTATAGCCGCGGAGAACGCGGAAGGACGTCCGCCATTGCGTGGCAATTGTCGGACACTATGCGATACTTTTTAAACGTATACTCTATATATATATACTTTACTAGAAAAAAGATCTATCTTGAATTGAACTTTTTATTCGTGATTTATCGTTTGAAATTTACCGGGGTTTCCAGTCAAAACGTGCGAGCAATTTTTTCGTTCGGTTGGAATAAAATTCATTTACAAAAATGTTGCTTCTCTCGATTGCTAGACAATTACCGATAGAAGGAGGGGTCTGGGAGACCCAGTGTGTACATTAAGGAGGTCGGTCACCTAACGCATAATCATATCAATTGGTTCAAATTTATTGAGAATACTCGCGAATGGGTATAACGACTCTGTGCAAAATTTCAAGTCATTCCTCTGCATAGTTTCCCTGTAATTAATTGTTGAAGTTGTACTCTTATAGGCGACCATAGCTAAATCGTACGTATCTCATGAATCGTACGTATCGTCATATCGTACGAAAATAAAAACGTTAAAAATGATAAGAATTGAATGAAAATGGATCCAGATAATCATCACATCTTTGGGAAGAAGTTCGCAAAGAGCGAAATGCTTCATGTACACATTAAAAATAAAACAGCTTTCGTTGTTTTACAATGTTCGCTCGGAAACTTGTGACGCGGACCTCTCTTTCGCACGCTGCCCACCCGGCAACCCGCGCACAAGCGGCCGTTCCCCGATTTTCCCTTTCCGCACGGAGGTAACGAACCTCCTTAAGGTTTTCTCTACACCGAAAAAACTATATAGATTTATCTGATGGAAGTCAATATCACTAAAATTGAAATAAAGAGGAGGAAAACTTTTCTCGTGTCAATACAAAAATGTTTGTTTGATTTGAATAAATTTCATTCACATCAAATAATAAATTCACTTATCTCCTCGTCATATCGTACGAAAATGCTAACACATAGATTGATTCGGGAGAAAGATAGTCGCTTCGCTCAGGAACAAGATAATCACTGTCTTCAGGAGATATGATGAGTGATGATGATTGCCGGCTCGGAAATTAGATTGCTTGTTCTTCCTTCTCGCTGTCGAGAGAGTAAAGCAGGAAGACGAATTTAATAATTATACGTTCGAGAATAGAACAAACCAGCTATCGGTAGGGTTAACATATTAGATGCGCCAGCTTCACTGCGCGCTTTCACTCGTCATGGAGGTGAGAGATACATCTTATAAGAATTACAGACGACTCGTAATGGTGTCATAAATTTGAATGACTTTTTTTTACAGCAAATAATCTTTTTTTTACAAATAAACGATTTTTTTTCAAGAATATATAAGAGCACATAATCGTGGAAAAAATAGTATAATGATAATGAAGAATTTCAGACTAAGGGAACATAAGCTTGACCCTCACTATCTAAATTTTTTTTTAATTTCTCGCATGTTGTAGGACATACAAAAAGAAAGTTTTATCAAGTTTAAATTTTTTTGGATTGCGGGCATAATCGTGACTCCTCCAAAATCATAAAAACCGAATTTCTTGAAATTTTATTCCGATTTTCTTCCTGTTCGTTCTACCTGGTTGTCAGACTACTCATGTGACAGTATGCGAGTCTCACTACATCTCTATGAGCTTAATTATTATGTAGATTGTCGATGCACGATGCATGTATGTTTGTACAGGCCCAAAGAATGTACAGACGTAAATTCAGTCACAGGGAAAATATAAAGACGAATGAGGTGAGGCAGTGACCATCCGTCAGTGTCAGTGACGGGACCAACGTCTCGATCTCTCTTCCTCCCTTTCACTCTGCTCACCTTATGATGATGCCACATAGTCGTCAAAGAAAAAGAGGAAAATCAATGCTGGCTGTAAACAATGCTGTTTGAAGAAAGTTTAAATCTTGAAAAAAAAAAGCAAATTATCAGTTACTCGTCGTGTGCTTTTCTTCAAAATCTCAGCCTTCTCTAAAAACTATAGGGAGTCAAGAGTCTTCAAGCGAATGTGCTTTTCATTAAAGTATCTCTCGCAGTGAAAATATAGTTGTTCCAGGAGTAAACCCCATCTTTATAGGACTCGTAAATGAAGCTAAGCCAGTAAAAAATTTATTGACGTAAAGTCAATACGAAATTACTGACGTAAAGTCAGTAAGAAATTACTAAGCGATAACGATTTTTCCCCCGGACGCTCTAAAAACATTGACCTAAAAAAAATCGAAAAACTGCTTCAACTTATAAATAGTGGAGTTCTAAACGTCTTTCATAGCAGCTTTGAACTCAAAAGCAATGTTCCAGTCTGAGCGTCCTTGATAGTAGCTTTGCACGGAATATTTTTTTCGCGTATAAAATATAACTAATATCTTCAACAGCACTAGTAAGCCCCCCTCATCTCTTTCTCGCAGAACTTGCGTCTTCGCTCAGGCTGGTTCTCTATATAAGATGACTCTGCATGGTTAATTGAGCGTGTAGTCGAGTAGATATATATATTTCGATAAGCTGGTAGAACTGCGCACATAAGATAATTTATAACAAAATAGTGGAATAAGCGAGTTCTTCGAATCATTAAAAATCGGTAAGTAATTTACATTTTATTTTGATCGGACGGTCACGGTGTGTTGGACATCGTTGAATGTTTCAACTGTTTTTGCAGCAGTGAAAGTCCCATGTTCAAGTAATGATCTTCCATTGAGCCATGGCTATACTTTATTCTTGAAAGTTTAAAGCCACTGCAAAATATTCCTGATACTTGATCCTCATAATAATAATAATTCGACATTGCTTGAGTTCCATTGCATCAGTATTTACCATCAACATGGGCAGTTCTACGATCATCCGCCTCGTATGCTTTGTTCTTGTTGGTGTGTCACAGGAACTTGGTTCATCAAGCATTGAACTGCCTGCAACTACTGACACTGCTGATACTAAACAGCCTACTACTTCCAGCGAAACTATTATTAATACTACTATGGAGACTATTACTCACACTGCTATTCATACTACTATTGATACTGAACAGCCCACTACTTTCAGTGAAACTACCATTAGCACTACTACTGACGGTGCTATTTATATTACTGTTGGTACTGAACGGCCTACTACTCCTAGTGACACTATTAGTACTACTACTTTTATTAAACGGCCTTCTACTAGTGATACTACTATCACTACTACTACTGAGATAACTAACGATATAATCACAACCACGTCTACTACTTGGATGCCTAAATAAACCCCAACTTGGCCCAACTTTGGCACAGATTGGGAAAGCCCAAACAAAATTAACTTGGATGCCTGAATAAACCCTGATTTGGCCCAACTTTGGCATAGATTGGGCAAGCCTTAACAAAATTAACTTGGATGCCTAAATAAACCCCGACTTGGCCCAACATTGGCACAGATTGGGCAAGCCTGAACAAAATTAACTCGGATGCCTAAATAAACCCCGACTTGGCCCAACTTTGGCACAGATTAGGCAAGCCTGAACAAAATTAACTCGGATGCCTAAATAAACCCCGACTTGGCCCAACTTTGGCACAGATTGGGCAAGCCCAAACAAAATTAACTTGGATGCCTGAATAAACCCTGATTTGGCCCAACTTTGGCACAGATTAGGTAAGCCTGAACAAAATTAACTTGGATGCCTAAATAAACCCCGACTTGGCCCAACATTGGCACAGGTTGGGCAAGCCTAAACAAAATTAACTCGGATGCCTAAATAAACCCCGACTTGGCCCAACTTTGGCACAGATTGGGCAAGCCTTAACAAAATTAACTTGGATGCCTAAATAAACCCCGACTTGGCCCAACATTGGCACAGATTGGGCAAGCCCAAACAAAATTAACTTGGATGCCTGAATAAACCCTGATTTGGCCCAACTTTGGCACAGATTGGGCAAGCCTTAACAAAATTAACTTGGATGCCTAAATAAACCCTGACTTGGCCCCAGTTAGGCAACAGTGAGGAAGCCTCTATAGGGGATGCCCTGTTGATGCCCATAAGGGGCCTCTTTTTAAATTGGGACGCCCTAACAATTTTCTACACGGGACGCTGCAGCGTATGCTACGATCTGCTCTGCAAGTCCAAGGACGGTTTTCGTGCGGCTACTGGGCGAGCGCAAGATGGCATAACATGTGGCTATGATAATGGAAGATTTATCAACATATCTACGTGTGCGTGATATTAATGTTATACATACTTCATGTTGTACGTACTTTAGTTTTGTATATAGACAAGGAAAGTATGTGTATCGGCCAACCAATACTTCGCTAGTTGGGGAAAGCACAATTTGCACTGTGGACGAAATTTTACACGGCCTTCTTTGTTGAATTGCGGCCACACGTTGATTACTAAATTTTACGCATCCTACTGACACTGGATGCGAATTTAAAAAAAATCCCAACGTACCAAACCGCATTTCAATAAAATTTCCACAAATGAACGGCCGAAGGTCCTTGATATTTTAACGAAGGTGTTTCTTCATCCGGTACATTGTGAAAATGATTACAGCTGACGAATTCTAATTTAATATAGATCTTCAAAGTTATTAATGTGAAAGCCTTATTCGTTCAGGAGTGTCTTCCACATTCTGTCTACTAAAGGGTTCAGAATAGCCGAGCGTATACAGGGATAGATCGTATAACATATACCAGGGGACACGGACTACGCACTTGATGGTCTTGAAGTTTAATATATCAACCTCTCGAGATTTTTTGGTGATTGCCGAAAGTGCGTTATCCTCCTCGCAAGCGGTGTCGCACGGAAATGAAGATAAAAATAAATGGCGATCAAAGTGAAAATTGTGAAAACGAAGTGCCGTCAGCTCAAAGGGAGCACCGCCGACGAGTAACGAGAAACGTACGAGTTGCGCGACCACCTGTCCTCCACGTGTATACTCGAGCTCCCCTTCGTCGGTTGAGAGTGGCTGACGTCGGTTTCGAGCCCCGACAAAACGACTACTTGTTCCAAACACACACGACACACACACATACGAACACGCATATACAATAGTATATACTATATGTCCTCGAACCCCTGCTCGCGTAGAGAGTGGTGCGTATTCGTTAATGCTCTTATACGTCCATTGTGCGGCTTCTGTACAAACATGTCAACTTGTCGCTGCCCTGTCACTCAGACAGTGGCGAGCGGAACGAGCGCTTGCGGTGCCCTCGCGCGGGCTTTTGACCGGATCCTCTAGGTATGTTGAAGCTTCCACTATACGGTCGCCTTCGTCGCTGGTCACTATTCCGTGTCGGGAGACGCGCGCGACGCTTTTAGCCTTCCATCAAACCTCGTGTCCTTTTCATACCAGGGCATATCACACACACATATACACACACCGAAGGCCGCTGGGCACGAAACGCCCTCTTTCATCGGGACGCGGAAATCGGATCCTTGACACCCACGTCGACCACTACTCCACGAATGTACTTTCTATAAACACCCTGCCGGAAGTTATCATAGACCGGATGTGAAGATGTCTTGGGGTACGTATACATACATATATAATATGTATATTGTGTCTGAAGAAAACGTGACTATTGGGAAAAAGTATCCTTTATCCTTTGAGGACATGCAGCGTTAACTTAGTGAATATGGTGATGCAAACGTAAATTTTTTAAATATATAAATAGGGACAATTCCGTTGTGATCAGCGGTAGATTTGCTATCTCAGAATCTATTTTCGCAGCACTTTTGAATGAAAAAAGTTAGTAATATAGTTCAACTGATTTACACGATTCCTACGACGAGGGGGCAGATTTTTTAATTTATTGTCAACTCATCAATGAAAATTTGGAAATCTTACTTGATGAAACTCAAAAATAATTCATATATTCTTTGTTTTCAAGTATAGAATCACTCTCGTAGACTCAGCAAGTACGGTGAAACCATTCGCGAATTCTATTCGTCAGGTCAAAGTCACAACGCTCGGACTCTTATATTTCTACCGATATAATATGGCGACACTATAGCGACCAACAGGCTAATATTATTGCTTTCGAAGCCTGACTAAACTCGGAAACTTCTCGAATACCATTGAAAAACATGGCGGGAACGTTGCTCAAGATGTTTAAAAGTTTCCTCAGGCTTGGAAACAATAATACGCTTATGTTACTCGTCTCGTAGCTTTGGCCTCGTTCTACCAACCTGCGTGAAACACGTAGAAAGAAATATATACACATATATATACATAAACTTATGTTTAAAATGCACGGAGGCTTCGTCGATAAGCTTTCGTACTCGCATCCACGAAATCACGCGTAAAGTCACGTTCGCATTTTAAATATGATGACGAGAGTTTAAGAACCAAACGACTCGTATACGCATACAGAGAATTGCAAACCGAGAACAACGAATTTATAATATTTGCATAATGTTTATTTCAATACACACACAATTTGTATGAATCAAATTTGTAAATCAATTTGAAAATTAAGTTAATTTATTTTTCCCATCAGCATTGTAGAGTACTTGAAATATTCAAAACAGCATGGAAAAATCATATTTCAAAAAAAAATGTAACGATGAATGCTGCCTCAGATGGGGTCGAGATAAAATGAAACTTCTACGATCAACGAACAGCGCTTTCGTGTACAAATTTGACTGGCAACTGGATTAGCCAATGATGCCTTCTCGGCGATGATTTTCATAAATATTCACTTTTGAAAATTCATGAATTCTTTAATATTTGCAGTTTGGTGACAATCAATAGAGAAGTTTTTAAAAACTTGATGAGACTTAAGTTTCACGAAACTCTGACGAATCTAAAATATTGCAAGAGAGAACGATTTCTCATTAAAAAAAAAATATTATGGATCGTGAGTGATTATGATGAAATAGAAATAAACGCTTAGAAATAAACGAAGTGATTGTTCAGCTTGTTCGTTCGTATTTAATTTTTTTTTCCCGGAAGGCTCAATAAAAAGGAACAATATTTCATGAATTCTTCATAAATCCTGACGAGGATGCATTGAAGTTGCCTTGGAGAGGCTTGGTGTTAATATATCAAGTTCGTATAGCACAAATGGGTGCTCGTTTCGTGATCAATGGATCTCCGGTACGGGTCTCATCTGTCACGCGGGGAAAAGTTTCGGCACATGTATGGGAGTGAGATCGAGAAAGACGTATTGTTCAGATACATACACATGCACATGTGTATCGTGCGTATACAGTTATACACGCACACGCGTATACAGCATATAAATAACGATGTCTTCTTTCGTCGTCTATATAATATCTGCGAGTCCCCATAAAGTCTTGGCACTCCCTAACCGCGATGGGGCGTCGTCATTCTTTGCCACCCAAAAGAGTGACAACGACGACGTGGCTGCTGTGTTGCTTGTTCTCCTGACGGTTCTCCTTCGTGGACGTATACATAATATATGAATATACGTCCACGAAGATTATACGTATATATATATATACATTTTCGTAATACCCTCGTTCCCGTTCTCGCGGAACGTCGTTCACGTCATATTTTATGGCCACGTAACGAGATTAGGTCTCCATTGTGACGGGAATACTCGTAGCTCATTTACATGCTAATCCCCCTCTGTCACGAATAATATAGTGTACACACATACATACGTTATATACAGACACATCTTTCAAACCGGGTATTATTATCAACATGCACATCCCTTTAGAGTTCCACTCGGTTTTCTACTCGTCATGATTGTTAAATGTGCATTTAAATATACCTATGATACTTTTTCGTACAATGTATATCGGTAACTCGCCTCCAATTCGCATCTGACACTGTATGAACACGTTTAGCGAGGATAAATGCACTCGACGCTTTGTATCTTTCGTGCATCTGACATGCCTGTCAGAAGCTGCTCTTTCGCTATCTTTCGCGGAACTGTCGCTGCGTTAAAAAGAGAATTAGCCATTTGAGCAGACAACGTTTCTTTAACAAAATGGTGGATTCTTATATGCATACGTATCTTGAATGTATGAAGCCCTCTTATTAGGAGAAAACTGACTAGCCATTGGCTCTATACGTAATTTTTCGCTATGTTATGCCCATGGATTTTGTTACGGGTCTCTTAGGACCCTCGTGGTAACGTATGTCAGTGCAGTATCGATGAAAAACAAGATCGACAGTAAGCCATTATATTTTAGGTGTAGCGTATACATCGAAGTGGTCAATGGAGCATCAGGAGGATGAACGATAACTATATCCTATCTTTATACTTGATAGCGGTTTTTCCCATTACAAACGTGCTTCAGGAAGATCCGTAGGTTGCAATGTTTAACTCTCAGTTTATTTGTATTCCCCCCTGATGGACCTAAAAATCCAATCCAAGTTTCATTTTTAAACGGTCCCGCGGGGGTGACCTCAGCTTTCTTGGCTGGCCTATAACACACAGTACACGTGTATTGTTCCAACGAGGATTGCTGGGGCTCGGGTTTTTATTCAGTACGGACTCGTGGCCCAGGAAGCCCCGACATTATGGCAGCGTGAACCAGCAGACTAGATATAGTTTCGCACATACATGTATATATTTATATATACATTGACCGCCTCCCCTGGCACAAGAAACACACGAACTTCATACATTACGCGGGGTTTGCGATGAGCTTCCATATGTATAGGCGCTCTACTGCCGCATCCAGACTCCTTCGCTCGAACAAAAGACCCTTTTGGCGAGGAAGATGGTACGGGAGAACATTAAGAAACGCGGAAAATACGCGCTACTTATATATGCTTCGCTCTGAAAGTGCGGCAAGTGTGTGTACGCGCGCACGTGTGTGCTACCGGAGAGGATCGTAAAGAAAAAGAGTGTTCGGCAAGCTCGCGAGCGGCAAGGAGGTTGTTACATAAGTTCGAGAGGAGCTCGTGAACGCGAGAGACCAAAGTCGAGAAAAAAATTTCAAGGGAATATCGTTGCGTCGTTGGAAAGTTTTTTGCACCATCCGGACAAAGACTATAGCTCGATCGTCATAAATTTATAGATGAGCTTTTTTCATTCTTCTCTTCTAGGGGGGGGATAGGGGGGGGGGGCTTAACCCTCCTTCGTGCAGACCATCTGTGTATACGCGCAATTTATGCATTTTCATTTTTATAAACTGTACGACATGTACAAGGAATATGAATCGTTGTCGTTTTTTATTGCGTTTAGAACTTTTGCACGGCGAATACATGTAAAGCTCATGGGTCTCGAAACATTTTGGAAAAACGGTCTTACCATTTGATGTTGATGAATTGATTTTCTCTTTATCGAATTAAGAATTGCTTAAAATGTATTAGGAATGAGTATTTATTTCCATTAAGGAGACAAAGTATCTCATTCGAGCGAATCATATTTTTGAGTTGAATAAAAAATTAATCAATTACATTTCATTTTTATTGATATTAATGTTATTTACGTCGAATTAACTTCATTTTTTATATCCCCCTTTGATCCGTTCCATCCATCTCTCATCCGAGAAATACGGTTCTTTTACGTTTCCCCTGGTGCGCATCTGACGGCTCGCAGGATACGCGATCTAAATAAAATAACGATTTTCCGGTGGTGTTAAAGACTTTGGACGAGGGGAAAGGTTAAGGGTCTTGGTTCGGTCGACCCTAGCGCGCAGTACATATAGCTATATGGTCTTTCGACCTCTCGCTTGCCGTATTCGCACGCGATAAAAGCGGCCGCGGGGTGCTTCGAGCAGCAACCCCGCGCGCGGCACATCCTAGCGAGAGACGAGAATCTACGTATACGGAACTTAACTTTATTGGATACAAGTCCCACTTTGTCCCTTGTGGATAAAAGTAAAGAGATAAAAGCCATGCCGGTGTCGTGCCAGGCGTCTTTTCTTCATATCGTTCAAGAATCGTCCAGCATTCAGTGCAAGATGCGGGCAGATCGGGTACAAAGGAAGTTTCATGCCCACAAAGGAATCTCCCCGAATCTTTTGCCACGCTCTCTTTCCTTCTTTGGCACTTTTCGCCTCATTTCATCCTTTCACGTTGCGTAAATATATGTATATATATATATATATATATGGCATTACGGTACAAAAGGGTGGAAACTACCCGGCCGCAGACATATAGTATACAGTAGAAAAGGGTGTTGTTTTTTTCCTCCGATGTGATCCAACGGAGGAATGAGAAGAGCATTGCGACAACGACAACAACGATAAGCAGATAGAAAGAGAGACAACCGGAGCGCGGCTGTATTAGCCAGAGGCATCTTGATATCACGTCTGAAGAACTTGCCAACTCCCTTATACAGACATTCATTTCCGGGACCGTATCTCTGTTACGGCCAAACGGCAGTCTACTCAGATTGCACTACTTTGTCCCCTCTTGCTCTCACGTTATACATGTATATATACATATGATATATGTATATTTAGTAGGTAGTATACGCAACGCAGTGAACCTCGTCGAAAACATAACCGTACGTCATTCGGTATTGTTGCGGTACTGCAATTACTCTGCGAAATAGGTTATACAAGTATACCTAAATGTAGTAAGTTTTTGCTCGCGAGCGACGAAAATATCCGCGCTCCTCTCTTTATGTGTCATCATACTTGTTGTATATTTACGTTTACTTGAGTAAAAGAGAGAGAGAGAGAGAGAGAGAGAGAGAGAGAGAGAGAGAAGCTCTATTGTGTCGCATGGGAGGCAAACTTGTTCAAATCGTGCCAGTTTTTGGTTCCCGTCTCTGGCAAATATCATGCAAAGATGCTACACAAATGATTACTTTTTATTTCGCACAAAGACAAACTGCTTAAATGATGTCAGTAGACTCGATTCAAATAGGAAGAAAATGTACACTACGACCTCGATTTAACGGCCAGTGGCGGGACCGGCTCCGCATCGCACCTTGTTAAATCGAGGTAGCGTATGCCCGCCCATGCTGTATCTGCGCATCGGCACTCCGTGCTACGGGCCTGATCGGGGAGACTTTAAGCGTCCCCCACCATCTCCCACCATGCGAAAAACCGATCGATAAGTGCGACATGGTGGGGACTGTCTATTAAATCGAGGACCATTAAATCGAGGTCCTAGTGTATTTGATAATAGTGCAGCTGGATTAGCCAGGTGGAAAATGGCCTAATTAATAGCCTCATGACTCATGGGTTTTTTAAAATTCAATTCATAACTAATGCAACTGTATGAACAATCGACTGACAATGAGCGCGAGGAACCTTATGCGACAGAAGGCCTAGTCCAAATCAAGTTCTCATAGCTGATTTGAGCAGGATATGTCAGTCGACTTGTGCCAAGAATCAATTATGGGTTTTCGACTTTTGGCCGATTACGAGATTACTGCTTACTGAATCCAATGAATGGCAGATATTTCCTATGTGAGCAGTGATGGGTTTACTGTGGTTGTCCATATTCACAGCATGAGGTCGTATTTTCCCTCGGATTTAATTTTAACGATAGATGTGCCAGAACCCTGACGATACTCCAGCAGAATTTTTCCGACTGGATACCGAGAAATTACATACGGTACCCCTGCCTTGCCAGTTTACCGTCTACAATGAGTAAACTCTGGAATTAAGAATTTTCTTTTTATAAGAACAAAGCTTTCTCTATAAGAATGAAACATTTTCTTTGCTGGCAGCTTCAGCGAACGACGAACAATCTGGTGTAGCAAGAAGAACAGCGACATCTGCTTTACGTCTTCTTTTCTCAGATGTCGGGCGAGGATGAGGCAAACATCTTTTACGATCTGGCTGGCAATCGAAGATGCGTGGCACAACATTTTTTTCATTTTTATAGGGCCACCCATTAAAGTGAAGCGAACATAATTATCCATGTCCTGGTTTTAACTTAGAAATAATTTATAGGTTAGGTGTATCGAAACTGGACGCAATTCATCAGGACGACGTGCCATCGCAAACCACACTTTTCGTATTTTTTCGTCGCGTGGAACAACGATGAATATTTTACTTGGCGCACTTTTTGTTGTATTTTTACACAAGGGCACATAACACCACCGGTAACTCTTAGTACACGCCATATCGGATTATTTGCGTCGAAATATTATGAGAAACAATTTCAGCACGTGTGATTTCCGTGCTTTACAGCTATCCAGCACGTTCGGGAACAACCTCGTGACGTCACTATTAGTTTCGGGAAAGATCGGCTTTTTCCGGCGCGTTTGAATAATAGCTCATGCGTGCAAATTTTATAACAGCTATAATTTTACGAATAATAAGTACTTTTTTTTTTGCAAAAAAAATTTAACTGAGAATCTTATATGTTCTCTATCCACTAGTCATATTCGTCATATTCATTAAAAATGTGAGAAGACCGATTTACAATTCTCATAAATGCTTTTTTTTTCTATATTGCAAAGTATACGTACAGCACGCAGTTGAAAAACTTCCTTAAATCCTCTTCGTATCCTCTGACATATAGTTCGCTATACGTGAGTCTTTTCGGTTGCTGACAAATTTACGACCATATAGTTCCGTAGATATGGCCAACTCCGCCCAGCAATCATTAAAAATATCCGGCGAAGGTTCATATAAGGTATACACACCCTTCGAGACTTGTTGACTTTCTCGAGGGTGCGCGCGACCGTTGAGCGCGTATAGTCAATACGTTTCTCTTTCTTTTGCGCACAAGGGGGTACGGAAATTTAACGACTGCGACAACGCCCTTTTTCGAGATAGAAATTAGCAAGGTTATTCAAACGCTGTCGTGAACGTTGACACCCATAATCCTCGTCATCATCATCATCATCATCATCATCATCATCGTCATCGTTGTATCGTCGTCGATGTGCGAGTTTCCGGAAAAAGTCAGAGACCCCCTGTAAATCACATTGTGCGCACTCTAACGACCGTCATTAGTCATGACTTTTGTCGCAAACGAAAATGCTTTCCGTATAGAGACTTTTGCGGAGAGATTCAGGGTCCGCCGCGGCTTGTCTCCGTCACCGTTGCGGTAGGCGTGTTACCAAGGGTATACATAAGCGTGGGCGGCCGATGAGAAGTTCTACGGAGAATGCTGCTGTCCCCCGCCCTTTATATAACGTAGTACGTATCTCTCTGTGCTCTCCTGATGCTCGACTCGAGCACCTGGAGGACATTACGTACAGAACGAGTGGACAGAAAGCAGATAGAATATATATAGGAATGAGAAAGATGTAAAAAAAAAAGGAGAGATGGGAAAGAAAGCAAACTGTGAGAATGCCCAGGACACCCCGTTGGAGCACTGCTAATGAGAACCACCGCGGGACATTCGTCTTTCGAGACTCTCGCTGAGAGAGTAGATGCACGTTGACACATTTGTGTCTCTTGTGCACGAGAAAGATAGAGAGAGAGACGGAGAGAATAAGATGCACGACCGTTCAACCGAGTACAGAGAAGGAGCATCTGCCGTTGCTTGGGTTTTGCTGTTTTTCCAAAGCGGCAGCAGCAGCAGTTGTCGCCGTGTTACATATGCGCTTTTTTTTTTTTTAAATCCTCATCCGCTATCGTTGTTCTTCTGTGACTCTGCGAAAGGGCCAGTAGCTGCAATACTGTCTCAATCAGTGATGCCGCGAAACCACCGGTAGCTTAGGAATTCTTACATATATACCACTCTGAGAGAGGGAGCATCGAACTCAGGTGTCCGTCTCAAGGCTAATTTACGGGACCCCATTGCGATTTTTCGACGAACGAAAAACCTGCCTCGCGTCTTAACCGAAACGCAAATCACTTCTGACTTGTCGAAAGCTCTTATCTTTTCATATCGTTTTCACAGTGTCATCGAGGTGATTGATAAAAATAAATAAAAAATAAAGCCCCGCTAAAATTTCACAAGTGCCTAATAACAACGGAAATTAACGCAAGAGGTTTAACCATACTTTGTCGGATGCGAAAAAGGAAAATTTTCGTCGTGCAAAATCGTCGAGCGATCCTCTCGTCAACCTCGATGAGCTCTAGAGCACACGAAAGCCCGCGCTAATCTCATTATGGCTCTCCGCCGAAAATCCGTCTCGATGTAAAGCCAATTCGTCTGGGCGCCAAGACGTATGCCGCAAGAAGAGACGAGAAGACTCAACGGGTTATAACCAACCGAGACAGGTAAAACAGGCTTTTGGCCATCGCTACGCATTAAAATTTACTCGAATTCGGTACAGACGAGTACGACAATACACACTTTCACGGAACTTTATCGTCGCCACTTGCGTGCGAGTAATGAGTCTTGATTTAAGAGATCCTACGATGAGCTTCACCTCGGTATAGTTCGTTTGTCGGAATTGTTTTCATTTTCTCATCGACGAAGACATTTTCAGATTAACAACGAAATCTATGTAAAACCGATTAATAGTATATACATTTCGACACGAGTACGCAAAGGCTTTTTTGACGAAACGAGAGGATTACGGCACGAGCCGAAGGCGAGTGCTGTAACGAGTTTCGTCAAAAAGCCTTTTCGTACGAGTATCGAACATAATTTTTCCTCATGAGAGCCGAGAAAGCGCAACGAAGTTGCGATTTCGAGGTTAGAATGAGGAAAAATCTTTTTTTTTTTTCAATCAGGCGACAAAAAAGGGGCTCGCATGAACGAACGATCCCGAGTGGAAATTTCGACCCTACGTAAGCCTGCAGAGTTCTACGTTCAGTAGAGGATGTAATAAAAAACACCTTGCGCATACATAGAACTATTCTTTATTGAAAAGAGATCTCATTCTAGGCCTAAACTTGGCCGATATACTTCCATTTAATCTATATTTTAATTTGAAAGCAGGATGTCTGCGAAAACTTTTACAGATCTTCTACTGTAGAATATCCGGTATATTGTAAAATGAAAGAGGATAGACAGGGATGTGACATCCACGAAAATATTGATCGTCGAAATTTTAATATTTGAATATTATACTTACAATACTGTCGTACTTTTGAAGGAACTCACGACGTTGAATAGGCTCTCACGTAAGAGAGAGTGGCAATCATAAAAAAAACAGCTCTATTGAGATTCTGAATAGAGCGAGAAGACTAAAAAAATCGCCGAACGAGGTTTTGTTTGATATCTGCAGGCTTAAGGTAAGTCGAAAATTTCGACTCGGGATCTTTGTATTCTCGAGTCCGTAAAGGTGTCATTTCTTCTATGGCAATAATAACAAAAAATCATTTTAAATAAATAAAAAACCAAACGATAAAATAAAGCCACGAAAGTATGGAAGCAAATTGTCGAACGAACGATGGACTTGCGTATTCGAGTATTTACGACCATGGAGGATCAGTGAAATGTCCAGAAACGGAAGAACAAAAAAGTACTATTCAATGCTTTAAACGCGTTTACCCCGAATATTTATCCAATGGTGTAAAGTATCGTGTCACTGATGCAAGAAAGAGAGAGAGAGAGAGAGAGAGAGAGAAAAAGAATAGCTCGCATGCTGCCGTTGCCGCTGACTTTGGAAAATTTATGGGCCGCGAGTTCGAGCATACACATACGTGGGCCCCGGGTTTCTCGTCCCGTGTCGCGAATCTCGACACCATGCGCGATAACACGGGCTTCAGTATCGCTTCGGCAAAAGTAATGATCCTGTTTACAGTTATCGCGCGGCGTGTTCGGGAGATACCGATTGAGTTACCGGGACCCCGCAGAAGGGATTCTCAATGACCTTCCCCCCACTTAACGCCCCTTCGAACGGACATGCTGACTGCGTTTTCAGTCCTGTTACGCGTCCCTCTGCGCTTCTCTGCCGATTTATTTTCCCTTGTTGTTTTTGTTTTTATTCTTATTTTTTCCCCCGTTCGTTTCTCGCCAGGACCAACGTGTACACGGTATTATGTATTTTATCCGATGGCAAAAGAAATAAAATATTTCGAGTCTGAATTAAAAAAAATCGTTTGCAGTAACACCAACGATTTAACGATCGTAGTGAAATACAGCGAAGAACGAATACGAACACGTAGGATTGAGGGAGGAGTCCCATAATTTTCAGGAATTCACCTCTGGAACTGAGGTATACAAACGTTGAATTTGTATTTCGTACAATATCTTTTTGCTTACGCGAAATTAAGGAGTTTTACAACAGACCTACTGCGTCTTTTTTATGTTGGTGGTGAGGTTGGTAAGCCGTATCGTTGGATTAAAGTTAACTTTCTGAGTCTGCATTCCAGCCCAATTAATTCTAGACTTTTTTTTTTACCAGCATAATGAGTCGTTTCGAGGTAAAATTTGTATGATTTCTCAATGGTTAAACGGATAGTAATTATAAATGGAATAGTAATTATAGTAATTATAGTATCAGTAATTATAAATAGTAGTAATTATAAATGGAATAGTAATTATAAAATGGATAGTAATTATAAACAAGGGATATAGTAATTATAAACAAAGAACAGAAGTGTTCATTTCCAGCGAAACATATTTTTTGGATCAGTGCGTACCGCAACCAAAACGCAGAGTATATAATTTACCGAATTGAATATAGGGTGTGTGCCGTAATTCCGTCAGAAGACTGTTCAGTAGCGTGGGGATTGTCAGTAGTCAATGGGCCCGCTAGACTTCCACGAAGATGGCCGCAAGACATTGACTTTTTAATTTTTTTCTTTTTCTGATCGTTTAAGGATGTATCGGACGTACCTTCCCAACCAAAAGTGACTTTCGTCGACAATATTGCATACTTTATGATAAGATAAATATCGGAAAAAATTCAACCACAATAAAGACGATAAGAAGATTAATTTCGAATAATAATAATTCCAAAAAGTTATCAATAAATTGTTTAAACAAAACATTGCTCAACAAATTTTTAGGGAAAGTTATTTTTTGACACGTGAAATGAATTCGTTGATTTTTCTGACTACACTTGAATTTTTCAAAAATTTTCTTATCATTTTGAAATTTCGGTTTTCGAAAATTTTTAAATTTTGAAAAATGAAGGAAAAATCGTGAATTTTGGATAAGTTTTCGCAAAAACGTTGTATATTATAATTAAGAAGTTTCCAGGGCATTAAACGAATAGTTTCGTATATATACAACCTTTACAAATTTCCGAAAACTAAATTTCAAAATGATAAGAAAATTTAAAAAAAATTCATGTGTATTCAGAAAAATCAACGAAATCATTTCACATGACACAAAAAAACATTCCCTAAAAATTTGTTAAACAATGTGTTGTTTAAACAATTTATTGATAACTTTTGGGCATAATTATTATTAAAAAGTAATCTTCTTATCGTCTTTATTGTGGATGAATTTTTTCCGATTTTTATATTATCGTGAAGTACGCAATTTTGTCGACGAAAGTCACTTTTAGTTAGGAAGGTACGTCCAATACATCCTTAACGCATTAGAATGCTTGTCGGACCTTCGTTATACACGAGAAAAAGCCTAAAGAAAACTATAATAAAATATGAATATTTAGGTTTTTCTTGAGAAGTGTCGATCTAACGAACGTTGTAATACAGTAACTCAAAACTAAGAAAAAATTACCCATCCATTGACCCCATATATAGAACCTGTGATCGAACTCGAATTCGTTTGAGTTTATAGGGTTTATAGGTGGTCAATCGATGCGGAGTCGTTTTTCGGTCCTGAATAACTGCATTACAAGTTTTTTTTGGAAAACGAAGGTCCGACAAATGTTCTAATGCGTTAAACGATTAAAAAAAGAAAGTAGTTAAAAAGTCAATGTCGCGTATACGGCCATGCATCTTCATAAAGGTCCAGCGGTCTCACTGACTGCTGCCATTGGCAATTCCGCTCGTGTACAAGTAGCGCAGCAGATGATCGCGCATATATCTTGACACTGCCCAGAGAGAAATTGTTTTGTTAGGTTTTTCGGGCTTATGGTTCAGTAAAATTGTGACTACCCAACGATTATGGATCGAATAAGCTACTCATGAAGTGAAATTGTTGAAAAAAGTGTTCAGCTAACTTCACGTAAAAATTTGTTTTGAATACTTTGAAATAAACTGTTGACTACAAAACGTTATAATTAGGCTACCAATCATCATCGATCAACCAATGAACTGTTAAGTAATGAATAAGTTTGAAAAATCCAAGATGTTCGGCTAACCTTGCAGAAGTCGCCCGTATAGAAGCAGCCTAGCATACGCATATATCTCGAAACTGCGTAGAGCAAAATTTTTTGTTGGGTTCTTCATGGGTATGGTTAACTAACAAACGTTTAAGTTTTTATTTTCGTGACTACCTAACGATCGCGCATCGATTAAGCTACTCATGAGCGGAAATAATTGAAGTGAAATAAATATTTTTAATGTTTTTTAAAAACTATTGACTACCAATCGTTCTAGTTAGTCTACGAATCGACATCAAACGATTAAGTGATCAGAAAGTTTAAAAAATCCAAGTTGTTCGGCTCATAGGTGGTACCCGGACCAGTTTAACGTGTTACCGTGTGGAGGTGCCGCGGTTCTCGCGCGTGGGTATATTAAGATATTCGAATGGGAGTAAGAAAAACAAGACGGAGAAAGAGAGAGAGAGAGAGAGAGAGAGAGAGAGAGAGAGAGAGAGGAAGAAAAAAAAGATCGAGTAAATTTGAAGTTGGGACTGAAGGAGGGAGAATGGACGAGGCGCATGAGTCTCATTTCCATAATGATAGGGAAGCCTTTCTCGTTCGGTTATATTTGTTACTGAGAATTCATTACCATTTTTTATGACCCATAGAATAGATTATAAGGTCCGCGACGACGACGACAACAGCGACGAACGTCGATCGTGAATGGTAAAATGCCATGCCGATCGATCCATAGATTATAATTTCACGTCGAAGGATGGTATTTTTCAACTCTTCTTTTTTTGAATTTACTTTCTCTCTTTGTCTCTCTTTCTTTCTCTCATCCCTTTCGTATAATATAAAAAGGCGCACGATCGTCGGGACCATACTTAAGTAATGAAATGTTATAACTATACACATAATCTGTGTGTTGTGTCTACGTGCTGGCATTAATGCTTTATACACGCATATATATATATATATATATACATGAATAAAATCGAATAATAACACACTAGCAGCCCAACGTGTATAAAAGTTGATGGAACATATATATATATTTCCATGATAAAACTTCGTACACATACACACAGATACACACGTTCGCGCGGTTTATTAATTCACTCACGACGTCATGGTTACGCGTTGATGCTACGGGATGTGTTGCCAATGTTCCTACACGCTCTATGTTACTTTAGCGCGAATTTCATGCGATAGATATCGCGCGAGAGAGAGAGAGAGAGCTATGTCGTTTTCGAGCTGTAAAACAATCGTGAAATCGTGACGCGTACCAATTGCATACTTACGCCCGAGGCTATTGTATATATATACATACACATATATAAGGGAAATTCACCTATCTTTCATGGACCACCCAACTTCAGGCTCTCACGAAACACACTACAGGCGATAATTCTTCAAGTGAGTATTCTCTCACCTGTTATGTTTCTCTTTTCAAGCGAGGCGTCGTTGAAAATCGTACACGGTCATCGAGACGTAGGAAATCTTGTGGAATGTGGCAGCATTCGATAAGAAAACAATTAGTTGACCGAGTTGGTAATGAAAGCTTGTGCATGACTCGGGAATATCTGGTTTAATTTGAATACATCAATGCTTTGGTTAAAACAGACAATCCGACTTTACGATAATTACTGTGCTCTCTCATAGCTTGATTTCTTAGGGCGGTGGTGGATACATCTGAGTATTTTTTATTGCTTCTCTGAGTACAAGAAAGGGTGCTCTGCCAGGGGAGTTTCTAATTCCTCAGTTAGTTGATGGAAAATTACATTTCGACACATTATATCGTATATTCTTTTAGGACATCTCTGTATATGTGCGCTTAATCAAGCTGCAGTTAGCGCTTCAGTCCTTTCATGAATGAAAAATAAAACGACGCAGTACTTCCAGTAGTCTCAAGTTTGAGAAATTCCTATTTCCAAGTCGACCGACCAAGGCTTAACGTTTCCTCGAGGGACGTACGAGACAGCTGGAGGGAAAGCGAAAAAAGGCGGTAGAAAGATAGTCAAAAGCCCAAAGCTTACAGTGACCACACACACACACACACACACACACACACACACACACACACACACACACACACACACACACACACACACACACACGCACGCGCACACACACACACACACACACACACACACACACACACACACACACACACACACACACACACACACACACACACACACACACACACACACACACACACACACACACACACACACACACACACACACACACACACACACACACACACACACACACACACACACACACACACACACACATCCATGCGAAACTGTTTGAGAGCCTGGTCGTGTACACTCGCACACAAAACATAAAATTTACACTCGTGTAATTCAGGAACGGTGCGTGTGCAAAGCTTGATTAACTTTGGCCAGGGATATTTCACACAGTGTATGCGATGTCTGTTTATATGCGCCTGAGACCGTGTGTGCCGTATGAGAAAAGATGAAACGAGTTAAACCGCGCGCTCGTCGTCTCCTTGAAAAGCATCCACAGAGCTGCTCCGGGGTCTTTGCGCTAGCTCCTCTGAAACATTACAGTCTCTCGCGAAAGGCGTCCAAAAGATATCCACAACTCTCGATGTATATTATACTCTGCCTCCTCATTCTCCGTCTCTCTTTTACCGACGACGCGCCCGTTGAGTATATACGGGTATATAATTTATAACGGTACATTTCACAATAAGACCCGAACGAAAATTACCACCCAGTGGCAAGAGTAAAGGATGCTCAGTCATAACATCTGATGAAGCAAAACATTAACGAGGTGATATATCAGCTTCGCGGCGCTTTCGCGATCTCGCGCCCTTATATATATCCCGCCGTGGCTCTTGTGTTACGCTGCACCGCGGTTCTCTCGATGACGTTGGGATCGCGAGTTCCCAACGAGTATATGATGCGTGTAGGCGGTATCTCGAATATACAAAGAAATTTCCGAGAGCGATCGAATGACGATGAGACATGATATTCTGTGAAAGGACCTTTCACAGTTCTTTTTCGTGAGACAGCTGAGTTATAACCATCCTCTCGCACTGTCCTGTAACAGTAGCCAACGAGTATTTTTTTTTTTTATTTGGACCGAACTCGTTTTTCAAGCTTGTGAGTATATGCAGAGAGGTGTGCCGCGTGGCCAGGACGAGTGGTGAGACAAATAAGGACATTTCGAACAAATATTGCTTGGAGAAGGTTCACGTTTAGGGTAGAAGCAAAGCATTTTACCCCTTAGAATTTATTAAAGTAGGTTGCGATGGTTTGCTTTCGTCCAGAAGTGTTGACCAACCGTGCAAATGGATTGTCCGAAATTTTGGCGAGGTTTCGTTGACTTTTCGCCGTAAATCACCAGCCGCAATCCAACTTTTTCCAGGATTACTGACATTTGGGGACTGAAGCAAAACATCTGCTCAGGCTCTGGTAAACTACTTGATGGGAGGCGTGCGATTATTTGCCGCAAATTTCAACCATCTCTGCGCGAAAGATCGCTAGAAAAATATTTTATTTTTACTATTTCACTCCGTCCACCCCCTTCATCGTGTTTCATTTCGGGCTGAAGAGCTACACTGTAAAATATATTCTTTCGGATTTCCGAAATGAACAAAAGTTTATTGCACGGCTATTAACCCTTGACGTAATGATACCGGTATATAGTAAACGTCAGAAAAATAAATAGGTAATGGGTGAACGCAGGGGCAGTATACATCGAGGCTTCGCCGTCAGTGTTCAAGAGTGCCTCGACGATGCGGGCCTAAGTGGTGCGTATCTCTGGCTTATAAGCCAGAGATAACGATTCGTACGGGCGATGACACGCGTGCATATACAGAGGCTTTATAATGCTATGAGCATAATAACGCTGGTACTGCGATCTCGTTTCCTGCTGGGCTCGTTCAGATATGCTGGAACGATGCGTATCGTGAAAAAATTGAGAGAGAAAGAGAAAGAGAGAGAGAGAGAGAGAGAGAGAGAGAGAGAGAGAGAGAGAGAGAGAGAGAGAGAGAGAGAGAGAAAAGAGTAGTTAAGAGCGTTGAAACAGCATATACCTATGTTATGTGTGAGCATCGATTACGCATAGTCATATAGATATTGCGTATGTGTGTGTATGCACGTATAGGATGATTCAGAGCCGGTAGTACAATTGGGGGTGGGATATTCCAAGCTATGCCGTAATCAGAAATACTCGATTACTTCGATTAAATCCTCAGTACTTACTTTTCCATTGGTAAGTATTAGAAAACTTTAACAATCTGACTAAACAGAGAACCCTTTCCATGCTCTGGAAGTTATTAGGGATGTTCGCACTATATAGAGATGACGAGTTACTTGGCCTTAAAAATTCTGCTTTCAGAAATTTGCAATCTTCAGTCCAAAAGCCTTGTAAACTACCGCCACGTCTCACTTTAACACTTTCTAAAAGAGTCGTTCTTCATCGAGCTCACCGCCTATTCTGAAGCATCCTGTAAGCGGGAAAATTTCTCGTCGACGCGGGTATACACGAGAGGCGAAGAATGGCGCGGCCCCGCGATCTCTGCGACTCCGTCGCCGTTTAGATAATAACGCGCATTTTATCTCCCTCATAAAACCTAATTTACGACCGCATCTGAGTCTATGGGCGTGCTATGGGTCTGGCCGGAATGTGGGCGAGGAGAAGATCGGAGGGACACCATCAGCGATATATGTATATATACGTATGTATACTGTAGTACGTACGTACATACATATCCTCTATAACTACTGTAAGCGATTGGTGGAGGGGGTTACAGCAAACGCTGTATAGCGAGGGATGAAGATCGAGAAGAAATGAAGTGGGTTTTATCCGCGAAGCTTTTCTCATGGGAACATGAGATGTGTGGTACCTAAATTTTATGAAGACCGAGCAAGACTCAGTATCGAAGTACTCTATGGGCATCTTGGAATTCGTAATGTCAATAAAATTCATTTCTCACGTTATAACTCAACGCTATTGTCAGCAAAAAATGACATGCAAATGTTTTTGCCAACCCTTATTTTCGAAAAATATTCCCGTTCACGAAGACGAAGTCACAAACTAAATACATCATTATACTGAATAGTGAAATGAACTTTAAAAATAAACAGGCTAGCAGGATCACAAAACATTTTCATTTGTATTGTAACGAAAGAGGGTGAGAATTTTTGTTTAGACATATATATGTATATGTATAAGGTGAGAGACATACATCACGTCTCGAGTTTATGGTCCGATATGCTCTCGTAGAAATTGGCACCCGGACCGAGAGCTTTTTCGCAAACGCGCTCATCTCTTCGTTCCCTCGCTCGTTCGCGTCTAGAGTAAGAAGGCTCTGTATATACATAAGTATATATATATACACATAATATATGTAACGTAATAGCGCAAAGCAGGGGACACAAGATGCGCAGCAGAGTTTCTCGTATACTCTCGCGCTTCGGGCTTGCCGAGAGATACGAGGCGTTATGGCTCTTCCTGGCTCGTAACCCGCGGTCATAAAGCCACCGCTCGGTAAAATATTGCCGAAGCCATTGGTCTTCCAACCCCCCCTCAGGCTCTCGCTGTCTCTCTCCCCGAAACCCCCTCTCGTAGACTGCCTTGGCTAACAACCCCCACAATCCCTTCGGATCGCCTACGCTCATATCCATCGTTCTATCTTGAACGCCATTACAACAATCTATTAATGGTTCGTAAACGATAAATCAGGTGGACGTGGTGTCCCGGTTGCAGCTTGTGAGAAAAGAGGCGAGACAGAAAAAAGAAGGGAAAAAATCAATGATATCTGGCTCAGGATCGAACTATATCGTAGCACGGAAACTCGTGTGCTTCCTTAATAGTTCGATAAGGACATTCAGAAAAATTGGTTTTTTTTTATTGTAATGCATTCTAAGTGAAAGTCAACCAGCTATTAGCGAAATATATTAAAGATCGATAGATTTTCGAGATGCGCAGTTCTTTCGACGAAACAAAGACACTTTTTTAGTCTTTTTTTTTAGTTTCTATAACGCAACGTAAAACCATCCGTGAGAGTAATTTTGTCCCGTGAGAGAACTCGACTGCTGGTTCGGCCAATTGCCAACGTCTCACGACTATGAATTTAAACCTTTGCGTTGTATATTTTTTGTAACGTGTGGACATCCGGCAGACGCACAGTCAGGGGATAAACCAAAGAGATTGGTCAGAGGGGTTCAACGCATGGTCGATCCTGTCGCGCTTTAGTACCAACAAAAGTCTCGATCGTCGATTCGTCGGACGAGAGTAAAACAGCTTAGCGCGAAAGTCCGACAATCCGTTAAGGGGAATAAAATACTGGTACGGAATAAAGTATACCGGTTGCGTGTACCGGTATACTCGTACCTGTATGCACTATATACGAATTGCTATGTTTATATATATTTCCATGCCGCACCCCTATAATTAACGACTGGGATGAGCGTATACGGCTGTTATTATCTCATGATTCATGGTCGAGTGTTCATAAATTTAAGGCGAGATGCTCGCAGAGGTCTCTTGTTGTCAGAAAGCGAGTGCACGAGGATCACTCTTGCGGATAGTCCATATGTGTATATTACGATGTATGTATATACATATATATATATATATTATATATTATATATATATATATATATATATATATATATATATATATATATATATATCTATAGCAGTATACATCAGTGTACGTGATACCATACAGCATACGATATACACGGACCCATGGCTCTCGTATCGATTAACGTCGCTCTCCACCATGGGATTTACAGCCGTCGACTAAATTATTTAAAGTCTTCATTTGATCCGAGAGAGCTAGGGCAAAAGCGTTCGCGCGCGAGCTGCCACGTCTCAACGGTGAAAAGGCGGGGTTGAACGACGACAAGAAAGATCAAGGATATATAGGCGCTGTAAAGCAGTGAAACGGAGAACGGTTCAATCATCCTGGAGATTAGATGAAAATTGATTCGTTGGACTAAAAAGTAATTTAATTTCAGTAAAAAGTTAGTCAAATATGCATTTTCTCCGAAACAAATTTTCACTCGAAGAGAACCTCAATGGAGGCAACCGAGGTTATATTTGAAGTAGGATTGGTACGCGACGACTTTAGCTCAGTCATCGCTGTAGTTTTTTGAATCTATAATTCTTGGGCTGTCGAGATTTCAGCATCCAATTGGTATAACAATAATTACTACTATACATTTTCGAGATTTGCCAGTTTCATCGCTGTAACGATTTTTTACTATGCTAATGAAAAAAAACATTTGATCGCAATTGGACGATATAAAATGTTTAGTGTAGAATTTTGTTGGCGGTATTCAGCATGTTTCTTGTTGAACGCTCTGCGGCACGACGCGATTTGCCAAGGAGAACAGTTCCCTGCGTTACCAACGTGGCGAAATGTGTGTGCTCCACGTGTTTTGTATGCACGGAACAAGAGCTGCTTGTCCTCGTCGCGACTACCTGAGTTATGATCGGTTCGTGTAGCCCACCCTGTCCGTGCTTGGCTCACAGTTCGCGGTTTCCGTGACTCTGCCTATCTCTAGCTGTGGCACAACTGGCTTCTTCATCTCCTCTTCGCTCTGCCGCACTTCATCGCGGTCGCTGTTTCTTCCTTCTCCATCTTCTTCCTCCTCTTGCCCTTCCACTTTCACGTTAGCGGCCATTTTGACTCCGGGAACCGGTTGCATCTCGTGCTATAACGTGTCCTGAGGTCGTCTCATCAGGATACTGTTCCGTGTACACGGGTATCGTATATTTTCGCATATAAATATATTCAACAACGTTGAAGTGGCTTTTGCCTTCGAGCTTCTTCCCGTTTCAGCGCGGCAATTTTGTTCTCTTCGAAGCTACCGCATCGCGAATTTTCGATTAGCGGAGAGTCCACGTTTTTTTTTTCTTCTTCTCGTCCTCATACCATCCGTCTCGTTCTCCCGCGTTCCGGAATTAATTTTTCATCGAGATTTCTCGATTTCTGAAATCATTATACTCAATCTTCTCCCGCGAGACTCGAGTCTCATTCCTCGTCTTGTGTATATGCGCGGCATACAATGCTACCCCGAATAGAAATTCAATCAACCGTTCCTCATATATGGTAGAGCTTTTGCCCGTTGGGATTCTCCGAGTTATGATGTTGGCGAGGGATTAATCTGACATGCCTCATTTCGGTATATGCCCTAAAATTATCCCGATCAGGTCAAGATCAGAGTACTCTCTTGCATTCTCAAATGTATATCGAACGAACCATCGTTACTGCGTGCTTTCGTAAGATTTCTCGATTATCCATCCATGAAATAAGTCTTTTATAATCGCGGTAGATCTCAGGATATGTTATTGCGGAAAGACAGGATGATGAATGCGAAATTTTATACAAAATCGTAGGTGCAGTTGGTCTCGTATTATTCAATTCTCGATTTTTTTCGGACACTATAATACGATAAAACCCTCTCTCTCTCTCTCTCTCTTTTTTCATCATATATAAATGACTGGCAATCGGGCGCACACATTTGCGTAGGTTCTCGAATTTAACACATCCAACGCACATAAAACATACGGTGGAGGGTTATTGCTAGTGTATATATGAGATCAGTGAGCGCGCGTGGCTCATGTTAGCTGTCATCGTTCCGTCATCAGCGCTATTCAAATGCACAATAGAGGGCTCTCGTGTTATCCACATTCCAAACTTGCATCGCTTGTCACGTTACGCGCATTGCGTGCGAGCGAGAAAGCCACAATTCAGACAAGGATGGGAACAGGCGAAAGGTTGAAGGAGAGGGAAAAGAGATGCATGGATAGACGAACAGGCGAGATAATCCGCTAATCTCTCGTTGCTTCGTTCTCGCTTGCATATACACGCGACTGTATATATCTCTATATATAAATATACAGGTACACGACCACTCGAGTGAGTAAGATTTATCTTTCATTAGTACGTCGTTTGCATTGAATGGCGGCGAAGCGTAGCGGTTAACGGACGCATGAGCCTACCACGTTAATTGTTTGTTCTCTCGCACATTCCTATACATCCCCCAGCAATATAAATATCTATGCATCCGCGTATGTATACATGTATATAAATATAGAGGACTGTAAAGCATAGCTGTCAGCTCGGGCTATATATATATATATATATATATATATATATGTACAGGGGCAGATTTGGGGACTGCTTTTTTTTACATGCCTACCGCACAGTAAATTCGAATAAAAATGCACTGAGAAAAAAATTATTCCCCAACAATGGATGGTTTCGAATATATAGCAGATTCGCTATCTCCTGGCAGCTATGGGGACACCGACGAATCGGCACTTTCCAGGACTTTGGCGGATTCCAGGACTTCGGCTTAGTGGTTTGTTTGGGGACATCAAATTTTCCAGGACATTTATAACTTGGTTGTTTCGGGGACTTAGGCATGTTCCAGGACAAGTATAATTCGGTAGCTTCCAGGACTTTAACCGATTCCAGGACTCTGGCTTAGCGGTATGTTTGGGGACACCAAATTTTCCAGGACATTTATAACTTGGTTGTTTCGGGGACTTAGGCATATTCCAGGACAGGTATAATTCGGCAGCTCCCAGGACTTTAACCGATTTCAGAATTCTGGCTTAGCGGTACGTTTGGGGACAGCAAATTTTCCAGGACATTTATAACTTGGTTGTTTCGGGGACTTAGGCATATTCCAGGACAAGTACAATTCGGCAGCTCCCAGGACTTTAACAGAATCCAGGACTCTGACTTAGCGGTTTGTTTGGGGACACCAAATTTTCCAGGACATTTATAACTTGGTTGTTTCGGGGACTTAGGCATATGCCAGGACAAGTATAATTCGGCAGCTCCCAGGACTTTAACCGATCCCAGGACTCTGCCTTAGTGGTATGTTTGGGGACACCAAATTTTGCAGGACATACACAAATTGGTTGTTTTGGGGACTTGAGCACATTCCAGGACCCCCGCTTAGCGATTTTTTTTGGGGACACCAAATTTCCCGGGAGATTTATAAATTGGTTAATCCGGGAACTTAGGCATATTCCAGGGAAAATATAATTTGGTAGTTTCCGGGACTTCAAACGATTCCAGGACACCAGCTTAGTGGTTTCTTTGGTGACAAAAAATTTCCCACAACGTTTATGATATGGGTGTTTTGGGGACTTGGGCATATTCCACGACAAGAATAATTCGGTAGTTGCCAGGACAGTCGATTTCGATGATACAGCATTTTCCAGGAAATATTTTAATGAGCTGATTCCGAGACTCGAGTGTGTTCCAGGACAGATTATTCATCAAAAATTTCTGAAATTCAGTATATTCCAGAACACATATCAAATAATGTGTTACGAGACTCGAGCATATTACAGGATGCATACCAAATTATGTGTTACGAGACTCAAGCATATTCCAGGACAGTTAAATATTGTAGTGCGATTGTAGTATGTATAAAAAAAAATATAACTTGGCATATTCTGGGACCCTAGCAGTTTCTGGAATACATATGAAATGGCATATTCGACAATATCCTATCAAATAGTATATTATCGAATAGTATACTATTCGGTAAACTTGGAATATGGTCGGGTCCCGGAATATGCCATTTCATATATATTTCGGTCCCGGAATATGCCGATTTGTCGGTATCCCGAAAACCGAATGCCCCGGAAAATACCATTTGTCTTGGAACATACTTCTGTCCCGGAATATAACATTCGTATTTGCCCTGCAATATATTGTTGATAGGTATCGGTTGATTGTACTCGATAAAAAGTTGGACAACTTTTCACGAGTAACGGGATATTTCAGCAAATGTCTTTCAAGTCGTTCGACATAGTGACATTGCAGGACTGTACATAAATTTATGCATGTACATACAGGTGTAAATTTTTGTACACCTATATACAGATAGTTTCCAGGACATTGCGATATTCCGGGACTGTGCATAGACTTATGTACTTCAGGACTGTATCAGATTTTCTTACATACAGATGTACACTTCTGTATACCGAAATATTGATAGTTTCCAGGACATTGCGATATTCTAGGACTCTATAAGATTTTGCAAGTACACGCGTATGTATACACATTTCATACAAGTATTCATTGGAAGGTTTCGGAAGTGTACAAAATTTTAACAGGCCATCCATGTAGACATATTCATAGATAATTCTAAGTTATGTGTGCATTTGTACTAGGACATTTTAAAATTAGGTCATATATACATAATATGTACACCTTGCATAAAAGTCTTGAAAGATAATAATTTATCCATGTACAAAAAAATGTACAAATGTAAGTCCATAACCAATTGAAAATGTCCCGTAACAAACAAACACAAGATTCTGAATATGTCCGGTCCTGAAACGTACTATTCGATAAACTTGGAACATTGTCGGGTCCCGGAATATGCCATTTCATATATATTTCGGTCCCGGAATATGCCGATTTGTCCGTATCCCGGAAACCGAATGCCCCGGAAAGTACCATTTGTCTTGGAACATACTTCTGTCCTGGAATACAACACTTCGTATTTGCCCTGCGATGTATTGTTGATAGGTATCGATTGATTGTACTCGATAAAAAGTTTGACATCTTTTCACGAGTAACGGGATAGCGTGTGATAAGTCACAACGTCACAATGGCGGCGTATTTACAATACATTTGTATGTGAGAAATTATATTCTCCAATTCCTGGAAGATACCAAATTATCATTGCACAAAAAAGTGTACAGGTGTGAGTCCGTAACCAATTCAAAAATGTCCCGTTACAAACACATGATTCCGAATATGTCCGGTCCCGAAACATCCTATTCAATAAACTTGGAATATGGTCGGGTTCCGGAATATGCCATTTCATATGTATTTCGGTCCCGGAATATGCCGATTTGTCGGTATCCCGAAAACCGAATGCCCCGGAAAATACCATTTGTCTTGGAACATACTTCTGTCCCGGAATATAACACTTCGTATTTGCCCTGCAATATATTGCTGATAGGTATCGGTTGATTGTACTCGATAAAAAGATGGACAACTTTTCACGAGTAACGGGATGTTTCAGCAAATGTCTTTCAAGTCGTTCGACATAGTGACATTGCAGGACTGTACATAAATATATGCATTACATACAGGTGTAAATTTTTGTACACCTATATACAGATAGTTTCCAGGACATTGCGATATTCCGGGACTGTGCATAGACTTATGTACTCCAGGACTGTATCAGATTTTCTACGTACATACAGATGTACACTTCCGTATACCGAAATATTGATAGTTTCCAGGACATTGCGATATTCTAGGACTCTATAAGATTTTGCAAGTACATGCGTATGTACACATTCTATACAAGTATTCATTGGAAGCTTCGGGGACTGTATGAAATTTTAACAGGTCATGCACGTGGACATATTCATCGATAATTCTGACTTGTGTGTTCACTTCTACCGGGACATTTTAAAATTAGGTCATATATACATAAGTACACTTTGCATAAAAGTCTTGGAAGATAATAATTTATCCATGTACAAAAAAATGTACAAGTGTAAGTCCATAACCAATTGAAAATGTCCCGTTATAAACAAACATAAGATTCTGAATATATCCGGTCCTGAAACATACTATTCGATAAAATTGGAACATTGTCGGGTCCCGGAATGTGCCATTTCATATAGATTTCGGTCCCGGAATATGCCGATTTGTCCGTATCCCGGAAACCGAATGCCCCGGAAAGTACCATTTGTCTTGGAACATACTTCTGTCCCGGAATACAACACTTCGTATTTGCCCTGCGATGAATTGTTGATAGGTATCGATTGATTGTACTCGATAAAAAGTTTGACATCTTTTCACGAGTAACGGGATAGCGTGTGATAAGTCACAACGTCACAATGGCGGCGTATTTACAATACATTTGTATGTGAGAAATTATATTTTCCAATTCCTGGAAGATAACAAATTATCATTGCACAAAAAAGTGTACAAGTGTGAGTCCACAACCAATTCGAAAATGTCCCGTTACAAACATATGATTCTGCATATGTCCCGTCTCGAAACATCCTATTCAATAAACTTGGAATATGGTCGGGTCCCGGAATATGCCATTTCATATATATTTCGGTCCCGGAATATGCCGATTTGTCGGTATCCCGAAAACCGAATGCCCCGGAAAATACCATTTGTCTTGGAACATACTTCTGTCCCGGAATATAACACTTCGTATTTGCCCTGCAATATATTGTTGATAGTATAGGTTGATTGTACTCGATAAAAAGTTGGACAACTTTTCACGAGTAACGGGATATTTCAGCAAATGTCTTTCAAGTCGTTCGACATTGCGACGTTCCAGGACTCTACATAAATTTATGTATGTACATACAGGTGTGAATTTTCGTACACCTATATATAGATATTTTCCAGGACATTGCGATATTCCGGGACTGTGCATAGACTTATGTACTCCAGGACTGTATCAGATTTTCTACGTACATTTAGATGTACACTTCTGTACACCGAAATATTGATAGTTTCCAGGACATTGCGATATTCTAGGACTCTATAAGATTCTGCAAGTACATGCGTATGTACACACTCTATACAAGTATTCATTGGAAGGTTTGGGGACTGCATGAAATTTTAACAGGTCATGCACGCGGACATATTCATCGATAATTCTGAGTTGTGTGTTCACTTGTACCAGGACATTTTAAAATTAGGTCATATTATACATATGTACACTTTGCATAAAAGGCTTGGAAGATAATAATTTATCCATGTACAAAAAAATGTACAAGTGTAAGTCCATAACCAATTGAAAATGTCCCGTTACAAACAAACACAAGATTCTGAATATGTCTGGTCCTGAAGCATACTATTCGATAAACTTGGAACATTGTTGGGTCCCGGAATATGCCATTTCATATATATTTCGGTCCCGGAATATGCCGATTTGTCCGTATCCCGGAAACCGAATGCCCCGGAAAGTACCATTTGTCTTGGAACATACTTCTGTCCCGGAATACAACACTTCGTATTTGCCCTGCGATATATTGTTGATAGGTATCGGTTGATTGTACTCGATAAAAAGTTTGACAACTTTTCACGAGTAACGGGATAGCGTGTGATAAGTCACAACGTCACAATGGCGGCGTATTTATAATACATTTGTATGTGAGAAAATATATTTTGCAATTCCAGGAAGATAACAAATTATCATTGCACAAAAAAATGTTCAAGTGTATGTCCATAACCAATTGAAAATGTCTCGTTACAAACAAACACAAGATTCTGAATATGTCCGGTCCTGAAACATACTATTCGATAAACTTGGAACATTGTCGGGTCCCGGAATATGCCATTTCATATATATTTCGGTCCCGGAATATGCCGATATGTCCGTATCCCGGAAACCGAATGCCCCGGAAAATACCTTTATTGGGTCCTGGTATATATTACTCGCGCTTTCCTTCTTGGAATGTCATTATGCCGACGCTAGATACTTAAATGTATATTAAGACCCTAAGAGCGTCGCAATCTGTGCCATATCACGCACGACAACGCCTGCGTATTTATGTAGCATCAATATATGTATGACCTATAAGCCCTACGTATATATTCTTATTGATATTTTGACCGTATATTTCTGGGTATTAGAAACACGCAGATCTACACCTTGCCTATTTCAAATGCATATACACTGTCAAAGCGTACAGAAGGTAATGGATATAGTACTTTTTAACTTTATTCTCTCCCGGCACGTTGAAATATATAATCTTAGATATCCACATGTAAGATCTCATATTTCAAAAGTCCTGGAAGATAACAATTTATGATTATATAATCATAAATTGTTATTTTCGAGGACTTTTATACAAAGTGTACATGTGTACGTATGACCTAATTTTTAAATTGTCCTAGTAAAAATCAACATATGACTCAGAATATGTCTATGAATATGCACACATGTATGCAAGTTAAAAATTCCTTACGGTCCCAGAACCTTCTAATGCATAGTTGTATAGAATGTATACATACGCGTGTACTTGCAAAATCTTATACAGCCCTAGAATATCGCAATGTCCTGGAATCTATCGATTATAGGTATACAGAAGTGTACATGTATGTACGTAAAAAATCTTATGCAGTCCTGGAATATCGTAAGGTCTTGGAAACTATCTATACGTAGGTGTACAAAAATGTACATCTGTATGTATGTTTATAAGTTTATGTACAGTCCTGGAATATCGCAATGTCCTGGAAACTGTCTATATATAGGTGTACAATAGTGTATATCTTTATGTACGTACATAAGTTTATATACAGTCCTGGAATATCGCAATGTCCTGGAAACTGTCTATATATAGGTGTACAATAGTGTACATCTTTATGTACGTACATACGTTTATATACAGTCCTGGAATATCGCAATGTCCTGGAAACTGTCTATATATAGGTGTACAAAAGTGTACATCTGTATGTACGTACATAAGTTTATATACAGTCCTGGAATATCGCAATGTCCTGGAAACTGTCTATATATAGGTGTACAAAAGTGTACATCTGTATGTACGTACATAAATTTATATACAGTCCTGGAATACACCGGAGTCCTGGAAAGTGCCTATACATTAGCGTACATACAAATGTATAGCGTTTGTACATATAAACGGATGTACAGTCCCGAAACCTGCCAAGACGTATAAATTGGCATATTCCGGGACGTCCTGGAAACTGCCCCCAGATAGAAAAATGTTCCAGGACAGTCCTGGAATGCAACAAAAGTCCCGGAAGGCGCCACGGCACATCGGAAAATGTCCTCAAATCTGCCGCTGGATATATATATATATATATATACGTTTGACTATATATATATATATATATATATATATATATATATATATATATATATATACAAATACTGTACAAACGTGACGTTTTGACAAGCAACACACTGCAATATTATGGTGCTTGCTCAAAGCCTCCTATGCATGCGTCTTATTTTCTCAGGATTAGTTGAGAGTGCTCTGTCGCATTTATCCGTGGATACTATGGCTGAGTAACCTATACTTGCTTGATATGCAAAAGCTATACATGTATGCATTTATGTGAAGAGGTGTGTATAAAAGGTACTCGCGGCTACTGCTATAACGGCACGTCGAGGGGCGTGGTCACTCCCGCCTTTGGCATAATGCCAATTACCACGATAGCAATTACAAGACTCGTTTTAAGATTGTTGTCTCTCTCTCTCTCTCTCTCTCTCTCGCTCTCTTTCTCACTTACTCACTAATTCATTAGCCCCATTCCCGTCAGTTCAATTACGAGTCAACCATGTTGGGTAGAAAATATTTTTTTAAGCAGGAAAACTTGTTTCGCATCTCCTAATTCGATACGGTATTTCTCGGCTAATGCATATTTTTTAATAAAATTTTTACAATAAGGGGTTTAAAAAAAAACGCCGATGATATCGATTTTATAACCACCAAAATGTCACAAACGGGCGATCTCTGACTCTTTGTAGCAAGATGTATGACTGCATGGAGGATGGAAAAAAGCAATATTTGCCGTCAGTTTTGCTCTCGTTCATCGATAAACTCTGTACACCTACTCGTAACTCGGGTACACCAGTACAATAAAATGATATCTGCACCGTGTAGTTGCCGTACGATGGCATATATGTATATTTATAGATATACATAACCCTTCGATAATACATCGCGATTCCGACTGTGAAGTCCCTCTCTTAGTGCCGGGGTTTCGATCCTCATCCGTGGCACAAAGTTGCCGTCATGTGGAGTTTTGCGCCTACGGCGGCCGAGTGATAAATAACACACTCTTGCCGGCGGCGATCTCACAAAGCGATGCATGTCGGGACGCATTGGCATTGGCCCGTGCGCACATTCATCGAGGAAGACGCACACAGAACGCCTATACACACGAAGCTCGCTTTCGTCTTTCCGCGCGACCAAAGAGAACGGTCAGAATAAGCAGAGCACGCTCTCCGCGCGTCTCGACCTGTATTTATTCCTCGCCGAAACGCTATCATAAAATCCCAACAGGGTTGTCTGAACTACGGCTATTCTTGCATTTTGTGCTGTCGTGTTATGCATAGGCCATTTCAGGCCAAATTCGAGAGGTCCGCAGACCTCATCCTCCAGGATTTGGTCCACGATTTTTCATGTCATTTTTATAATCCAGAAAAGCTCAAAGTTTCATTTTAAAAAAATTTTTTTAGCAATCGAGCCGCATATACTTTAGTAGTTTGGATATCAACCACAGGATTTTTGTGAATTAAAAAAAAAAAATTTTAATCACTGTGTTCCATTAACCGTTATTGAAGACCGATTATAATATGCGAATGAAAAATCGGAGTTTCGCTTAAAGAATCTGAAAATAGTTTGCAAAACTTCTCTTTCGTTGAAACGACACAGTACAAAAAGCTGTGGATCAAGTCCCATCGAGGGTGAAGTTCGTAGATCTATCGATTTGACCTGGAATGCCTCACACCCACCCACGCCCATATATTATAGCGAGTCGTCTCAACAAGCAACTATATACACCTCGTTTTATTTTTACATTTTTTCAATTTCTCGCTGCATTCACGCTTCCTCGGGTTCCAGGGTCTCTATATGTATGTACATATATAATTTCATCCATGCATATACACAAGTTTTACGTTCATTTCTTCGTTTCGTCGGTACGGCTTTCCCTCCCGAGACAACAGTCCACACGTCGAAACGTGAATTATGTTACTGCACAGGAACGATGAAAGAATGAAACAGCAGAGAGAAAATAAGGCATTGAACTTATAACGAAGCGTTTATAATATATACCGAGCAAGTATAATATTTATGTATAATGTATATGAATAGCGTATCTACAAAAGCCTTGCTCTATAAGTCGTGTAGGTATGTGTATAATGTAAAAGCGAAGAACTGCTGCTGCAGGTGTTTCGTTAAAACGTATAAAGAGCGGCAAGTCCGTAGTCTCATCTGGCTCATAATTCACCCCTCGTCTCGCTTTAGGGGCGCTTTGATCTCCCTGGAAGTTTAAAACACCGTATACGTGTATTCAGGGCTCTCAAGATATGTGATGGACGTTCAAAGATATCAGTGTATCAAAGTACCGATGCACATATATTTTCTGTGCTTGCTAAAACTGGACGCCCCGTAATGCAGAGTGTGCGTCTGTATATTTCATGTTTCTCGATCCAGTGCAGTATAATTATATACATACATACATATATATATATATATATATATATAAAGATATGTATATTTACAATTATACACCCGTATAGATGTACACGTAGCCGGGGGCGATCGTTGGTAAACGAGAGTTGGCAAAAACATGTGTCAGCAACAGAGCAAAATACAAAATCACATCGCGAACAATGCTCTGTTAAACTCTGCCTCCTCGTTTGCGCACTAATTAACGTTGAACGCGGTAAAGGAACGAGATACATATTAATGGCATCGCGTTCATATCCCCTCCCCCGAACCAACCCTCAGCTCTTTTAGGGATTAGAGTGATTCGGTTATTCCAATAATGACGTTTCCAGCTGCTCGAGTTCCCCTTTGCTAGAAGCGTATACAGATATAATTCCAATGCACCGGAAAACTTGTCTGGATATAATGCTCGACCTAATGCACAGCAAAGTACATGCGAAACAAGCGAATCGAATCTGTTAAAATCACGCACGCCTCGAGCATCGTGAGCTCGGCAAAACGATTTCGGAGAATCCTTCCAATGGCAACCAGCAATACGCCTGATGTATGCACTGTATGCCTGTATGTAGGGCTGAACTTGTACCATGTACCAGAGGAGAGCAATCGGAAACCGAGGGAGAAGAATGAGAGAGAAAGAGAGGAAGAGAGAGAGAGAGAGAGAGCTGCGGAGATCCATTACCGGACAATGCCTTGGTGATTAGCCGGCACGCCAGCTACGCTAACGACAGCCAAACAAATCGCGGCTCAGCCCGGATTACATCTCCCTACGGGGTACTTACTTACTACACCCTCGAGCGACAGGCCACAAAGAGCGAGAGCGAGAAAGAGACAGTATGCGCTTATACTCTGCCTGTCGGCTTGTCCATTCGAATATTATATACTGCCCTGTCACTTCCTTCTGTCAGGGCTTACGTCGCCCCGCTGTCAGGTGAAAACCTCAGTACCAGCAACAGCGATTCAAGCAGACAGCAGTCTGCCATGCCCTCATGTTCAATCCCCTGGTAGCCTATCTCACCCCACCTCCTCATCGAACACGCATAACTATAGAATTCCCGAGCGCCACCATTTCGAAATACCATCCACGATCCCCAATCCACCCTGTTTCGTGGACTCCTTACTATTCAAACATTTCCTAGATCTCTCCACTCCTCACTTTCTCGCTTCCTCCCTCTCTCTCTCTCTCTCTCTCTCTTTCTCTTGCTCTCTCTTTTGTCACAGTTTCGTGACACGATCCTACGATACTCGCCACTGAAGTAGGCGAAGCGGAAAGATCGTGGAATCATCGTCGTGGAATGACCAGCCGCACGAATACCAGAAGAGGATTCCGCAGAATCTCTCGAGGAAAGATTATCAATGGTGCGAAATATACTATAAGCATCGCTGTATACTTTAAAGCCCCTTTTTTTCTGTTGTATTTTGATATTATTATTATGCGCACTGAAAAGTCTCTGCGGTGCATACGCTCTGACGGGAAAACGCGTGTATTACCACAATGTGTCAAAAGTACACCCGCTCTTTATACACACCGCCCAAGAAACCGTTTTTAACGTATACAATGTATACATAGATATATACACCTACACGCCATATTTTCCGACAATGCTTCATTCTCGTCCAACGCCCGAGGGAGCAATTCGACGTACAAATAATCTACAAATTGGATTTCTTTTGGCTATCTCGGCTCCGGGCTATACTTTATACTCTTTTGTGATGGGCGTTTTTCTTCTCGCTGCTTCTCCCTCTTTCTCTCCCTCTCTCTGTCTCTGATTCTCTTTTTCTTCGCAATGAGAAACCCCCGGATCTCCCGGTGAGATATATATCGAAGGCGAACCAAGGGCGGACAGTTGTAGCTACTTTGCCAGAGGATCGAATGTGATCTTAATCTTCGACATAGATCACCGAACTCTATTGCCTAGTCTTGGTCATCGTTGACTGTGGCTTTGCTGTGGGACGAAAAAAAAAAAGAAAAAAAAATGTTGTCATGAATAAGAACCGTTGTATTGGAAAAACCGTGGCGACGAAAACCGAGACTGAGCCTGTCGAAAGAGCGAGGAAACGATTCTCTCGATAATTACCGCCATTTTTTCTTCGATGCACCGTCTCTTTCATGATGTTTTAATTAACACATATAGGCCAACATCTTAGTATAACAATTCAACGATCGTTTCGGGTTACCAAGAAAATCTGACAGCGATAAATATTTTCCTTCCAATTTATGAGACCATGGCTCATGGTCTCATAAACACGCTGTTTCAAGAATATTTTTTAGCCAAATATTAATATTTGATGGTTGTGCCATCTCGTTCCCGAAAATTTCCGAAAAATATTAACGATTACATCCACCGCACACTGATCCGATAAACTACCGACAATTTTAGGTTGGATGAGAATCGCAAAATGTCTTCCTGGCAAAAGTGTTCCCGGAACTCGTGCACTCGAATGCTTCGATTTATCGCTCTCAGCAGATTATATGTTGTGTGTATATATACATATAATATTGAAGTGAAGAGATATAACGTGATGGGAACTACCGAGTTCTTGTTTAGAAGGGCCATCAATCTTGGTAGGAACAGACGAGGTCAGGAATGCTCGTGCTGGGTTGATCGTTTCGGTGGGCGCGATAGAGCACAGCTTTCCTCTATATCGCCGTGGATAATCCTCCCCCATTCTCTTGCAGATCTGGTGCGAGGCTATAAGCCCTGAAAAGGAGAGAGAGAGAGAGAGAGAGAGAGAGAGAGAGAGAGAACCCTCGGGGAATTACGTTATAAGCTAGGTCATCCGCAGACTATCGTACGATTCGATGTATAGAGCCTGCAGAGCAGCTTCGTATAGAATATCTTTTTCTTGGACAAGATCGGCCACCAGTCATAAAGTACACGAGCAGGAGAGCCCGACGTCGCCAGGGCGTGTGTGTTCTGTCGATGGTGTGTCGGCTCCAGAATCCAAAGAGTGTCGCGTTACATCTTCCCTGTATCCTCCGAGTGTCTCGTTCACGTGGATCTAGTGTATATCTGTAGAAGTTCCTTCGACAACATTAACAGCAGCTTTTCAAGCGTTGAATTTACCATCTCAGCTATAGATAGTGTTTGAGTGGGGATAGGCTCTATTAGAATAAAGAAATATTGGAAAAGACTTTATATTAATAAAGTAACTATGGATTAACCACTTCAAATTATCGTTTATAATTAAAGATTAATTCATTTTAATTATTCTTACAAACAATTGTTTTCGTTTTCTGAAAATTCCTAGCGCGATAATAATTGAACAAATGGCCGCTTATTGAAATCATCTGGCCGTGTACAACCGTTAAACAATCCTTTAAAAAACATACAGCTAATTGTAAAATCATAATTTCGACTCCGCTACCGTACCAACGTCTATTAATACATTTTACTATACTCTCAAGTGCAACGAGCACTTATATTTTTAGTATATCTCCCGCATAGAGCATCAACTTCCCGACCATCAGTTCACCGTCGTATCATGCGTTATTTTACTCCCGAGTATACGTGCGCTCTCCTCCCGCGCTATATCTTTCGGTTCTGAGAGTCTCCATTTAAATGGTAAAAATGCGATGGCACCCACCGAGCTAATTCCCAGCCTCATATTTCTTTTTCCGTTGGTCCTAGTTGACACAGTCATCATATTCTCGCAGGAGGTCTTTGAGCCGAGAAAACCAAATGCGAGAGTAAGATGAATGAGAGACATCGGGGCTTGCTCGCTCCACATGTATAAATATATAATGTATATACTCATATAGCTATCCCCTTGCGTGTCCGTATGGTACACTTCTTATAATGCATATAACATGTATTATGTTATATACGAAAGATAATGTACTGCGTCGAGGAGGTGACTCGCGAGCTATCCCGTGAGCTGAGTTTATTTCGAAAGATAACAATAGAATGCATCGGTAGGAAAGTATTGTATGCATGAAGGCGCGGCGTACAATGCCTCCTGCATTATGTATATCTGCCTTGGTCCGGACCAAACACACGTGGTCGTTTTCTCGTCCCCATCTCTCTCTCTCTTTCCTTTCATCGGTGAAACGCGCCTGCATCAGTGTCTTTTAATCCTGAACATCTATAAGCAAACTTTGTATTGCTAGCAAGGTTCGACATGCACGTATAATTTTCTCCAATTCCAGCACGTCGATTCAACTCATATCGGTTCCTTTTCCCCGCGAAGTATGCGCATCCTAGATCTACCATCGCGATCTTTCGTTTCTCACACTGTATCAATCTTTGACTGCATCAACGTACACTTTGTGCCTGCATATACACACGAAACTCTGAGGAAAAATCCTTTTAAGGAAATACCCAGCATTTTTACGCGAGTATATTTTTGAGCCAGTAGCATTCTCTCTTTCGTATTGTGTGTAGAATAACCGCCTTGTCAAAGCGTTTGTCGTTTTAGATTTGCCGACACACTGTAGGGTAGGCCGCAATGACTGTCATGTTGTTGTGCCCCCCTGAGGAAACGCCACATTGAAGAAACGTTCGAATGAAAAGCCACCGAATGTATTTCCGAGACGTGTCCTTACAGCCATCATTTCCGCACGTGCTGTCCTCTCGCCTTACACGCAAGGACTTACCCGGGACACGTCGAGCCAGAAGAGCGCGCCGACAATGCTGACAGCTACAATTGCTCCCCCGGCACCAATCATTTTTCTTCGTAACAATCTTTTGTCGCGAACGAAGGGTTTTTGTACGTCAGGTTTGTCTTTCTCTTTCTTTCTCTGCCTCGGACCGAGGCCATTCAGAAAGAAAAGTGTAAAGGTTTCGCCAGGGTTATGCTTCACCACACAAGAATCTTCATAGATTTTTGTCCATATATCTTTTTTCCGCTAATGCTTTAATCGAGTATTTCAATTTTATTGAAAGTTTTAACTCGTGGATACAAAGAATTTTCGGTTCTGTTAATTTGTAAATGTATGTATACGTGTGCACATTTAGTTTATAAATATCGTAGAAATTCATATTGGAAATATATAAAATACGTTATATCGCCATTATCGTGTTAACTCTTGGTCTATCAAACGGACGAATAATTCAATGTAGCCAAAACTGTACACAGACGTTGAATAATTAGCCTGGATACTCCTATAAGCTGTAGTAGTCACATTGATTTTATAATTACAAATTTGTAATTGCTGCTGACAGTTGATACTGAAAGTACTTGTACTAAAAGTACTTGTACTCAAATTTTCAATCCCTGCGTGGACAATGAGTACCCCCGAATCTAGGAAGTACAGCATCTTATAATATAAAGCGAAAGCAAGCAAGCAAGCGAGAGAGAGAGAGAGAGAGAGAGAGAGAGAGAGAGAGAGAGAGAGAGAGAGGTTTCCTACATAGTGTCATCGACATGATGAATGTGATGAGGCGTGAAACCATTTTCTGGAACGTCGAAGACTGCAAGTGCGCGCTGCACGAGTGCCAAGAAAATTATTATTCATCTAATATATGAGAAAGCATACGGCGTAATACATGCATATCACATGCATACGTAAGCGCTGGAATAGGATAAATTTGGTGCTTCTCGCACAGCACTTACACTATAAAAATAAACACATGAACGTACAAACTCATGCTATATATCTCGTTGTACTCTTGAACATCTTCCGCCAGCTGGCTTCCGTCACTCATCCGCGGCATCTTTTGATCTCGTGTGTCTACCCCGTATGAGCGCGCACTTACGCTCTCCGCGCGCTTCCCTCAACTTAATTTCATCTCACTCGTGATTTTCTCGCTCTGCGTCGTTATCTTTTTTCTTCATCATCTTCTTTACTATACCTCCTCATATAAACACGCTTCGTTAATGACCTGTCCGCCTGATGTGATATCATTGCGGTCTCGACGCGAAAACGCACGTAAAAAGTAAAAGCAGCCATTGCTGATGCGGTTAACGCGTGCATTCAATTCTATGCTCTCTTTACGGCGCTTCATAGTTATAGATTCTCTACTTTCATTGGCCGCAGTGGCGATAGAACGAAAATGGGGAGTTTGTGCCTGGGCAAGAAGAAACACGACACACACATCATGTCGAAGGTTGAGAAAATTTTATCATAATAAACTTTAATCGACTCTCTATAATGAAAAGAAGAATCGGTAAAATTCATGAAAGTTAGTATCCTTTTTGTACATATGTTGCAATTGACATTAAATAGAACGTTATCTTTGGTGTTTCAACGCGGCACTTTCTCTGAAAAGTTTCAGTGAAAGACAAATTCGCAGCCCCAGAATCGTCTGATATAACCGTTTCGGCAAAAATATTCCTTTCGCCTCCAACGAATTTCTTGCGTGCATGAAAAAATTGGTAAAACTTGTATATAGTGGCGACGTTATGACGCCAGCTCTCAGTGACTCGATGAAGCCGGCGTTTGGTTTTGACAGTCGACAGCGAGAGTTAAAACACCACCCTGGCTTCATAATATGCTTTCTCCCTCGCTCTCTCCCTCTTCCCGATTGCTCGAATGGTGGTGGCTCCGGCGCGTAACTCGCGCGCCATTCATCACTCCCGCAATTAAGGTCAAATTTGTGACAGCCACTTAACGTAATAACGGATCGGTCCCAAAGGACCGGTTTCTGGTTTCCTGCTGCTTGATGATGCTTCGCAGACGCGTGGAGGTAAAATAACATACTTGGCGTATATATACATATACATTATGTATACACAGATAATACAGAAGACGCGACAGCTTCCAGACGACGAAACCTCGTGTATCGTGGGAATTCGTTATACCGTGAATCCCAACTTGTTCCCAGCTTTTCTGACCAAGAATTTTCATATGACTGCCGTCTCTGGCGATGAAATTCGTGTACAGGAGGGAAAAAGTAACCGAGCCTCCAGTCTTTGAGCTTCTCTAGTCCTGGTAATGTAGACCGCTGTAGCATTTGCGAAACGTCGGTATATTATTGTTGAAACTAGACGCAGTTTACATCCGGAAGCCAAAAAATCTCAAAATATGAATTATAGTTTTTCGAATCAAACGTTTTTTTTTTTTTTTTTTTCAAAGAAAATATACCAAATTCCCGTATCAATCATTTATCCAATTTCGCGTATTAACTGAATTTATTTTTCTCAAAATTTTAACACAACTCTGAAAGAAGTTGCTCTGAAAATTGTCAAGTTAATAAATATGAATGTTGAAAATATATTTTTATCTTCAGCAGCTCGAGAATGTCGAATAAGCGATAAACGCCCGTACATAGCTCCATATCGTATAATGAAGTATATATATCAATCAAGCGTTAGTACACCTTGAGTGCGTACATATCTAAATGTAAATTAATCGAATGTACCATCCTCGAGCTACGATATACCAAGTCATTCATACGGTGCTGCGGAGCATTTTGTTCCTCTTACGTCGAGGCATACTTACTATATCGTAAACCGTGAAGTATAGCTGCACGAATGTTTATTCAGCTCGGTCTTCATCTCATATATATTAGAGTGGTGCTTAGGAGCTGCCAACTGTGTGTAGGGCGTGGGACGTTGAAACGAGTCTCCTTCTGGTACACCTTTTAGCACACCATCAGTACATATTGTACGGTATAAATATTATATATATATTTAGCGCTGTATAACTATGTATATATGGAATTTGCTGAACCAAGAGATTCGTATAAACGCGATCTCTAGCCTACAAGCAGAAGCTGCTTCCATAGAGCCGCTCCATGCATGATGAGAGACTCGAATGATAAATCCTGACGGAAATTCATGAGGCTGGGATAGAATCTCCTCTGCGTCGAGCACGGAACCATGTCGCGGACAGCCGGATGTCGTAAGTCTGTCCAGTCCCTTATACACACAGTATGCGCGATATCTCTCAAAGGCTACACGAGTATTTTGCTGCTGCTGCTGCTGCTTCTCGCTCGAGAGATTTTCACAAACGTCAGTTTTCCTGTAGCTCGATCTGCTCTCGACCCCCCGGGGAAACACACGAAGAAAGAGTGCTTGTTCACCGTGGGACTTCGCGGAGGTGGGGTTAGCAGAGCATTCACGTCGGCGTTGGTGCGAGGTGCGAGAAACGAGCGTTTATCTTCTCACGAGATCGTTTCTCTGTCACGGAGAGCGCGAAACCTTCGGGTTTTTCATCAGAAAATCCGACTCTCTTGTCTTCGAAGTAAGGCCAAAGGAAAGAAAGAGAGAGAGACAAAGAGAGAGAGATAGAGAGAGAGAGAGAGAAAGATAGAGGGATTGAGTGAAAAAGATGGGATAGAGTATCAGTAACAAAAACCAAATGATGCCATACGTTTTTCAATGCGCATAGCGAACTCAGCGGGAGTCTCGATCACGACAGGGTTTATATAGAAACGCCAGCCAGCTGACTGAGATCACTTCTATCGTTGGTGCTGCCCGAAGAGACATTGGGAATCGATTTTCTGCCGAGAGATGACGTAATCCGGTACTTAATGCCGATCTAGACTTGCCACTGTTCCACTCTACTGTCAGCCTCCCTGCGGGTCGTTGTCGTCGTTCTCATCGTAGCTTTTATCTGGTTCTTAGCTGCTTCAGAACTGTACGATATCTCGCGTCTCGGTCTCTGTCCACGTGGATGGTTGATTCCTTCAATTCTCTACGCAATTTGGGGCTTCGATGTTTTGTTGAAACTGAAACTATTTTTCTTCTGAAATAGCATACATACAGGGTAGACGTACCAGTTGTGGCCACTTTAAGAATTTTCGAACATTAATTTACGAACAGTGTTGACATTGTTGCAAATTCAGAATTGAAAAAGTGATCCATGTAACCTAAAAGGTACACAGAATCGAATTGCTATCATTTAAAACCTTTTCTGATCATGATAAATAAGAAAATAGGAAATTATCTTGTAGCTGTCATTTTTATTATTTGTGGCCACAATTGTGCTACTCTTGGCCATCCAAAGTACCAGTTGTGGCCACCAAGCTTTGAATTGGGATTGGCCATAAGTTGGCCACAAATAGAACAATCGCATTTTGAATGTACCACTTTTGGCCACCACGTATTTTTCAGGAATTTTAGCTGAGACATCAATTTTTTGTAATTATAATCCGAAAAATGAGCTTGAACTGATAAAATATAAATTTTTGATGGGGCGGAATGACTTTAGATATGAGAAACCGTACAAGAAAACAATACACAAATCGCTCAGCGTTGACACATTTCGTCATATTTCGTTGAAATAAATTAGTAGATATTCAATAAAGCAATCGATAGTGGTCCGGTGTCCGGTAACATCTTGAATATAGAAATATTACTAGCGAGCCTCCCTAGCGCCAAAATACAAAGCTGGTGTATCTGGCCAGCGCCGAGCTTCTGCCAAGACGCGATTTCTACCTGGGTAGCCTTGAAACTTTGAGAAATTCGAGGGAAATGCAGAGTGGCCACAAACGGTACAATGGCCACAACTGGTACGTCTACCCTAGTGTTGAACATCCTTGATTTTTTTAAAAATATTTTCATGCCCATTAGATTTTTCACACCGTGGCCGTATAGTTTTGTCGATTATTCGACAGCACTTATATAATAAGCGAATGAATCTAAATCTAAAAATCTAAAACGAAATACATGTTGTCTTTCGTAAGAGAAATCCGAGTTTCCCGATTTAAAAAAAAAAACTGTCTCTGGAATGCAGTTTCTATTCGAAAATTCAAGTGGACTGAGCCTTTCGAGACTGGACTATTTTATAAAGTCTCCGTATATCCGTTCGATTTGTATTCGAGAGTAATTTCAGTGAAAAATATATAATTCACAATCCAGAGAGAGAGAGAGAGAGAGAGATAAAGACAGAGTGATCATTAATTTTCTCCAAGGGTGTTGAAGAACACCGTATACGAGAAAATATGCAGCTCTCGTATCCTCGAGGCTTTTACGTGTTCTCTATGTACATCCATACGATATACATTCAATCGGGTAGATTATAGCTATCGAATAGATTATTATCCACGGAAGAAAACGATTATCGTGACTCTCTCGTTTAGTTTCTCTCACACACCTTTCGGTAATCATTATATGCCCCTCTCGTGTGCACGCAGGCCGCGTATAGTGTCGATTGTCGGTGTTAATTTATCCATGCTTCGTGGCCGTTGTTCGCATGAATACTTATTGCATTGAAGATACGTGTATTATACATACACACACGTATATGGCTCAGTGTATATATAGAAAGTTCTGTTCCTAATGCGTAATAAATAACTGGGCAGCGATACTTCCTCGTTTTATTTACCAATGATGTTAATGCGATATTGCCTCCTCCTCGTATCTAATCGGTTTTACGGCCGTTAATTATTGGTCCCAACGAACAATTACTGCCTGACACCGTACTCACCCCGCATCCTCGCGTCATTCGCGGTGAAACTTTCTAGTTGCGGTCATGCTTGGGCAAACTGGCAACGCGAGAATGGCCAGCCTTCGCGTCCGCTTGCGCTATACACAGTCAAACATTCCAGATTTTCCCGTCTCTCGCGATTCGAAATGAAATTTTTTTCTATCATCAGCACTAAAAAATAATCTCCCTCCGAGCTTTCCTCTTTTGCAAGCTTTTAACCCCCCCCCCCCCCAACTAAAAAGGAAGGGATGTTACACGATCGATTCGCAGATCAATTTACGACTCAAGAATTGGTATCGGACTCCGCCGCGTAAAGAACTTTCCACGTGAGAAACTTCCATTTTCCTTGCACGAGGGGAAGCTAGAAAGATCGAGAAGAAGCAAAATGAGCACGGGTTTCAACTTGCACTTTTTTCAATTTTTATTATACGCATAGCGGATGAATCGAGCAAACGCAGCTAGGCAGTTTCACCGTCCTGAAAACTATAAAATTTGACTGTTCCGGACCGTTGACTCGTGAGAAGCAGGACTGTACAACGTTTTTTAGCGTATATATATATAAAATATGGATAGGAACTCGCGGGCGAGAAGCAACAGCTAGCCGAGGGATTAAGTGGGGCTTAACAACGGGGTGAGTGAGTTCTCTCACCACCACTAGGCGAGAGTTCGTCGCGGTAATTTCTACACGTTTAACGCGCCCTTAGCGTTGTCCGCACGCGCACGTTAAGCGTGCGCGCACTTGCACGAAAAACGAGCGCGCACTTGCACGAGAAATTTGCAAAGCAAACGCATGGCAGCGCGAAAATGGGATTATATTGAATTTTCATACAATATAACTTCTTGGTACCAATTATGCCCACGCTTATTATGTAATACGTTGTCCGTATAACCAATCCCGCGGTCACGAGGTGAGCGCGTTCACGCCACTTAATTCCCCCATGATGCGAAATTATACGCGATGCAAATGAAATTATGGGTGGCCAAGTGTGCACCACGGGAAATGATGTATCATGCTTTGCCACGAAGATTCTTGCAAATGTGGCATATAGGATGAGCTACATATTACAAGTGAGACTGTACGCGCGTTACGCCCACTCGCGAATTATTCTTTCGACCGCTTTTGATAGTATTATGAAAATTCTTCCTTATCGCTCTCTCGCCAGTTCTCTTGATACGACGAGTGCCAGATTGCTGGCAGCCAATGATTAAACATATCGTGTGTAATTTTCGTTTAATTATAACTCTCGTCGTGTATACCCCGTTTCTCGTCATTCTATCGTTTTTCAGCTTCGTACGTTATATATTCTCGATAAATATCATTTCCGATACACTTGCATGTATATCGAGAGCGCGCGGAGAGAAATAACATAGATAAAACGTGATTAAATGCGAGCGTATAACGTTGCGATTAACCTTACACGAGAGATTCCGATCCAATTACTCAACTTGTCCGTGTGGGCAAGAGCAAAAATATACACTGCGAGAAAAACAGGATAATAAAGCATGAGACAGAATAGATCACTAGGGAGATCGTAGTTATTTCAGGTCGCAGGGTGCATATAGGAGTCACAAAAAAGACCCTTGCTCTATTTTCACAATAATATTGAAGAAATAAACATATTCATGGAGATTTATTTGATTTTATAATACATTTTATTGAATTTTTTTCTATTAATTATTAATATTTTTCGTTTAAAATAACTACTAAATTGCTTAACTTCACGACCTCTCGACTATTTTGTTGTACACTTAAGAAAATTTATAGCTTGCAGCTTTCTCTGACACGAGTTTAATTACAGAAATTAACGAATTTTTCAATAACCATTATTATTTTGATTTTTATAAACGATTCGAAAATATTTTCATAAGTTTTTTACCAAAAAATTAAACAATTTCACTGAGTTAAATTTTTCTTATTTGAAGAGACGAAATTAATTGGACGATGAACTTAGTTCGTTTCAACCAAAATTCACACGGGCGTCTATGAAGGATGTATCGGACGTACCTTCCCAACCAAAAGTGACTTTCGTCGACAATATTGCTCACTTTATAAGATAAAAATCGGAAAAAATTCAACCACAATAAAGACGATAAGAAGATTAAATCTGAATAATAATAATGCCAAAAAGTTATCAATAAATTGTTTCAACAAAACATTGTTTAACAAATTTTTAGGAAAAGTCGTTTTTTTGACACGTGAAATGAATTCGTTAATTTTTCTGACTGCGCATGAATTTTTTTAAAATTTTCTTATTATATTGAAATTTCGGTTTTCGAAAATTTTTTAATTTTGAAAAATGAAGGAACATTCGTGAATTTTGGATATGTTTTCGTAAAAACGTTTTATATTACAATTAAAAAGTTTCCAGGGCATTGAACGAATATTTTCGTAAATGCAACCTTTACAAATTTCCAAAAACCGAAATTTCAAAATGATAAGAAAATTTTAAAAAAATTCATGTGTAATCAGAAAAATCAAAGAATTCATTTCAAATGACAAAAAAAAATTCCCTAAAAATTTGTTAAATAATGTTTTGTTTTGACAATTTATTGATTACTTTTGGGCATTATTATTGTTAAAAGATAATCTTCTTATCGTCTTTATTGCGGTTGAATTTTTTCCGATTTTTATGTTATGATGAAGTATGCAATATTGTCGACGAAAGTCACTTTTGGTTGGGAAGGTACGTCCGATGCACCCTTAAGGAGGGCCGAGTGCTACAACGATATCTGTTGAGATGTACTGATTTTTTTTTCTATATAGATATTTCCACAAAAAGTTTGACCCCAAAGTATCCATAGGTTCTGATACAACCGTTTTCGGGGGAAAAAAGTTGAAATTTGGGCCACTTAGCACAGTTTCTTATGGCAGATCGTGAAATTAGACGGAATTTCAAAGTCAATGAGCGCAGATGACCTGTTTACATAGAAAACTTATATTTGTATATTGTCGGAATTATCTTCAGGATGCCTCCTGCAAATATTCAGAACACGGAAAAACAAATGCCAAACGCAACATGCCCCTCACATCACCCACGACCGTGCCTTACATTCCCCTTGCCGCGCGTACGAAGCACTCGACCCTCCTTAAATTCGGATGAAACACTTTTTCTCCGTGTCGTCGTTACAAAAATGTAATATCTCAGAAAAAACGTTACCTGAATAATTTTTTGAAAATACAAGTAATTTAAAATTTGGCTACAATGCTTGCGTTCAAACGTATAAATGTAAATTTCAGTAATAATTAATCATTGTCTTGAAAATTGTTTTTTCAATGATTTTTAATCAAAATTCTGCTTACATTCGATATAACATTGCATACAAGCTTCTTAAATATTTAATTGCCCTCTTCAAGGAATCAACGAATCATCGTGATAATTGGGTGTATTTTCATTAGTTTTATTTTTCATTTTTATGTTTTCCGCATCCCTCATCGTCGTGCGCGTTGTATATGTACATCGTTCGCGCGCGTGACTTTCAGTGACGCATATACCGCTTTGTAATTAACTTCGGTCCCGTTGGTAATTAAGGCCAAAAGTTTTGGATAAACGCCAGGGGTAGTAGAAACGAGAGTTAAGTTGATGAAAGAGCGAGAGAGAGAGAGAGAGGGAGAGAGAGAAAGAGAAAGAGAAAAAGTTAGAGAGGGTTGAATGAGGTGGTCGAGGGAGATGCCGCACACTAAGAATAAAAAAAGAGAAACCGCCGAGTAATGGTTAGTACGTTATAGCACATACGCTATCCATATATACATAATACACATACAGGGAGTTTCTCGCCACGTACTGTAACCATACCACGCGAAAACCATTATCGAGCCCTCTGGTGTGCGCGCTACTTAGAGGAACTCGCGCGGGGGCACCGCAATCTGAACGTGCGATCATCATATATAGCCGCTCTCTCCTTCGCGCGCTCGTTACTCAAAATTTAACCGTCCTGAGAGAACGATACCAATCTCTTCCTCTTCAGTATATAGCCCTCTTCTGTGGTATGCTACGACCAGCGTATTTTATACCCTATACTTTTTTAAAAATAATTTTTTCTTTTTTTTCTTTCATTTCTCATTCGCCTATTCTTTTTGCTGCACGCAGTTCGTAGCTGTACACGCCGGTGCCCAATTTCACTTTGTGAAGGTTCCGGAAGTGTCGACGCCGGGAATATAAAACCTCCTCTAATTATTATTTATTGCGTGAGCGGGCGAAGAGACCGAGGGGCGCTCGTCCACATCAAGTTCCCCATCTTTTTCTTCCCCCGTATAATACGCATACTATATGTATGTATCGACGCCTAGCATACAAAAGGGCTTAAGGCACATTACTTTACCCGTTGCATGGAACATGGCCTTTTGTTTGCCAGTAGTTGGTATATATTTATCCGTTCTTCGTACGATAAATGTACGCGCAAAGTCAAACTGCTCATTACAACGGTCTGTCTTTATATTGCAATTATCATTATCGTAAGCACTTGCTATCAGTGTCGCGATCCAAATTGTACCTTTTACTATCAACATCTGTAGATGTAAACTGTTTTATAAATGGAATTTTAGCAATAATAATCTTAATGCTTGACGAGGTTTGAGCCAAACGTGACACAATTATTACGGGTACGTACTACATACAAGCGGCGAGAGGAGATGCAAAAATGTGCAGTTATAAGCCCCACAGAGTATAGCCGCGAGAGCATACGGAGCAACTTAAATTTTACGATAATGAGTCAAAGTTGATGATGCCTATACTCATTGTCATGCCTTTCAGATTGATTTTAATTATATATGTGTTCATACTTCTCACTCTCGGCTTGGAGATGATTCCTGGGTGTAATAAAATAATAATAAAATTTTAAAAAGCTCGAGTTATGGATCCTGGGACGATTACATTTCTTATATTTCTGAATATCAATTATTTCGCGATGCATATAATATAATATTCGAGATATATATTCAATATAGGTATCCATGAACAAGTCAAACCGCGATAGGTTAGCCGTTACAAAGTCTTACGATAATTCTCGTGATGACCTGTTGAATTTTTTGTTTTTATCAATATGGGATTCGTATATATACATACACCGGTATTCGCATTTTCAAACATGGAATCGTTGCTCATTCGACAGCGAGAGGGAATGAAGATGCCGTTTTTGCGATGAAACAAGCGAGACGCAGGGAGTTTCGTGCCGACGCCGCGCCGGGTCGAATCGCGGGCAAAGCGTGTGCAAATAAATAAAGCTATATCTTGGCACGCGTTTATCATTCGCTATCCGCGAGTATGTGAGCTCGGGGATCCTCGTAAATCTGCCTGGTGCCACAACCCGATGCCAACCGGGCGTTGTGGGCCTAGCTCCGGTCATACAGAGAGGCCTTTCTATATGCTTCCTCTCGTTCTTCTACCGGGCAGTCGGTCATGCCACCGGTTTGTCCGTATAGTTGATAAGAGAGAGAGAGAGAGAGAGAGAGAGAGAGAGAGAGAGAGAGAGAGAGAGCAAAGAGACTTCCACGATTTATATTAAAACGCCCACATGGAAATAGAACAAGCGTGCAAAATTGAACTGAATTATTATTTTTGTTATAGTGAAATGGGTAATATTTATTTAGAGGGGGACATGAATCAACGTATCAAATTCATTCTTCTCGGGAATGGCTTAGTTAAACATTCTCGACGTTACTTCCGGTCCCGATCCTCGATGAGTCTTTGATGCGATTCAGAAGAGGCAAATAGCGGTACCTAACGGGACCGAATCTAGGTTAGTTTTCTCATTCTTACTCAGATTTTAGTCACCACATTTTCAATAATAACCTCTAAATATAATCGAATTCACGAAACTTTCAGTGTTTAATTTTTTATATTCGTATATGCTTGCGTGCACTTTTACTCACGCCAAGTTGATTTATTTAGGTCGCATAAACTGTCAAACGTGTACGAATAGTAGTACGAAGAACGAAGAGATTTTATACGTTCACGCGAGGTTTTTGTAAGCAGTAAAGCAACGACGGAAGTGTCGAATGGAATGGCGTTACGGCTCGCGTAAACGTAGCATCTTATTAATCCAGTCATTCTAGCCATTTTTTCGGCAATCTTCCACTGAATTGATTTTGCTTTTGGAAAAGGTTCAGCGGTTCCCCTTGAGTCTGAATTCAAGTTGGCGGGACGCGGAGGGTCGAGCTTCAGCCGCTATCTTGGAAAATACGTTTTATCAAATATCTCGTGAACCGTGTGTATCGTAAGACAAAAATAGTAGATACCTTTTTTGTAAACAATGAAATTCTCTACAACTTTTATTAGAAACTTTTTTCCTTTATACTGCATGGTTTTTTATTTATAGCGTGACCATTTACGTGAAACTAAATATACCTCAACTCAGCATGAACAAAAGTCTGCGTAATAAAACCCATTGTCGTCTCTAAATCTGTGAATTGCTGTGATGGTTAGCGTATGAATGACCGATACTAAAATTCCGAATTTCCAAATAACTTTTGATTAATTGTGTGCTTTCGTACGGTGAAAATCTTTTAACGCATCAGCAAAATGTTACAATTCCCCGTCTCTCTGTGGCCCCTTCCCCCTCCCCCACGTTTACAAACGCAAGCGTAATGTATATTTTTTAGAGTTCAATTATGCAAACGCTTTACACATGACAAATGCGTTTTACCTTTTGCGTCAAGCGACTCGTCACATTCTCTGACATGGCGTATCAACTGTATATGCACACACGCATATAAACGTGACACTTCGTTATGCTGTATACGCAAACCTTTCAACGTCTATTTTCGTAAGAAAAGTTACGAGAGCGCGATGCGCGATGTGGTAAGCGGATTTTTCACGTTGATACGCGATTTATGCACGCGAGAGCGAGAAGCTCGCGGATGCGTTTCTCGTCGCCACCCAGCAGCGCGCACACGATGCCTCGAAAACCCACGGGATGTATACGATCCAGTAAATTCTTTTTACGGCCGGTTAAATCAGCGCGAGATGAAAGGCGCTGAGAAATATCAGTAAATACACACGCATACGCAGCAGCCGCACCTACACATATTCATATTGAACCATATGCTGTACGCGTGTAGGACATGTATAGCTGCGCGTGGTGTATTAATGCGTCGAGTCCCCTCTCGTACTGTACTTTAGAGACATCGGGGCATACATCGCGTCGCTTTTAATACTGCTATACCATCCCTTTTGCTGTCTTTGATCCGCTTAGGCTCGCTCTTTCTCTCTTTTCCCATGTATATCCGCAACTGGAGGCTACACATGGTCAAAGTAATCCGACGGTAGATTACTTTCAATATGAGACGCTACATATGCTGTATAACATCGCTTGCTATCCGGCGTGCGCACATATCACATCGCATATATATATATCTATATATACGTAAAACCAAACATAGAGACGATGTATGGCGGTGTGTTGTATTCAACTGTCGTCATAGAAAATATTGCAGAAAAGTTTTCACGTGTAAAGGCGATTTGAACGAAACGAGAGTATATATACATGCACGATGACGAGATGTATATATTACTTGGATGGAAAGGAAGCCTGCATGGTATATATATGTGTGTGTTGATGATTCTCATTGCTGATTCATGTGTATCTTGCACGAATTGCGATATCGGGCTAAAAGCGACATGAATAATCCTGTGCACACGTCCCCGTGTTTTCTGTCTATCCGGTTTTTCATGACTGCAATCGAAACGCACACGCTCGATTAATCGAGAGCCTTGTAAAACGTGGGTTACGAAACATCTTGGTGCAGAGTTTCAATCCTCTCATTGTAATTTATAGGCAAAATACTTTGCGTCGTGGGCGGCCATGAGATATCTGCTGCAACGCCGGATAAGACACATCGAGAAAATCAATAGATCTTTGATGATTCGATACACACATTGACTTTTAACGGTACTTTATACATATTTTGGAGAATTAAAATTGCAGGACTATAAAGACATCGTTAAATTGGGAAAAGTCCATTTGAATCTTTCATGGTGATGTCTTATATAGGCAGCGCTTTTCCGCTTTAGCACTGAAAAAAAATGTTCGGTCAGTTTCACGGTACGTAGAAAATAAAATATTCATACCTCCATACAGTTTACATGATTTTTACTATCGTCTTTTGGTAACGCTCGAAAAGAAACTGTAGATTAAGTTTATGAGAAATAACTTTGATACTGAGCCCTTTCCCATTTATAATAATAACTTTGATAACGAGCCCCTCCGAATCGGACTGTCAAACGACAGTCCTAATTATAAAAGGGGCCATTCTATTCCCTACAAATTCGTTGTTCGAATTTTTCCCCTGATGGATAGCATACAGTTCTATATGCTGATTAACAGCCAGGGAAAAGGATTTTTGGAAAGAAATATCTTTTTGATTTCTGAATCCGGGAAATTTACTGATATACCTCGCCTTTTAGTGTATAAAAATTTTGGATTTTTTTAAATTTATTATTTTGTGACTGGTAATATAGTTTGATCCCAAGTGATCGACTTTATAGTACATCTATACGAAAAAGGACCCTAGAATTTTTTTTTTAAATATACATAATTTTTGAATTTCCGACTATAGCAAATCCACAGCCTTTTAGGACCAAAATTTCGATTTTCTTTTCTATTCATTATTTTGGGCTGGTAATAGTCGGGTCTCAGTGGCGATCGATTTTATAATAGGTACATATATACGAAATAGAGGCTAGAAAAAGAATTGTTAAAGATTTTATTTTTCAATCCTAACTGTAGGTATCCTGTAGAGTTGGCTTTATTTTTTGGCCCAAAATTTTTCGATTTTTTGTTTCTGTTCACTATCTTGAGCTCTAAATACATCGATTATATTCACTGGATGATAGCATACAGTTCCATTCTAATTCGAAGCCAGGGGATGGAAAGGATTCTTGAAGATAAATTTTTTTCGCTTCACGACTTTAGCTCGCCTATATAGCCTTTACTTATCAGCTAAAAATTTTTTGATTCTTTTCTGCATAGAATATCTCTTGTATAGAATAATAATGTGTATAACAGTGACCTGCCCTTTATTTACGCATTCTATGTGCCGAATGTGAGTGGCACATATGTGCGATCCTTGAGATATTTAAAATTTTTACATAAATAAAATCGTCTGCCCTTCCTCCTGCAAAATGTTTTTCTGGACGTTTCTCACTGCTGAAAATGACACGTCACTCTGTTCCAACTACCATACAGTTAAAATTCCGAACTGTTAATCGTCCAAACGATATAATTGTATAACGTCGCGATAAACATAGCCTCGACTTTACACGCGCGATGAATGGAACAGGCGTTACATTCCAACCAACACGTTACACGTCTCTCAGTGTGGTCCCGGCAATTTCTGCTATCGAGCTCTTGCGACGTAACGAGTCGGCTAATTACAGGATCCGGCGACTCCCCGCGTCTTGCGGTTTCTCGCGAAGGTCGCGATACACCTCGAGCCGGACAGAAAGCACCCACAGCGAACGGGCGTGTTCGTGGGCGACGACAGTTCCGGCCTGCGGCGTCTTTAACGTTGCACCCATGTATATAAATACACTCACACACATATATATAATCAGTACGGTGATAAAGTCTTGCTGGTAATGTTGGAACTTCAGCCGTTGCTGCTGGAATCGGCAACCCGTCAATTAGCACCACTGTCAGCGTCCGGTACACGCGTTATACGCCGCGTTGCTGCCGTTCCTTTTTCTTTTGCCTTTTATCGTAAAGAATTATAGTAGGTAGGAGGCACAGGCGCGGTAGGTGAGGCAGATATAAGGTGTACCTACCAGTCGGGACAGGGTTATGCCGTTCGCATTCAGCGCACAAACGTGCGTTTGTCTTTTCCGCATAGTCTTTCGCAGAGCGTACTCGTTTTTCTATCTATTCCTTTCTTATGCTCGTCTTCCCTCATCCCTTTACTTTCCTCGTCTCCTTCTAGATTATGTCAGTTACAAGTCATATGCATCGATATCGAGGTGTCTATCGCATATGTCTCTATATTCTGTAGAAGAAAGCTTTTTCAAATTAGCTTTAAAGTTCTTGAATCTGCTTTTATGTTTTTATCAAAACCACAAAGTGAGCAATGTGAGTAGCTTCTATTACATAAATCGTGTCATTTCGTGCAAAATACTCGGTGCGCGTATTCTCTTTATTTATAAGGTATCCCTGTTTGCAACCGCGAGTACATATACGGTCATCAATTTTATTTTGCACCTAATGGAGCCACGCGCGCTTTACACGAATAATATTTTGTCCTTTGGACCACACAGAGACAGCCCACGACGTTGCGAGTGTTTTTCAACACGAATATCCGCGCAGCTATTTTATAATTTTCGCGTATTTGTGCGTGTGTGTGTGTGCATGCGTATGGGTTGTCGTACAGGGAACTCACGACACCGCTCAATTATACCCCCGGTATCGCAATTACGAACTCGAGTAATCGACGCTGTGCATTTTAATGGTTCTAAATAACTGTATTTCAATGTGGCTGCACGAGAGAACGCGGTCAGGATCGCCTGCATAAATGTACGTCTATATATACGCTCGCGAGAACGCAATGTTCTCCCCATATCTCGCTCTCTTTCCATCTCCCAGAGCCACGAAGTAACGAACCTCGTTATACGTGATAATTTAACTGACCATTTACTTCGGGGTGAAAAAAAAGGTTGAAAAAAAAGTCAAAATTACTCAGCGACTTAACGATATGGGTGATACCGGGCTCGCAATTCGCGAGAACCTCAAGGTTTTTCTCGATCGTTGTATATACGAGCCAGTATTTTTCGCGATATACGTGCAATCGTGCGGAATCCTTTTTGCATAATATACAGTCCGGTTATCGCATAAACTGCGACCGCGAAGTTTCGTATCGATCGTGGCTTATGTATGTACCATACAAGTGAAATACGGAGAATCAATCGCACGAATACACACGCCATATTTTCGTCATAGATATATTTTCATTTTTCTCATCCTACGGCCGAGCTACGAGCTTCGATCGTGCTCTGCCTCCAAAAACCATAGCTTCGAGAAAAAATAGATTCATAGAGCTGAGAAAATATATATTTTTTTTAATAAAAAAAAGTTTTTCAACGGAATAAGATTGATAAAAAATTCAAAAACATATCCAGAGCTTTCGCGTCATTTTTCACCGAGCCTCTGCTATATATGAGAACGAGTATGTATATATCTGAATCTCTTGACAATCTCACGCAAAGAGCTTTACGAACAATCGAAATTTAATAGGAGCGCAAATTATACAATTTTTAACCGTCGAGTTTTCTTTCATTCTAGCTCACTCGCTGATTTTTTGCTCGTGCGTTAATTCACGAATGTAACAATTTACATTAATTTTTCAGAAACACTTCAAGCGTTGCAGAATTTCGAACCCTTCAATCGATTCACGCTCAATATTCAATAGTAACTTTTCCTGATAGCTCGATAGCAGTGATTTTCGAAACATAAAAGTGCAATTTTTTCAGCTCTACACTAAACACACAGACACGTATCTATCCGGGTTTTTCCCCAATTAAGAATATATTCAAAGTGCTAGTGATCTCTCGATCATGGGAGCGAAAAAATTTAATACAGAGCTTCCTGTACGATTAAACGGATATATATTTCCATCCGTATAACAAAATGAATTTCAATTGAATTGAATTCATTCTCGAAATTCAATTCATATATTTGTTTGAACGACTACTGAGCAATGTTCATCTTCGTTCTTATTAAAGTTGCTTCATCCGATTGTACAGGAAAAGTATAATATCGCGAGATGCTATGGTATGCGATATCATAACGCAGTTTATACTGAAGAAGCCTTATTTGTATTCATGCTTCTCCTTCCCGAGATGTTACATTTCATGAGAAGAGACCGTGCGAGTCAGGCATGCGCTACGTTATATATCCGTGATACGAGACAAGAATAAAAAATTGATGCTCGCGACGCGATAAAAGTAATTGAGCATCATCGTTGAACCTCTGTGAGACAGGTATAATTAAGGAAGCTGGGTAGATACGTCTATTGGGTCACGGCCATGTATTTAATTGAAAAGTACAAGCTTGTAGCTGTCGAAATAACGAGATACGACCGCTGTACGTGCACACGAATATAAAAAATACGAATATGAAGGTTCAAGCCTTTTTATTTTACACATAGCATATACGCGTATGAGCTGTTAAAAGTCAGAAGAGCGTATCGCTCCTCAAATAACGCGTGTATTATTTGACGGATGCTTTTCAAGGCAAGCACACCATCTCGGAACTTTGCTCTTTCATTAGACACGCGCTCTACCTTAATTAACGTCGATAAAACCTTCCATAATTCCCCATTATAAATACCAAATCTTCTCCCGATCGTTTTTTTTTTTACAAATAATATTTCTTCCTGCATTCATTTGCCTCTCGTCACGTCGCGAGTCGCCGGGAGTGCAGTAAAACACACACTGTGCTGCATAAATTCTCGAAAAAAAAAAATGAAGAAACAAGACGATAAAAGAAAAGATTGGCTCAAAGTCGTTGCCGGATAATTGGGCGATTATACGCACCGACGATACAGGAAGTCGTAAACACACTTAGCGAATGAAACTGTAGAGCTCCTGCACTACCAGAGTACAAGAGTATATACACGATATATGCATATAAATACTTGACCATACTGCGAGAGGGCTTCGTGTAAGCGTCCAAGCACAGAAGAGATCGTCCTGGAATTGCCGGAATTGGCCACTTTACGATCTTTGAGAGTCCGGAGAAGCTGGAAGACCCAAGGACAGAGAATAAGAGAGAGAGAAAGAGAGAGAGAGAGAGAGAGAGAGAGAGAGAGAGAGAGATAACCCAGCGTTCGTGATACCGATGCGTTCCAATTCAATCTTCGTGTAATTGAATTTTGCCGATATATCGTTTTTATTTTCAAAACGACGAGAGCTGTTAGAAAATTATATCCTTTAGTTTCCTTTTTTCGGCCTGCGGATGAATGTCATGCAACGCAAAGAAGCGGTTAAGCTATCCCCGTTCCTTATTCTCGTGGCGCTGTTCCAGAATCGGCAAGGACGCAAATAAGTTACCAAAAATGTCAAATACAGGTCGTGCATTAAATCGATAGCGCAATCTGCGCCCTTGCTCTATCGTCCTTGTAACAAGCGAACGATTTATTGCTAATGGAATGATCGGAGAATAGCGAATTCGCCGCAAAGTACAGCGGTATCGGTATCGTGTTTTACTTCTTTGGCAATACAATTTGCCAATTTTACAGCTATGATGCATGCAAACTTATGAAATATAAGGTACGTGTGCGATCACAGATACCGCAGATTAACAAAATAATGTTGTAACAATATACCTGTAAAATATATAATTAATGGAGAATTAATAATTTGCTCTTTCTCAGGTGAGAAACAATATCGCCGTTCTTGAAATCGGATTGGTTAATTTCACAAATTTTTTAATTGATAATATTTTTCAAATGGATAATGGATAATGGAGAAGAAATTTGGCAAAATTTATCCACATGAATAATATACGTGACACATATATCTCATAACTTGTATTTACAATCGAAGCTCATTAATCCTTCCCGTTTTCCATCGAAATAATAATGCAAAGATCCTGAAAAAGCGTTCGCGTCCAACCTTTCATCAGTCGTGTAATTATCCAATATACAGATTATGAGTCTCCCACTCATTTACAAATGTATCGTTTTTCAAGTTTACCGTTTTATCGTTTGAAAAAGAAGTCTGCCCTCGAGCAAGGTAACATATAGGTTGTTTTTTTTATTTTTGTTTAAATTTTTTTAAAATGAAATCAGCATACAATTTTTGGTGGAAAATATGGTATGACAAAGTATAAACGCCTCAAGCTTTATAGTATGTTATGCCTCGAATACGCGACGCCAAAAATGCTCTCTTTACCATCATCCCATTGCATTCTTCCTTCGTAGACTTTTATAGCTGCCAACCAGAGAGGTTTTCTCTGTACTTACGTATATTTTTACTGTATGTTTGTATGTATACCTTTCCTCTGGTACTGTAGACAAGGGTCGAGCTCTGCCACGCTCTCACATTAGTTGTACTTTTGCCGGCGCGATATCGTTCTGTTCTGTGGCCAATTCGGAAGATTCACTTTGGCACGGTTGTACCCGAGTATCCGGTCCGGAAAGTGCTCTGAATACATCGGAGCCCGTGGAGAGAGAGAGAGGGAGAGAGAGAGATAGAGGAAAAAAGACAATGAGTGAGGGAGAGAGAGAGAGGAAGAGGGTATAATGCAAGTTTAGCCGTGGTGAATAGAGCGTATAGTATCTTCTTTCTTTAAAATCCTCTCGGCGCCCCTGAGGTTCCAGTTCTCTTTCACTCTTGCTCTCTCTCTCTCTCTCTCTCTCTCTCTCTCTCTCTCTCTCTCTCTCTCTCTCTCTCTCTCTCTCTCTCTCTCTCTCTCTCTCTTCCCACATGGTTATCGGGGTTATTCATGAGGCTCTCGTAGCCGTTAAAAGATAGCGACTGCTTGCTGAATCGTCGAGATGCTTGGATTAAAAATTAAATTTGAAAAAAAAGGGAATGGGGGGCTATGAAACTTTACTCATTTTTCTCTCTCGTAGTACATTGTTATCTCGCAATCATTGTCGAGGAAATGAACAAAATCGTAATTTATCGTCGTTTTAAAAACGGATAAAAATCTTTCGATTCCGAAAAAAATTGAATTATCGTCAAAAAGCCAAAAATTGGTTTTGAAAACGCAAAAAAAAAAATCGAAAATGTTTTACTTTTTTATCGTCGGATGACAATGCGAGGTCGCGACAAGCATCCGCGTTACAATAACCTACTGGTAAAACATATGCAGGTCATACGATGCAAGTTTTGCACTCATTGAAATCAGACAAGCGTCTCGAGTGTGCGAGAAGCAGAGCCGCGACTCCGCGGAACTGACCGCAACCAGCTCGTACACTTATACGGTCGATGGAGGTGCACGGTCCATACGACTCGAATTTATGAGATCGTCATATTTCGCAAGTTGTGAGAGCGAGAGAGAGAGAGAGAGAGAGAGAGAGAGAGAGAGAGAGAGAGAAGAGAGAGCTAGAGAGAGAGAGAGAGAGTGAGAGCCGGTAATTCCTAGCTCGCGCCAGAATGATTTATGAGCTACGGGTGTCCACCGCGCATGTGCCATTAATCCTTCCCTTTCGACCCGAATCGAACTTCCACCATTCCTATACATTTGCCATGTACACACGTATACAGGTATAACTCTGTGATGCAGTTCGGCTCATTTCGACTGTCATCTATTTTCTATTCGAGCAAAGCTGTGCTCATATTTTCCTGACAGTTGAGAGAAAATCCGTGAATTTTTTCTGATTTTTTTTTTCTAGCATTATTCTCTCCAGACGTTTTAGTCGTCGAATTTTTAGAAATTTCAAAATGCCAACGTTCGTTAATCGGAGATATCTTAGCGATCCTTCAAGTCTTATCGGTTTCTTTCTAATGATTTAAAATTTTTGAGAAAAATTATCCGGGTTTTTTTTCAAAAAATTTCATTGTTTATTAACAAAATATTGATCCTATTGGATTCATGATTTTTTTTTAATATTTTGAATTGAAATTCCTCCCATTCTTCTTAATTGCCATTATTTTAGGGATATTTTTCATGATAATATGGCATTTTACCACAGTTCGCACCTTCTTGTATAACAAAACGCATCTCTTGATACATTAAAAGCATCTGACTATTCGTGTATAAGTTCTGACATTAGCGATTAAACGGAATTCTATGAAAACTCATTCGTCCCGTGTGTCATAAGGAAATTAATATTTGTTCGTCTATACGCAAGAGTGGTGCAGCCATATGGAGTTTCTAATCGAAAAAAAAGGAAAAATGTTTGTTTTACGATGTACAGACGCACACGCATATCTATCTTGTAATACGTATTATGATATATCGATCGATTTAAATTTACGATTATCGATGATTGAGAACCCCTCTGTCGGACGTCAGTCGATGCAGCATATACAATCATACACAGATTGATACACACATGCAGAGTCCCTATCGGGACATTTGCTTCCAGCCGTTCACATTACTAATGCAGCCCACGTTGATTCGGTGACGGGCGGTGTCGGGACAGCGTCGCGTCCCATCTCGCGGTGCGTCCCGAGCGATATTAGCATAGCGTCAAACTTATAATTGACGTCGTCCGATCGATATTTTAATTTATATCTAAGGGGGAAACCGTCCCCGGAGTCGCCCGGCAACCTGTCAGCTCGTACAACGAGTAAAGACAGGGCCGTTATGTGCCACCGCCAGGGGGAGGGCTTTGGTCCTCGGGTTATTTCACCGGCAAGTGAACAGAGTTCTCTCTTTTCTCGTCTCTTCGCTCACTTCTATATACCCGCGTCTCGGCTGTGTGAGAGTGGAAAATTGAAAACGTGATGTGAACTATTCAGATGTCATAGACCTCGGTCTCGCGATTGGCATCAGCAGCCACTGTAGACATGAATAGATATTATATATAGATATACTAGGAGTTTCAGAAATTTTCAACGTTAAACACTCCTCTAACCACGGCATACATATATATCTGATTTTTGACTTTTTTGTTTAACTGGCATCAAATGATCGCTTAATTTCAACTTTTATTTTATGATTTCAACGATTTCTGAAAGAGTGCTCTTGTAAATTTGAACCATTAGCTTATGAGAACTTATATTGACGATGTCTTTGACCCTTCACCCCGTTGTCATATATCTTGATATTTTCTATCTTGAAATTCTCTTGCAACTTTCGGGCTAGAAAAGTCTTTGTTTTTGATCGATTCACTGAGTCAAGTTTTATAATGTTGCACGATGAAAGAGAAAAACTGATCCTGATTTAATGGAAACCAATTTATTCGCTGTACTTAAGGTATTTCCCAACAGAACTCACCATCACCGCGTATTCTGAATCACTATGTATGTGTGCACAGTGCTGCAAAACGTACGCGCTTCGGGTCAGGAAGTAATAATAAGTAAAAATAGTCCTGTCTCTTCCTTCTATCTTTTTCTCCACCGGTTGGTATTTCCAGTCACCACAGCGACACGAGCACACAGGAGAGAAAGAGAGAAAGAGGCACTGCCATCAATTACTTCAGCAATTATCCACGCCGCGCTGCTAGTCAACGAGGAGGAATCCAATTAGCGTCTATTAAATTATCGCGAATAACGTATAGAATATGCCGAACGCCCTAGGAAAATTTTAGACTGCATAATATCATGGACAACGACACAGTCTTTGGCCATCTACTATTCATTGTTGCCGCTGGTTTTCCTTTTTTTTGGAACATTCGTTTGGTGACGATTTGAATGGAGGCTTTTGGGCTCCAGTACGACCAAGTTCAAAGTACCTTCCGTACATGGTTTTTTTTTGGCCTATTTTGGTGGGTTCTTATGCATATCTTTATTCCTAAATGGAAAACTACGAGTTCGCTGCGTCGGCGATTTGTCGTTATTGCATTAATAGCTTGAAATAGTGGCACCTCCATTTCCGCTGGAACTTGAGTAAATATTGGGCAATATTTTTCCTTGAAAAATGATCTTGCAAAATAACGATCTAGCTGGATGAAAAAAAATATAATAATATGGCCAATAACTGTAGAACGGGCCCCCTCATGGTATAGCCAATAATTTAACCATTCTGGAATAGCGAGTTCCTTTAGCTATTGGTGACATACATAGATATATGATAGAACTGACACTCGTTCCTGACTTTTATTAACTTCTCAAATTATCGTTTTCCCGTCACGAGCTTCTCCAGACTCTTTTATGCCTCATATAATCAATCGCGTTTTATCGATGAGTTCGCGAGAGTCGGTATTGATGAGAAATACGTGATTGGTTTCTATTTATGCTGGCGACGCTTTCTCCCATTCTCCCTCTCTGGTATACTATCGACTCTGTCGATATCGTCTCGTCTTTTCTCTGACATCGACTAGCCGCTGAAAAAACGCTGTTATTAATTGTCGTCGTCGAGTGTGTTAATTGGCTACCGGTCGCAAGATCTGCCTTCGTAAATCTTTCTACTGTGAGCGTATATGTATGTATATATACATATATATATATACTCGCGATATATCACAGCAGTCATACATAAGACATCAACCTCGCCTCCGGTGTCATGCAGAAAAAATGTACTTGTTCGGTATCGATTCTTATGTATTATCGTCACAAAATATCTCCCCCCAAGTCTCAGTATGAATTACGATTCAATGAATTATAATTGTTCAGTTGATTGTCTGGCATTAAATCTGTGCGGCGATAGACAATATTTGAATAAATGATAATTCAGAATAAATTCAAGATAATTATGAGTAATAATAGCGTTGAAATAAATATTTGACCTTTATTTCACATGAATAAGAATAATTCTTCCCGATTATTCTATTTTAATGAATATCAATTTTTTTTTACGTTTTTTTGATCGATCGAAAATCCGATATTCTTCAACAAATATTACAAAATAAAAATTTCATCATTCGAAACAATCGACATGCGATAATTTACCGAGTATAAACGAGTCTAGTTATTGAGATCGTTAAGGTATTCCTCGTACAAATGCGTTTATAATGAGAATTTGTTGAAATTTATAGTGGACGAAGAGAATGCTAGTACCCAACTTCTCGTGAAATTCGAAGCAGATTGACCGTTCCCAACTCGAGATATTCAATGTCAAAAGTTGGCAACCATTACGTTTAGAGCATACAGCATGCATTGCTGTGTACCCTGATACGCTCACGGCTTTTTAAATATTACAACTAAACGCGTAACCAGATTTTGATTTTAAAAAAATTGTAGACGGGAGAAGACTATTGTTTACATATTAGGAAAAAGGAACAAAATTATTTACCGTTTCTTTTACGAACGACGATCACAAAAAGAATGCAATATGAATGAAAATTCGACGCGTGAGCTGCATATTCTATGGTGTGAATGTATCTGAATATGCATGGTTCCATGTGTAACAGCCATTTCTGTACAGACTTAATTAAAAGTTCGCTGCATATGACCAATATAAGGGCCGTGTATATTTTATCATGCAGTACATAGGAAACTTTCTCGCACTATTGTAGCACGAGGACTATACCTTAAGGTAGTCCTCGTGCAAATGCGTTTTTCATGAGAATTTGTTGAAATTTATAGTGGACGAAGAGAATGCTATTTTACCCAACTTCTCGTGAAATTTGAAGCAGATTGTCCCTTCCCAACTCGTGATATTCAATGTCAAAGTTAGCAACCATTACGTGTAGAGCAAGCATTACGTGTATAGCAAGCATCGCTGTGTACCCTGATACGAGCACGGTTTTTTAAATGTTACAACTGAACGCGTAACCAGATTATGATTAAAAAAAATTGTAGACGCGAAAGACTTTTATTCACATGTTAGGAAAAAAGAACAAAATTATTAACCGTTTCGTTTACGAACGACGATCACAAAAAGAATGCAATATGAATGAAAATTCGACGCGTAAGCTGCATATATTCTATGGTGTGAATGTATCCGAATATGCACGGTTCCGTGTGCAACAGTCATTTCTGTACAGACTCAATCAAAAGTTCGCTGCACATGACCACTAGTGCCGTGTATATTTTATCATGCGGTACATAGGAAACTTTCTCGCGCTATTCAAACACGAGGACTACCTTAAGGATGTATTGGACGTACCTTCCCAACCAAAAGTGACTTTCGTCGACAATATTGCATACTTTATGATAAGATAAAAATCGGAAAAAATTCAACCACAATAAAGACGATAAGGGCGAATTTTGAATAATAATAATGCCAAAAAGTTATCAATAAATTATTTAAACAAAACATTGTTTAAAAAATTTTAAGCGAAAGTTTTTTTTTGACACGTGAAATGAATTCGTTGACTTTTCTGAATACACATGAATTTTTAAAAAATTTTCTTATCATTTTGAAATTTCGGTTTTCGAAAATTTTTTAATTTCGAAAAATGAAGGAAAAATCGTGAATTTTGTATATGTTTTTGTGAAAACGTTGTATATTACAATTAAGAAGTTTTCAGGGCATGGAACGAATAGTTTCGTAAATACAACCTTTACAAATTTCCGAAAACCGAAATTTCAAAATGATAAGAAAATTTTAAAAAAATTCATGGGTAGTCAGAAAAATCAACGAATTCATTTCACGTGACAAAAAAAACATTCCCTAAAAATTTGTTAAACAATGTTTTGTTTAAGCAATTCATTGATAACTTTTGGGCATTATTATTATTAAAAAGTAATCTTCTTATCGTCTTTGTTGTGGTTGAATTTTTTCCGATTTTTATCTTCTCATGAAGTACGCAATATTGTCGACGAAAGTCACTTTTGGTTGGGAAGGTATGTCCAATACATCCTTAAACCTCGATATCAATATACGATGATGAGAAGCACGTTGACGTATAAAAACCCTCTACATCGGTTAAACGGAATATCGAATGCGTTACGCCAGATTGAATTACATTCAGTCCCTATAGCGACGGATATTCACTAATCTTGGGATTAGTCAACCTCCCGGAATCCCGTATTTGGTACTTCGCGTTTGGCCAAGTATAGCGGGTGATCGAGGGACGAGGAGCCGACGAGTGTAATACTCATGCAAATTATTTTGGGGGACATATAGAAGAGCAAGCGCACAGTATACACGATCACGACTCTAAATTAGCGTCTCTCGCATTCAACTCGCTGCAAACTCGTCTAGCAAACCCGCTCTCGTTGCATTTACTATGAAATTTACATACATATATATCCTCAGCTGATTCTCACGTATTCATACGTACGTATACGAACATGAGTATGTGCTAAGCGCGAACATTGAGCGCATGCACTGTCGGCTAGTGAGAGCGATAAATAACTTAGCAGCAATTACTTAGCCGACAGATGTCGAGTCACTGTACCGAGTTCTCTCTCTCTCTCTCTCTCTCTCTTTCTCGCCCTCTCTTTCTCGCTGTGTAACTCTCTGGCAATGACGCGGAGGGGCATTATGCAATGAACGGTGCGTGTGTCACGAGAACGACATGCCAAACGTGTACGCATATATAGTCCAATGGTTGGGATCTGTGATGCGTGGCGCGATGACCGAGAGCTTCCCACCGTAATATACATGTAACTCGAAGAGTTGTATACATACACGTATTATTCATTGAATCGTTGACGCCGGCACTTGGAACTATCATTATATCGTCGTCATCATCATTATAACATTGCGGGAGCTGTACTGAAGCGCTCTTTCTGCATCAGCACGAGTATTTTTCAAGAGAACTCGATGCACACGGATCCTGAGAAATGGATTTATGAGATTTAAATAAGTTTTTCTTCATTCGAAGAATGCTATATTTGTTCAGACAACGTCTCATTTAATTCTGCACAATATGAGTTATTCAAATTAAGGAAATTCATTTCGCCGGATGGAGTAATTGAAAACTTCAGTCCAAGTTCTCATCCTGTTCTTTTTGCTTCAAATTCATCCAAATTTAGAGTACGCTGAGAAAGAGTTAAACCATCAGATTTAGTGTCCTTTGTTCAACCATTTATGGAGGCTCCAGCGCGAAATTGTCATCAGGAACGGAAAAAATAATAATTTTTCATTATATGACAGATAAAGCACTCGTCTTCGCGTATGCGAAATTTCAGACCAGGTCAATGACTAAACAAAAGAGATAAAAATAGTTGAAAATCAGATTTTTAACGCGGAGTTTATGGAAGCGCAAAACCTCCGAAAAACTTGGCCCATGTGATATCTTTGAATTTACGGAACAGATGTCGTAAAGAAACTAGAGAACTGTTCATTAAACCATGAGGATTATAAATACAACAATAAAGTGTGAGATCAACGACTTGATTTTTCGGATGTCATGAGTCAAAGCTATATACCCGTTAACCATGATGGGTAAGTAAGCCCGTGAGCGGTTCGACCCTCTTATTGTTCCATGCATGCCCCGCTCACCGCGTTTATACGTTTGCGCCGAACCCTACCACTATATAGCCACTCTGGAGCCTCCTTAAAGTGGCTGATTCTGTGCCCCACTTTCGCTAACTCCAAACGAACAAAAAACATTATTCACAAAACTTTTCTTTGCAAAATGAAAGAAAAAAAAAAAAAACATGTCAGTCTATGGAACGTCGATATGGAACGAGAGTAAAGTCCTGGATCGCCATCAGACAATCATGTAACGAATTACAGGGAAACGAGATTGAGAGTCACGGTGTGACGTAAGTCGCCAGTGTTGATTAGACACGGAAAGAGAGAATCTCGACGCAGGCAAGCTCAACAGGAGAGTGAGGAGAACGATTTTGAATGAAAAAGAGATCAAGTATAGTGGAGGAGCAGAAAAAAAATGTACCCCGAAGATGTGCTCGGAGAGCGAGCGACGGGGGTTGGAAGAAGAGATTCGAGACTTAAAAAAAAAAAAAAAAAAAAAAAAAAAAATAGCAGAGGGAATGAAGAGTTATGCCATCGGAAAAAGATCGAGACACACCGTGGTCCGTATAAAGCTCTTCTCTCGAGTATAAAGACCGCTATATAGAAGCGAGCGAGTCATGCCCCATTGTTCCGCGGAAGATTGGCCGCGTCGGCTTTCGTATTGCCAAGCGGGACGTTTGACGAAGCCGCGTAGTTTATATGTGTATAAATATACACACACATACGAGCGCAGACGTGTATATATATGCGAATATATACGCTACCGATCGAGCTCGTCTTCACGAAGATTGATCGGCGGTGATAGAGAGACGATCGGGATGGCCGAGAGCGGCCGAAACGGTTGCGCGGAAGCTCAATAAGGATAATTAATAGCAGAGCGGAGCATCAACGATGAGAGGCCACGGCAGTTTGCGGTGCAACCGCACACGCGATGATGCGACTGCATTTATATTCGTCTATATCGCTTTCCAAAAAGAAAGAGAGTGTGTGTGTGTGTGTGTGTGTGTGTGTGGAGAGAGAAAAAGAGAGAGAGAGAGAGAGAGAGACGGGAATATAAATTCAGTCGAGATGAGAGATCAGTTATCCACGCATCCATCTTCGAGGATTAAACCCCTCGTAGAGAACTCCAGAGGTTTGCACAGTGTTGGCCGTTCAACCGATATAACGGAGTACCCGGTTGTGGTCACGGGAATAAGAGTTTTAAAAAATTCCGCAATAGTCATCGGCGAATAAGGGTTGAGAAATTTCTAAAAAAATTCGCTAAATTATCTTAAATTTTCAATTCTCTGATGAACTGATCGTGAACCCTTATCATGATCGTGATTTCTACGTGAATATTTCCCTATATGGAAAAAATCGATCGAGGAACTATTTGAAAAACGATTGACACGGAATTCGAATCCGTGCATTTTATTCTATTAGAAGTTCTTAAGAGAATGCTTCTATGATAAAAAACACTCATTGAGAACGGATGTGCGCGTTAAAGGCTCATTTAAGATGACTCCCATTAACACTGAGATGTCGTCCCATTATTTTGTATACCCGGAGCTGCCGAGACGCGCTCTGTCTTTGTATTCCTGTTTGCGTATGTTAAGCGAGTTCCGCGTGTCCCTTTTTCTCTTCGTTCTTCATTCCCTCCGAAGTCGTCCATCCATCTGTTCGTTTTCATCTCGCGCAAGAAGATCGCCGGCAGTTCGCGGTTATACGCCACGTCGTCATGTAAAAAACGAACAAGGAGTAACACGCAACGCCACGGACAAAGGTACAGCATGAGAGTAGATCGGCAAAAGAGGAGATTCGGAGAGTGAGAGAAAGAAGGGTTGAATTATAACATACGCACACACACACACACACACACACACACACACACACACACACACACACACACACACACACGCACATACACATTGCTAACCTCCTCATCACACATGAGTCTTCGTCCGAGAAGAGCGCAGTTTGGACAGCGAATCGCCGTGCGGGAGTTTCAATCATTGCCCGCGTGTCCACCGCGACGTCATTTATATCTGTCAGACCCGGCTCCTCCTATCCTCGGGTCTTGACTCAGCATCCTTCTCTTTTGCCATCTCACTTTTTCTCCTTCTCTCATGTTTTTTTTTTTTTTCTACTTCTTTCCTTCCAACTCCAACAGACGGCTGACGCGCCGCATCAACGCGGTTTTTCATTGATGTATTTTCATGGTCGTTGCCGCTGTGCGGCCTGTCGCAAAACCATCAAGCCCAGCGTGAAGAACTTATACGACGAGAAATCGACGTGGACAAGGAACTTTTTCGAATCGAAGGAGGCACACCCGTAGCGCGCGTCTCTCGTTTCTTCAACGTCCACACGCTGGACAAGTAGAGCTCATCTTGTAACGGGGATCGTTTGCCTTCCCGATAAATTGGAAAATTATCGTGAGAGAATAAGCGAAGTTTAAAGAGACAGATCTTACGAGACATAATTTTATGTATACATAACTGTACAAATTACATTTGGGCTCAGTAAATATCTATGTATAGCTAATCAATTATAATAACCGGCAAATTATTCGAGAGGCACAGGTGAAACGTCAAGGAGAGTCGCTATATGTAGCTTGGGGAATGCGAACCAAACATCAGTCGTGTCCAATCATATGCTCATAATATATATTCATGCGTGATATTATACGGAAGTATGTATTTATATACATTTGAATTATTTTTCCATTTCTTATTTCAAGATAAAGATAAGGATATTGACCCGGTAGCGGATAAAAAAAAAATGCATATAACTCACACGATTTAACGTAGTCGTGTCGTTTTTAGTTTGCGGGCAGTTAGAAAACTCAAATAGGCCAAAAATACGAAAAACAACTGGCTTACTCGAACGCGACAATCTCGTGAAATCTAGACAAAGATTCACGCTGACCATTTTCGTCGACATACGGCAAAAAATCCATTGGTCAACGAGCTCTGTTGGTTATTGAACTAGAAAAAACTATAATTTAATGTATTGCAAAGGCAAGAAGACTCAATAACGATGTGACCGATAAGAATCAACAGCGTCTAAACATGTGTGTGGTTGTGCTGTGTGTGTGTACGGCGTCTCTCGCACGATCCGTCCTGCTTTCATCAGACCGGAGATTACTATTATATTGTATAAATAATCTCTCGTTGTGCAATCGTTGTCTCTGATAATGCTCGAACATAAATCTGCATAAATCGGTCGAACAGAATGAAATATAGTCATTTAAACCAAGCGCATAGTCTTTACTTATACTACATCGTTCTATACACATGTATTCCGTAATCGTTGCCACGAACACATTATACGTTCCCAAACACGCACACACATACACACTTAAACATGAAAACTACGTCCTCCCTCTTTGGCGTTGATGTACTATGCCACTCGGTGAAGCCCGAGCAAAACACACCGCAAAGATGCAAGAACGCGTGAGAAGGGATGTTTGACTCGGTTCCCTCTCCGATATGTTGTAGTATGCTTCGTTGTGAAAACCACAGCCACCGCTCCAGCAGTTTCGCCGTGCCATTTGTTTCAATCTATGGACAGGGCTAATTGCGCGACTGGCATCGCCGCACCAACGCTCCCGGAGAGCTCGCGAGAGAGGAAGGGTATTGATATGAATGTTACACAGTTGTTGGCCACATCACACGATAAAGATCGATAATATGTCTTTCAGCAATTTGGAAAATAACATTTTTTTAAACTAAAATTTAGAAAATTATATGGATTAATGACTCCCAATGATTTTTTATTCGTGTATATAGCTGTCCTGAGAACGACAGCCGAGTTTGCCGATTACTGAATCATTTTTACGCTCTCTGCTGATACACAATAGACCAGGGAGACTTTCATTGCTTTCGCTGTTATTCAGCGTCACCAGGACGACGAGAGTTTTCTGAGGATATGCTATCATCTCTTTTAGTAGTATAGTACTTTGCCGCGTTACCGCGAGGGAACGTCTCATTATAGGTAATATAATACGTGTATACTAAATGTATATATTACAACGTGGTTCAGACAACGAACGGCGACTCACGCGGCCGCGGTGCTTGCTTCGCTGATGCTGACGTTCCATCGCAGGAGCGTCTCGCTGTCAGAGTACATGGAGACAAACGAGCAGCCAGCAATCAACCGCTGTTAGCCTCGTCCGACCTTTCGCGACCACATCTGACCGTTCCCTTTTTACCCGCCGCTTCATCATAATTTATTGTGACACCGTCACGTTAATAACTCAATTTATTTCACTGTGCTTCGTGTCGTATTATACTATATAGCCAATGGGGGCCCTCTGTGTGCGTTGTATACTTTTATGAGATTCTCAACCCCCGATGTTCATTCGCGAGAGTAAGAGAGAGAGAGAGAGAGAGAGAGAGAGAGAGAGAGAGAGAGAGAAGGAAAGAGAGATGACTGCCTTGCGACATCGAGAATCCTGGGACCGTGCAACAGATGGTCATACATGAATCTAATGATCTTGAAATATGGTGCGAACAAAAAATTTATTTGACGATGCAGCGAGGCTCTCGTTGCATCTCTGCTTCTTCGTAGCATATATCTACAAAATAGATTACCCGCGATTTCGATGCGATCATATAATTTAACATTCTTGTCCCACGCGTAAAAGTACGTTAAAGTTCCCGATATATATGGTGCGTCGATAAAATAATGAATTCTTATTAAACAAAATTTATTTCAAATAAAAAATGTTGCTTGATCGAAGAAAATTTATCAAGGTCTGATGCCAATACTTTTCAGATCATCTACAATTTAACATTTAAAAAAAAAACATTTTCAGCAAAAAGTTCATTTTCATTAATTTAGGCGTATAAATAAACCAAGAATGCCATCAACTTTGACGCAATAGTCGATGATTGAAATAACTTCGCTTCATACATCACGAAGCAATATCCCAATTTTCTTACCGCCAATAATAACCTTAACAATGATGACGCCAAGAGAAAATACTTTCGTTCCGTCTCGACCGCTCTATGCGCACTATAATGGCCACAGCCGAATAAATGCAATTCGGTATATATGTATACGTAGTGATGTATTTGTAGATATATATATATAGGATTGCTGATATAAAGAAGTTTCTCGTTCCGTTTTATCGCATCGGGACCTATTACCGGTCACGTATCGCTCGGTCATTCGTGCCGTATATAGACGCGAGCTGCCGCGATGTTACACCCTTAATTGCCTTTCCTTTTTCTCTTCTTGTATGTCTGCGTGTGCTCAAGACTACATATATATATATATACATGTACAAACCACCGCGAGATTCCTTCGGTTCGCCTCTCTCACGGGCGCTACCGGCCTGCCGTCAATTAATGATTGGGTTTTAAATTTTCGTGCCTCTGTTGGCTTGCGGTAGCCTCGAGCGTACGTGTTCCGCATTATAGCAGATTGACGATCGGGTGAAAAAAAAAAAAGAAAGGTATAGAAAAGAAAAGGGGAAAGCAAAAAAATGAAAATGAAAAACCCAAACGTGGACGGCGTTCAAGCGCGTGTATAATGACTCGCACGTGAAGGTGCGTATTAATTCTCGGCGTGTGTTAGGCCTATATCTTTTGGGAGCAGTATCGAACTCGTGTCCAAAATTTACATTTCGGACCAAACTTTAAGCATCCATTACGAACGAATTCAGGGAAAATATATTCAAAAATCTTACACGGCAAATATCATCAAAAATCCTGAAGTTGCAGTGCGTACAATTTTTTCGTTATTCCGTGGATCAAACAAACGTTTCGCATCGTCATTATGGAGTCAGATCTATTAGTTAGAACGTTAAAAAAAATGCCTTTTTCCGATTTTTTTTTTGGCCAAACGACAAAATAATTTATAACAACAGTTTTTCCATATAAAAGATATATTTTTGAAGTACCCATTACAATTTTTTCAAAGAAAAATATTTAAAAATAAGCCGGTAGGAGGCAATGGACGAGACCATGTTTTCAAAGTCGGTGATCACTGCGTTACTCGAGAACGGCTTTACCGATCGGTTTGAAATTTGTCTCGCTTATTCTATACATAGTTGTCCTCCGGACGAACGAAGGATTTTTTTTTTGGACCATTATTTTTTTTTTAATAGCCAAAAATGTGAGTGAAATTTTGGTCAAAACAACACTTTTGACTTTCAACGTCCGCCATTTTGCGAAAAATTGAAATTTTTCAAAACCCTTCGTTCATCCGGAGCATTATATCATTATCTAAAGTTCTCTCCCTCTTTTGTTGGTTTCAGATGATCCATTGCAGCGCGAGAGTGATCACCGCAACACCCTTTTTTTTTTTTGCAGACGTCTCGCCCATTGCCTCCTACCGGCTTATTTTTAAATATTTTTAATTGAAAAAATTGTAATGGCTACTTTAAATATATATCTTTCATATGGAAAAACTGTTGTTATAAATTATTTTGTCGTTTGGCCAAAAAAAATTCGGAAAAAAGCCTTTTTTGGACGTTCCAACTGGGTCTCCCTCCTTATGTAACTTCGCTTCGAGGCTAATTACCGTCAGTACTACGCGGTATATATGCATAATCTTTATAGGTATAATATATAGGTATATATGCATGGGCAAAATTGCATAAATTAAATATATTTTCTATATTTTCAATTTCGTACGTAAATCAAAGAACACGATAAAATCGAGGACTTGTTCAGTAATTGTATACAACTAATACAACCTTTCGTAGAAATGAAAAATATTTGACGACTATATTTTCATTGAATATTTTATGAAATCTTTCCGAAAATGGATGTACACATAGATAGATTATTCAGTATTGATTTTAACATCAATCGATGCAGGACGAAAGCCTTGACTAATATCGTCACAAATTGGGACATCTAGCAACATTCCTGTCGCTTCTGGATTTATTATTCTTTACACTAACAATAAGCCTGACCCCGTCATCGTTTCATTATCATCATACCTCCGAGTTTCCCTAACAAAGAGAGAGTAAACCTATTCCAAATCTTCATGTTTTACTATATTGTAGAGCGGATAGATAAATTCACGCATCCAGACTAAAATAACATGGCCGACGAGTCAGAAAGTTTTAATGATAGGTTTATACATGGAAATGACTAGAGAGCGCACGGTGAAACTGTGCTTCGTCGATGTGAATACATGAAAGACCAGTAAAGACATTGAGTCTCTTTGTCACGCGTCATCAACGTGTCCGCTTTCGGTCCCGGATGTCGCAACACACAAGCCGAAAAAGCTTTTGCGTCCCCTATGCGGTATGGGATATATGTGACGCGATGCATGAATGTTACTGATGCTGCTGGAACTCGTTTAATTGCGCGAACCACGCCGAATGCTGCCCGCCTCGGCTTCTAAAGGATCGTGTGTTCGGAATTCTATACAGTGAGAGAGAGAGAGAGAGAGAGAGAGAGAGAGAGAGAGAGAGAGAGAGAAGAGAGAAGAGAGAACGTCCACACACCATCTAGCCACATCGCCGCGCGTCGGAACAAAGAGACCACTGTCGATCAGAGTACATTTAGCGGCTTCTGCCGTATCCCTCAACAAACCTCCCGATTTATCGCCAAAATGGGGTCGAACAAGACCGCCTCGCTTGTCCTTTGGTAGCTCACTTTGCGGCTTCCCGACAACAGCCCCGGATCTCTGCACTTTGCGCAGCCAATACGAAACGTGCTCGCAAAGTAACGAGCATAAAGTGCCAATCAACAGACAAACTGTGCATCATATACAGTCAAACCTCGGTTCCTGTCCAGCTTCGGTCCCTGTCTGGTCCGAAACTTTTGAGTCCCTGTCCGCCGTTCCAGTGCCGCATTGAAAAAATATTTGTAGAAAATTTTCATCTTTTTGTGACGTAATTGTGCCCGGGGGCATAAAATCAATCGGTACGGACCTGGACTCTTTCGCGATTGGACGAGCATCTTTCTCAAAAGAGTCAGCTGTTTCGTGGACAGGGACTGAAACTTTCGGTCCCAAGAGTGGACAGGGACCGAGGTTTGACTGTACATGAATCATCAGAATCCGATACTACTTGCCTGGCAATATGATGAAAATAATTTTTACGCATGGCTATTGGCATCGTGGGCCGGTTATATTTCAAAGGTTTTACTTGTATTTTTCAATTTGTTGGATCAATGTTTTTCGCAGAATATAATTAGAAAATATTGATAAACGAGATCGTTTAAGTGGGTTAGTTCGATAAGCGGTAGTGTCGTTTTATGAATAGAATAATTTTAATCGCAATCTATTTTCATTTCCATTTATTATTTCCATCATTGTTCGTATGAAATCATGAAATTACAGCGATTAAATTGTGACTGTATGAATGTAGATTTAACTGCACTGTATAAAAGGAGGGAATACGTAATATCCAATGAGCCAAAAGCAATCGGTTCGTTTAAGCCAATCAAAGAGACGGTAAATTACGTCAGTTTCAGGGTTGTCATTGTCGTCGTCGTCGTACACAATAACGCTCGAGAAACAATTGAGTCACGTAGGATAAGCGATTATTCATTGAGTTCCGTAAAACTCATTCAAAGACGACGCATTTAAGGTGAAGCACGGTGATTCGTCTTCCTTTCTCTTCGTCTCGCTAGACAGTAACGCTTCTATACAGCGTGTCAGTCGCAGATATACCGATCGGGGTCTATTGAACCTGCTGTGGCCAGTCACGCACAAGTGTAGAGACCCGTCTCGCGTTTTCCCTCGTGTCTGCGACACTTATTTCATTATCTTCAAATTGAGTTATGCAAGTTGTACAAGGCAAGTGAGTTGCTAGCTCGTCGTATATGGATGCAATGACCGCTGTATTTGTATTTTGTTCGATACACGTGTATTAGCGTATGTGTGTGCGACAGGAGCCACACGACGTCTACCGAAAGTGGGTCCGCAGCAATAAGCGAGGGCCTGGCGTTCATCGTCATTTCATCATTTTTCTATGGAAAGTCGCGTAGTATACGTAACGTATATTATTTAACACGTAACACCAACGTAATTTCGATCAATTAGGAAAATATGGTTTACAGAGGGATACACGAGGCACAGTGAGACGCTGCCGTTTTCTGCCGAATTAGTTCCAAATAAATCGTGAAATTGTCCCGCATCTTAATGTCTGAAAGACAGAGTATAAAAATACTTCGCCCCTTACTCTCCCTTACAACATTTATGAAACGAATGTTTTGTCCCTGATTTAAAAGTGATAATGCAATTACGACAATCTGTCACTGCCCGGTTCAGCTTGAGATGCCTATACCAGATGCAGGCAGTTTTATGCCAACTTTGCTCTCAATAAAAATAAAGATATATTTTAATACTCATTTTCATATCATGATGAATACTAAGATAATGTTACAATCACTGGTTATAGTGCGGTTGTTGGGAAATTATTTTCAATATTTTTTTTTTCTTTCTTTCGAATGGTTCTCAATTCCGTATGACTAAATCTGAATTATACGGATCGTCCCTAAAGTAGCTATACATGCTCTGTGAAATCTCGGATCTTTGGCAATAGTCAAACAAGAGTATCCACCTAAATGAGTTGCCGAAGACAGAGGGTGAGAGAGAGAGAGAGAGAGAGAGAGAGAGAGAGAGAGAGAGAGAGAGAGAGAGAGAGAGAGAGAGAGATGAAGCGTTGTCCCGGCAGAAGTTCATTAGTACCGGACGACCGTATCCTGATTACCCCTGATTTCTGGCATTGGGATCGTAAAACGACGAGATAAGACGGTGAGGAGTCTTCGTCCTGGCGAGACAAAACCCTCGTGCTTGCAAACGCTCAAGGTACATATACACGTATATCTAACCACTACTGTTCCATAGAAAATAGTACTACGCTGTCCCGGTTGGGGATAACGCGCGAACGCGTGGTTGAGATAGCTCTCTCAGTTTAACCCCGTTCTCTTGAGAAAGGATCATCAGCATCACGAAATGTGTAGATACGACACGACACGATTCTCTTTCTCTCTCTCACACACACACACACACACACACACACACACACACACACACACACACACACACTCACACATGCACAAACATACGCGAAGCTTCCTCCACTCTCTTACTTAGAAACTCCTTGGCTCCTTATCACCAGTCCGAAGGGGCTATAACTAGCCGAAGTTTCCTCATCAATGTCCCATCCGTACGGGCGTCGTCGTCGACTTTCTCGACGTAGAATCTACCGAGCATCTCATTATATAACCCCCTTAACCCGGAATCGAGATAAAGAGCTTTTGTCGCCGGCATTTTACTTGGAAATTACGATGACGACATTCGCCTTCAGCCTCAGAATCCCAGACTGAACAGCGTCGAACACGCGTATATATATTCGACATAATTTTACACCAGATTGGACTCACTAAATATCGAATTAAGTCGAAGCTTGGGTGAAACTTTTCGATTTAGCATTTATAAGTAGTACTTGAAAAGTTTCACGAATTATATCGTTCTTGGTGAATCAACGAATTTTATTTTTTACGTAACAGTCACTGTAATCGAGTAAAGACTTTTTTTACGCTACACCGAAGATGGAGTTAATAAATTAGTTGTGTCAGAGTCTCTCCTTTTGATAGAGAGTTAATCAGGGTGGATAGTGATGCAATCCAGAGAATAATCGCTCGAGCTTTTTCAGTGGATGGGGGGGGGGGGCAGAAATATTTCCCTTCAGCATAAAAATAATTCATATTCCCAGAGAGTGGACAGAGACTGGCAGAGAACGAACAAGTTTGGGCTTAACGAGTCAAGAGGTTTCCGGGATTTTTTGCAACATCGATCAAGCTGGCAGACAGGAAAGAGTACCCCGGCCTGTATATATGTGTGTGATCGTGTATATGAACATGTATATATGTATATAAATTTATGCGTTTGTTTGTAAGCGAGCAGGGGAATTTACCCCCAATCGCTCGAGAAAAAGAAGAAACCGAGGTTTTCGTGGGTCCTCTGACCCTCGTAGATCACTCTTCAAAAAACATTAATTGTCATTAATAGACGGCCTGCGGAGCCTTCCATCTTATACCTAGAGTGTGTAAGGAGCTCTGTTCCGGGGCTCTGGACAGAGACGCATTGCATATACAGGGTGGCCCAAAATTAGATGCGGAAAATGATAGGGCTAATAAAGGGCGTCGAGCTGAGTAAATTGATCCCAATAACATGTGGTCTGCGAAGTCGCGTTCGCGAGATACGGCCGATTAAAAAATCCCGCTAACCGCTGGCATGTAGGCAACCGAGTACACAGGAATCATCGGTTCTGAGTCTTGTTGACAAGCGCGCGCGTACGCTGATGCGGAACATAACACTTTCAAATTTACGAATTTCAAACGAAAACACTCTTGGCATTGAATTTTCGCCAAACACAACGACAAGGATGGATGGAACAACAGCGATGGAAATGGCCTGTTATCATCCATCCATGCTAGATTGTGTCGACAGTCGATCGTACGCGCGCGCTTGTCAACAAGACTCAGAACCGATGATTCCTGTGTACTCGGTTGCCTACATGCCGGCGGTTAGCGGGATTTTTTAATCGGCCGTATCTCGCGAACGCGACTTCGCAGACCACATGTTATTGGGATCAATTTACTCAGCTCGACGCCCTTTATTAGCCCTATCATTTTCCGCATCTAATTTTGGGCCACCCTGTATAGCTGGACGTCAGCGAACCCAGCAAAAGATCTCTACAGCTTGGTTCCATAGTATATATATATATATATATATATATATATATATATATATATATATATATATACAGTGTTTGCTGGCTATGTTGCTACTCTCCGTTACACCAATCACAATTACTCCGTCGGCTCCTTTGTACCCTGAGAAATGGTCAGAGAGAGAAAGAGAGAAAGAGTGAAAGACTTTAGATTGAGAGATAACTCTCGTTCCTTTATGCTTGATCCAATAATTTAACGCAATTACAAGAAAATAGAGGGAGAAAGAAATACGTACGACCATGTGGTGGTTCTCGATCTCTTTCCTGACGAGATGCTGGTAGGGAACTGATGATGACTATGCTGAAAAAAAAAAACCTTGAATTCTCCAAAGCAGCAGTTGGCGAGCGAGCAAATAGTACACCAACTATTACAGACTTGCAATAACATTAATATAAGTACAAATGAGAAAACCCGAACACGTATAATATCGCGATGAGTGAGCCTGAAAATGCAAACCACCACATTACCACGTGTTTCAGGAGCGACATAATGATTCTTGCCTGTGGCAATATTAAAGATCTTTTCCATTCGATTTTCATCAATAAATTCCATGCGCATTACTTGTTGTCTTTGTCCAAAGTAGCTGACACTTTCTGCACTCGTCATTTTTCTAGGATTCATGATTTTAACTTTTCTTAACCAAAAAACACGACTGACAATGAAAGAAAAAAAAAAAAATTTGGATTTTACGTATTGTTTAGCGGGACCAAATTGGAAAAAAATCTGTATATTGTCTCGAACTACCGAACTAGTTCGTTGTAAAAAAAAAGTAAATTTTTCGAAAGACCTCAAAGTCTTATCGGAAGCTACTCAGATCGTATCCATATTGACGCTATAGTGAGGTGAGCCACCTTTATACATTTCGTTCCTTTTCTGCCTCATACACGTGGTTGTCGAATGAAGAAAAAGCGATAAGTGAACACTATAGAGGAAGATTGAATGGATGAACGAAATAAGAAGTGCGGTAAGGAGGGATATACATATAGAGAGTGAGAGAGGTGAGGTCGAATAACAGGGCCGCGGCGCGCGGCGCAATCGACATTAATCACTGACTCCGAGAAGCGGGAGTAGATAGACGTCGAATGCTCGCTTTCTAAAGCAAGGTGAAGGGGGTTTGCCTGATAGATCGAGGTGATGAATGGCTCCATGACGGTAGCACGATCCATCATCACGAGACCGACATCACGCGGGAGCTCTGTTCCGCGCCTCTGCCACGTGATGCTTCTTGCAAAAGCAAGAACGAGACGGATGAAGGAGGAAGAGAGAGAGAGAGAGAGAGAGAGAGAGAGAGAGAGAGAGAGAGAGACAGACGACGAGTGAGACTGCGCAATCGAGCTAGAGTACGGAAGAGAAGGTAGGAAGTGAGATTTCGCACGAAGGGAGGTCACCCAGGCTAATTCATCATCTGGGCCGTCGCGGCACGCTTCTCTGACACTCTCGTCCTCCTCTTCCTTCATCTTCACCTCGCGCTACTATTACTTCTTCCCTTGCCGTATTTCAGACGTCTCGCGAGTTCTAGCACGACAAGACTTTACCAGAAGTTTCGTGCCGTTAACCTAGAATCCACCGGAACCTCATGTGTAGACCAGAGCCAAAGACGACGAAGCAGAAATTTCCGAAGATAGCCTCTTATCGAAATAGTCGTCTTCTCGACGAGTGGGGACCTCGACGCCTTCATCTCTTCTCCCTGTCTCCTCATACGTGATCGATGGATGCGCCTTATCAAATTACATGGTTGTTGAACACATGGAAAATTGTAAAATCCTGGAAAGTCAGGAAATTTTGTTCGACCTGAAGTAATCAGAGAAAAGTCAGGCATTTTTGGAAATCCGGCTGAACTTTTTCGTATCATACCGATTATTAATAAGAACGGGAATAAAGAGCAAGGGTGTTAAATGAGAGTTGTCTTAAGTTCGATAATTTTAACATCAGGTTTTCCAATGTAAAACGAGCGATGCCTCATCACAAGGGAGCTCACTTCTAAAGGTGTGGAACTGCAGCGTGTCTATTTCCTATGCATTGCGGATGATAATTTATGTACAGTTCCAGTAACTAAACGGCTGTATTCAAGCCGAAACATCCAATCAACTGGTTTTTTTTCTGGTATATAACGTCCCTCACTTCACCAAGAGATAAATAACATATCACAATACAAGGTGTGGGTTTCATGTTCTGACAATAAGTATAGCACACGCCTATTTCGAGAAGGATGACATGTCCCGGCACGTACTGATCATGCCAGACTTTGGTCATACATACTGGTCACGCCAAGCTCTGATGGGCGGGTACACGGCTAGAATCCGACTGTGAATCGCCGCCATGCAGTTCTGTCGAACAAAACATCGGTTTCCGGTCTGGAGACTCATCGATTCCGTTGCTTATGCAATTTCAGCTCGAAAATTTGGTTTGGGTCGTTTTGTGTGCGGGCTTAGGTCTGCTGTTGCCGTTTCTGTGTCTCTCCGGTCTACGTTCTATCGTACATAACCCAGAGCTATGGATGAGTTATAGTTGCTCTTTGCTGTCTCGCAAATTCATAGAGGGGTGATGTATGACTCGACGGGAGACGACACGGGTCGGTAAAATGCGAGAAAAAAAAAGACGAGCATAGATGTATAAAGAAAGAGAGAGAGAGAGAGAGAGAGAGAGAGAGAGAACGAAGAAGAAACGGAGAAAAGCCAGACCAGAAGAAACGATGTTATGCAGCGGTAATGTGAACAAGAGGGAAACGAGCCATGAGAGAGAGAGAACTACCCAAGACGAGAGAAAATCAGCTACGACAACTAACAACGCGTACGATGCATACACGTACACATAGATGCCGTAATAACGATACGAGCATTCACGTAGCGAGAAACCAAGAGCGCATGAGTCGAGGAGAACGGAGCTCGGTAGAGACTAAGAAAGAGAGAAAAGAGTCCTCCTTTGTGTTTTATTACAAACGATATGTCAGAGCACGATGTATGAGCTGCTTTTATCCGTGGGCTCTGGTTATTGATGTGCTACATATTGTTCGCGCTGACTAGCGAGAAGTACGGCCGAGATGTGTCTGATAGACATCCCGAGAGAGGAGGCTTCGAGCAACGTCGTTTACCACGAACACCATAGTCATCGTTTTTCGACGTTTTTTTTTTTTTTGCTTCGTCCGGTACGGAAAGTGACGAAGCGCGACACGCAGACCCAGCACACACGCCATGAAAACTCTAATGCCCCGTAGGCCTTTATTTAACTTGCACGAGGAACTTAATTGCGATAACCAAACGCATAGAGTCGAAGAACATGATGGATCGTGGAATGAGTTATGCAACTGTCGCGTGATTCGGACACAGTTTGTACGTTCTACTGCTACAAACAAATGGGAATTACTATTTGAAAAAAGCACTTGAGATGTTATGCTTGACGGGATGCAGTAAAAAAAAAACAACGATATTCGAATTGAAACTTGTGCAGCACTGCCTCATAATTTCTCTACATTCAAAAAGCCTATATCTATGAGGAAACAGTGTGAAACTTTGATTCAACGCGTTGTCTGCGATTACCAACGCTTAAAGAGATTCTGTTCCAAATTTGAAAAAGTCACACGAGACCAACGTTTATATCAGGTGGCTTTGATTCGATAAATTGAAAATTTACTCCATTAATATAGCAACAAAGGCCAAGCTGCTCTATTATCATTCGAGCGAATTATTCGTCGTGCAAAGAAGATTCCTTGAGATTCAAACGAATAAAATTAATAAAACGTGAATTCGTTTTTCTCGGTGCGGGGGTATCATCGTAAAAATGATCGTATGGTAAGAAAGAAAAATAAAATAATATTGTCGATCATGCGAGATCAGAAGTCGTCGCAAAAGGCGCGCGAGCGCATTGACCGCGAGGCCTCGCGAGGGAGGCGTTAAATTCATACAAAACCATACTCATATACGCGTTCACCCATATATATATATATGCGAGCGTCGACGTTGATGTAGTTCCTCTTTTCAACGGCATTGTATGCAAATTCCCCGGGCAACATGAATAACGATCGCCCGTCGGACAGTCGGGACTGGCTTGTACCTATATATACACCCAGTGCCGGAAAGAGGAACAAGCGAAATTTCAGTTATGAAAGTCACGACGCGCCCCGGCAAAAGAATTCTCGCGAACTCTGTGACAGCGTTTCCCGTGTGTAGCTCCAAGGGATATAAGACCATGATATATACGTGTATATATATGCAGTCACCTATGTGCCAAATCATGTATATATAATCGGTGGCTTGTGTGGGGATATTGGAACGACGACAAAGCGACAAATGAAATACGAAAATGCGACTTGCATACATATGTATATAATATATATACGGCCAACGACACGTTACTAATTGAGATTCAGCGACTCGCTTAATGGTCCGAAATAACACGAATTCCAATCTGAAGAATGAACGAGGAAAATATGGGTAGCTATTCATTCTCGGAATATACAAAATCATCAGGAATGTTTCATAGCTTTTTGCTGAGCCAGGCTGAGATACGACGGAGCGTCACGCACCATCGAGAAACGAAGCGCGAAAGAGGGTGTGCGATGACGATATAAAATGCTTCTCGGTCATTGCTTCTTCTTCCTCTTCTGTTCGCAGTCTCATCATCGTCTCGCCTTTCGCCTCTTGAACTTTTCTCATACTTTTCTCTTAGCTGCTTCTCGACACCCTCTCACCCTCACGTTCTTTCTCCATCTTCGTTCCACCCTCCATTTCTCTTTCGCTATCTTGCTTCGTACACGTTGACTCGGGCACCCCGTATAGGCCTCTCTTAGTCGCCGAATATCTCAGTACGGGCGAGAAAAGTGAGAGAGAAAAAGAAAGGGAGAGAAAGAAAGAGAGAGAGAGAGATTGCAGATTTATGCAGCCCGCCTCGCAGGCTTGATATCCGAAAACTCACGACCCGCTATGCTCTTGGTAATGAAAGAAATAAATTTGCTCCTCTATGTGCCTCGGGGATTGAGATTCTCGTACAGCAGCAGCAGCAGCAGCAGCAAAGAAGGTTAACGTTTTGCCCCGGATGTCATGAAGTGCGAGCAGAACAAGCGACGAATGTGTGAGATAGAGAATAGAATGAGGATGAGGTGAGACAAGGAGTAAAGCCTGCTGGCAACATCCTCCGATCTCTCTGGCTCTTGGTCTGGGGATCCGCGAATTCTCCTTTATGTGCTTCTCACGCGAGACATCCATTCCATTACACGCAAACGCCCACGTTAACCTTTACTGCCGCTATATCCCTCTCGAGTTGCTCTCCGGTGCGATTTTAGAAAGAGAGAGAGAGAGAGAGAGAGAGAGAGAGAGAGAGAGAGAGAGAGAGAGTCAAGAGGATAAAGGCACGAGTTATGAAAGTTGGATAGACGGTTGGCCGAGCAAAACCTCGTCGACGAAGACTACAATGTCCCGCAGTCGCTCGCCAAGTCACCGTTACTGCCGGAAGGATACGGAGAACAGGGTTATAATGACGATAAGTAACACGTTTATCCGTTGGGATATAGGTAAAGGATCGTTGAATATATAACGATAAGAGATATTGAATGAATAAAATCGTGTGTACGTAATTCTGCAAACGTGTTTATTAAAGCGGTATGGAAACTCAACGATATATATGTACAATTTTGTATTTACATTGTTCGTGAATGTTGTAGAGACATGTTGTGTGTATCGGTATATCTATATATATATACGTGTGAGAGAGTGCATCGATAAAATATTATCCGACAGCGAACAGCGTTGATTATTTGTTTCTTCCGATCTTTATTTCCTCATGTATTCATCTTTTATTTCAAATATCCTTTTTTTTTTTTTTTTTTAATTCTCGATACAAGAAAACTTAATTTTGCGCTTTTTCCGAACTCGCGCGTACCTATTTATATGCAAAAAACGCGTATTCGCAATTGCAGTAGTCAGCGACGGAGAACGAAACAACGTGTGTGTGTATACGCGAGAATGTTATATACACTGACCGAGCGAATCCTCGAAAATTCGGATCTCAGGTCTTCTCGAAAGAATAATGTAATATCACAGTTGTATCATGGACATGTGGAGCGCATCTCCCGGCTTCGGCTGGTCCAACCCTTCAATTTCTATGTATATGTATGTATACGCTCTTCTTATTGGTTCGAGGATTATATTCTGTGATTTGTTTTATTAATGTATTTTTTCATTTGCCTCAAATTTGGCATGTATGACTCGTGCCAATCGATCAGTTATGAGAGTCAACCGGCGATGTTTCGCTCGTTGTCAAAGCAAGGATGGAATTTAACGGACACGGGCGCTCAATCGATAAAATTTTCTATCGAATGGACAATCGTGAAACGTGAGTCGTTCAATAATAGCTCCTCGTAAATCGATCGGATTGTAATAGGCATATAATTTTGTTTGTGTTTGTGTATTTGTGTGCGTATGTGTATCACCAGCCTCTTGTGTAGACTCCCACCGTATTTCCTACCGCGAAAAAGCGTCCGTTCGTTGTTGCTTAGCGCGACACGTCGACTGTTTTCAAGGTATATATCATAAATTTCAATCAGAATATTTAATTCATATTTATATATAATATAGATTCTTTTAAATAGAGTCTTAACGTTAGCACCCACGGCGCGCTATTTACACGTTCGAAATTGGCTCCAAAAAGATGACAGCTCACCCCATTTTTTTTTTTTCTATGATTCTCATTGAAAATCCACGATTGATAATATCCATTAGTTTAAGGATGTACCGCGGCACCGATGCGTTGACCGTAGATCGCGTATGGCGAGTAATAAGGTCCAAGAGCGTTAAAAGCACTGTACGGCGATGCGGCGAGTGATGCGGGCAGAGGTCCCGTCGGTGGTTTGCCATAAGGATGATACCTCGCGCTTAGGGGACTCAGAGAAGGCGCTGGATAAGAACCACCGGCTGCAGCGGCAGCTCTGTGTAGCGCTGCCGACGGTGAGAGCAATGGATGTTGACTACCGAGTAAAGCTGCTGTCGCCGCATGATCGTTAGCACCACCGCCGCTCGCCAGACTCGTGTGACTTCGCAGATGTTGCAAGAGTTCCTCGGACGTGGTGAAGCGTTTGCCGCAGTATGTCTCACCGGCGATCCAGTTGCAAACATAGGGACGTCCACCGGCCGTGGGATTCAGGGACGACGGATACGAGAGCGACGGAGGTGGCATTTGCCCCAGCGATGAAAGTGCCATCGCCAATCCGTACTTTTGATGATCGCACTGTGTACATCCGCTTGGACAGGAACCAGCGCCCATCATCATCTGGGCATTGTGCATGCTGTATTGACAGCCAGTGCAATAAGGATCCTTGCAGATGGGTACAAGCGCTTCACCACCCGCTGGTGTCTTTACACGAGCGTAACTCAGATATGGACTTCCCGTGCCTGGACCCGCCGTCGGATAGCCGAGAAGAGCAGCAGCAGCGGCTGCATGATGATGCGAGAATGGCGAGGCTCCCGCAAAGGGTGGCCTAAAAGCCGGATTCTCGGCGAGACCAGGAGGACAGCACAGTGGATTGCCAGCACCGAAACCTCCCAATCCAGCGCTGTGTTTGTAAGGACCGAGATCCTTGGGATGTCCACCACCCGAAAGAATCTCCATTCCCGATCGTATTATCGGACTAGCACCGCTGTTGTTGCGCGGTGAATCATTGGCTTTCTCGCGTTCGTGCGATGAACCGGGTGTCTTGCGATCACCCGACGGACTGTTGCCCATCGATGCCACAGCCGGAGTTGTCGTGTTTATTCCCTGATTCGACGGCGATACGGATTTTCGTCCGATCGGCGTGCGACTACCGCTCGATTTTTTCTCAACATTGTTATTGTCACTCATCGTCATAGCACTTGCACACTCTTGCCCACTGACACTGTGAACACTCGCTTTCGACGTTGGCCTGCCCTCATCGCAGCTTGATGATTTCTTCGACAAAACATTGATCTCGTATGGCTTGAAACCCAGAGGTTTCGGTTCCGACGGACTCGATCTTGTACGCTCCATCTTCGCTGCGGGCGGTGATCTGGCATTGGCACTCGACATTCCTTTTGATGTTTTCTCCAACGGCGATATCAACGGTTTGGTTGGTGAATCTGCGCCTATTTGGCTACAGGTCTGCACCAACATCGCGAGCGGACTCTTCTTCGCGTCCAACTGTAACAAAAGTGAGAAGAAAAATTCGTAAAAAAATTGATTACTGAGAAATAGATGAGGAAACATTGAGAAAGCACGTGAAACGGAAGAATTGAATGTTTCGAAGCAGCAAAACAAGTAACTTTGAACTGAAGATTTTGGCACAACTAAAGACTTTGCATCTCTCAGGGAAACGTGCTGCATTCTCATCGTACGTTTCACTATGTGGAATCGCAAAGTAGACAAAGGGATAAAGAAGATGTACTTTTCTCATTGTTTCGTATACTAACCGTTGTTGGAAGCGGAGAAAGATAATCCGGTTGTAAGTACTGATTGTGTCCGGTGGTCAGCATACCGCCTTCCTCAAGCACAACCATTTGGTTCAATCACTGTATATATACTTTTTCCCCTTATAATCAGGTGCACGATAATCAACACCGCATGAAGAAAATAACAAAACCAAACGCGCACAGTAAACGTGTTTCACACTCGTACGAAACTTTCACGATTCTCCGGATTTTCTCACGTAATATCCCCTTGGTTTCGATGCGACAACGTTGTGTAGAACCGGTTTGAGCAATCAACTACTATTTTTTTTTTCACACAATATACAATTATCAATATTTATCCTCGTGGATATATGGATATATGTATGCACACACACACACTTGGCGTTCGTACGTAGATACCACAAGAGACGATGCGTACAGTACGAGATCCAGGCAAATAGTGACGTTCGGTCCGTGAGCGTCCGGGGCTGAACGCGATGGAGGAGCAACGCCGAGTGCAGCGACGCCTGGTGAGTTAGTTATCCCCACTCCTTCGAATCGACGATGAGAAAGATAGAAAACCCGTCGACCCCCGGTAGGCTTTCATCTCCCTCTCTACTTCTCGTTCTTACACGTCCTCTCGACGCGCCTGGTTTTTACTTCGCATAGAGGGGATGAAAACGTCGAGCCTGTGCATCGCATATTGCTTGCTGTGGCGAGGTTGACGATGCGGGGCAGGGGGCTGGTTTGTGTCCGCGCCGGGGGTTATAATGGCGGGGTGGGGAGACACCGAGGTAGGGGAAAAGTCACGACGAGAGAGAGAAACTCGGTCGGCATTCTAATTCAACACGCCACCCATGATGTTGGTTCCAACGATGACAGCTCCCATCCCGACTTTGATATTTCACCGCTTTTACAACTCAGCTTCCACTGTCTCTCGCCCACTCGTCCGCACCCGGGGCGCGATGCGAAACTATCTCTCTGTCCCCTCTTCTTTCCATCTCCAAACGTCTGTCCTCCCCTCGCGCCTTTTTTCTTTACTCCCCTAGCCCCCCTTATTCCCTCGTACTACAGTTAGGAGCGGGGAGGGGGGCATCGAAGTGCTGTATAAGACTCACGAAGAGCGAGAGAGAAAGAGAGTGAGCCACGGGAGCAGAATACAACCACATAGCCGAGCCCGGCAACCCGATATTTCATGTACCGTGAAACCTGTCTGTGTCTCCTCACGCAGCAGGCTTAATAAGCAGCTTTCAAAATAGAATTGTAATGGGTGTGGACTACGGTGTTGAGATGGAGTAAGAGAGAGAACGAAAGAGAGAGAGAGAGAGAGAGAGAGAGACGTTGAGCTAGAGGGGAGATTACACAAGGAGAAGGGAGAGCCATACGGTTGATTGATTGCTCGACGTACGACTTACCGACTTCCACCACGAGTCACGAATGACAGCCACTTAGCCGCTGTTTGCCTACAATTTCGTGAAAGCGTTTTAATTATCGCCCCGCAGTCCCGGGGGCCGCTGCCGTCACCTCTCTCCCTGCGGATATACATGGCTCTCTATAGTTGTACTATATATTATAACATATCATATGATTTTACGGGTCAATGTGAAGGCAGAGTTGGATTTACCGTGCACAACGTTTTACGAAAATTCTCTTTGAGATTATTATGAGTAATATCCGGTGATATTGAGTTTTCTTCGTGCATCATCGATGTTATGTAACTTGGCTTTCGCCAGTGGTAGCTGCTTTTTTACTACTGATTTTTTTTTAAATGATTTTCTCAGACTATGATGGCGCGATACAAAGTAGGTTCCATCAGCACAAAAAAGATCGCGATATCGGATCTTCCAGCTTCGTTAGCGTATTTCTTAGCCTTTCGCTAATTACGCTCGACTCGAGAGCTGCCTTCGCGCTATAAGAAATTCGATTAGATTCTTAACGGGTGTTGAACGTCGTTGAGAGTTCACCTCACTGACACTCTGCCGTCGTGGGGAGTGCACGCGTTTAGGTCTCCTGGCCTAAGAAAGAGAGTGAACCAAGAAACTCGAATAGTAAGACCAGCTTCGTCATCAGAGTGAATTCGTGTGAGTTCGTCGATCAAGGCCATGTATGAGCTACTTAAAAAGCGAAAATATAGTGATCGCGTTGGTTAACTATGTTACAACGGTAATTGCGATGAATTATTACAATACGCAAATGCTTACGATGGTGAAAACACTGCCCGCACAGTATACTATAGTATTTACAAATTTATATATATGTAAACACATGTATACCATACGTAATGGAAGATGAGAGCCAGCCACATACTTGCGGCGAACAATAATTAGCGATGGAACGCCGTGGCTCCCTTGGCCGCACGTGGGGAATGTCGTCCCCACAACTGAACTGTAACTGAGAATTGCAAAGGTATGCCCGGGCTCGCGCTATACTCGCCCGCGTGCAAACGTAATTTAGACTGAAACTCGTTAGCATTTCTCTCCCTCGCCCTTCTCGCCGCGGTCGTTAACTGCTCTCGCGCTGGGTTATAATACCCCCGCGGCAAAACCCGTGAATAGAAATTGTCTTCAATAAAATGTTAGACTCGCCCGGCTGGAACTACTTCCGTCCTCTAACGTTCCTACGAAGAAATTTGAATCTACATTGAACAAAAGATATACGATTCTTTTTATTTTACTTTCATTTTATTGTCTTTTCAAGCGCTACCCGATGCATGCAGGTTTAATTTTGCGTATTTGGCAAAACATCGAAACATCCGGCAACAAGAACATCAGACACAGCAGTATAATATATAAAACAGTTACATCCAAAATACGAAATATCGTTGAATTATTTAAACTTCTTTTGGGTCTTCGAATCACCTAATTCATTAAAAATTCCTGTTAAAAGTAGAAAATTTCTATTTAAAATAAGATCCATTGAAATTTCCATTTAAAATAAAATTAAACCTTCATACACATAAGAATCACATCGATTATAGTGTATTTGCCCAAATACACTATATAGTTTATTTAACGGTAATCGTAAAATGAATCAGGCTACAAAGAATACACAATATACTGAAGTTTCTTCAGCTGTAAAAAAAAAATCTCGGCGTATACCCGTTTAAAGCCTTATTAATTTTATGAAAAGTATCTACGGGACTTCTCTTATATGCTCCGGTCTAAACGGAAAAGAACCGAACACGATTTTAAGAAAAATCGATTTCGAGAAAATTCATTTTTCATGAAAATCTATTTGGCAGCACGCAGACCTCTAACCAGCAACACGCTGGTTTTATAAATGTAATATGTATACGTAAAATTCGCGAAACGTAAAAATCTTGATAAATTCTTCGGAAATCTGAAACTAGAATAGCGTGCTGGGTGCGCCCAGCAGGGTTGTCTCGCGGGGGCCTCTCTCGCTAACTACCTTACACGCCAAGTCTTTCCCGGACGTTCCGACGCTGACGGATGGGCTTACCAGCTAATATGGCGGTCTTTGAAGTTTGCCGCGTTCTCGACCAACGATTTTCGGCTGAACCGTTGCTCCGTCAGGCCTCTCGTACCCTAAACCCATCCCGACGGATACAAAGGTTCCGCCACCCGAGTCTCTGTTTCTCGCGCGATACAAAATCTCGATTGTAAATAAAGTTTTCCTCGCGAGCATACGTTAAAAAAAAAAAAGATTATTTATGCAAACAAAAAAGGTTGAAACCTTCGTGGAATTGTGCGTTGTATCGCACGTATAGTGAACGCGAAGCACATAGTGTAGAGCAACTTTTACGTGACTCACAGAGAGACCTGAACCACTTTTTTTTTCATTGTCCTAGCGAGAAATTACAAAAAAAAAGAAGAAAATCGACTAGGCTTAGCGTCCGATAGATTGATTTACTGCTTCATATTAAATGGCTAAGAGTTTTGTCATAGCCGAGTCCACCGTGACGCTATAGGGCTGATCCAAGCTATTCTTTGTATTTCGACAAAACATTGGAATATTCACGATCGAATAGATTGTTCCAGGTGACATGAGTGGGGCCCTAAATAAAATGACATTCGAACAATAAAAACGACCTCGCTCGAGTATAAATACGACTATTATAAAATACACCGTGACAATCCGAGAAATATAGATGGCCGCAATAAATGAACCGAAAATGAAGAAGAAAGGTGTCGAATAGAAAAAGGGAGGTATACAAATGAGTCGCCGACCACCAGAGGAACATTCGCCTCTTATTTCGGGTCTCGCTATATGGATTATAACGGTGAGAAATTTCCGTACTCGTGCGTATTGCACCCTGAAAGCTCTCTCTCTCTCTCTCTCTCTCTCTCTCTCTCTCTCTCTCACTGTGTTTTGACAATGTCATCATTTTGTATTTCCTTGTTCGAGTGGATTAGGACATCGGTATACTGCTCGTCGATTTTCGTATTAGTTCGAGGGTCTATATCATGAGCCACATCGTCCTCTATTCGGCAAGAATATCTTTCAAAACTTTTATACGACCTATCGACAGTACTCTCTCTCGGTTGGATGGTAAAAGCTTAGTTATAAAACGTCATCGGTTTTTGTCACTGATTCGAACGAGGGTCTGTATTTATGTATGGCTCTCCGGGTTTCCGACCGCCGAAGCGCAATCTTGGCGAATTTACATCAGGGGATTAACGCACCAACGGCCGAAATAACCGTTTTATCTCTCAAGTAGGGTACGCCAATAAAGAAACCGCTTCGATGAAATTACACTTGGCACGGAGTGTTGGACATGAGGGAGAAAGGTTCGGAGGAATAGCATAGTTCGCATTGCAAAAGCGAAGAGTAAGGTTATAAGAGTCCCGATGAAGGCTCGCAAACGACGTGAAACGTAAATCGCAAAATCGGGCTTTCCCGAATCAGCTAGAATACAAATACCATATTTTATATAAGCAAAAAAAAAAACCTAGAGCGCTCATCTTCGCTATCCTCTACTAGGGATATCCCGTATACGAAGAGATGTATTTTGTTCAAAGAGAAGAAAAATAAATTTTTGTCATTTCGATTGATTCGCATCGTGTGAACAAATATTTGCAGCTGTCAAGCAAATAAATTTTTGTTCTTTCGATTGATTTGCATCGTGTAAATGAATGTTTGCGGCTGTCAAGCGAACGTCCATTTTCGAATGAAATTTCGAGTATATAGAAGTGCAATAAAGAAGCGTGTGTCTCTATTATGGATTCCGAAAAAGGGCATGTCTTAGGGCTAATCCGGCTTGTTCGGCTTACGTTCTCGGATCTGACGCGTTACAATACATAATCCCAATCAGCCACTGATTAGACTGCCCACATTGTTTTGTATTTCCCGCCACATGTATTAGACTTAACGTCGTCGTACATGTTTTTCTGTTGATGAGGGGAAAGCCAGGTCAATTCGGGTTGATCGTCAAATAAGGGAAAGGGGCGTAATGGCGACCACTCATTTTTCCTTGAATATAATATAGTCATGATCGAGAAACAATTTACTACCGAGGTATAAGCAAAATGCTGTTGAGCTTATTATTGAAAAAATAAAAAAAAATAAATAAAAAACTAAAACATTTACGATCAGAAATAAAGGCAGGGGGAAAAATACAGTGTCAGAACGAACGGCTTGAAAAATTTGAAACACATTACGAAAGATCTTTTCCGATTGCCTTGAGAAATGAAGAAATGAATAATAAAAAAAAATTCGGTTCGAATAAATTTAATTTAAAACAAAGAAATCCATTTTGATTAGTTATCCTTGGCTGAATGTGTCCAAGGGTTGGTCGAATTTTACTCGTCGAAATCGACCTCGTGAAAATCAATGGCACCCAATGCTTTTCACGTTGAAGTCAAGGCAATATATATTGTATACTCGGTGTATGAGATATCTCACTCGTCGGGGATTAATCGCGAGGAAGGGAGAGGGAGAAAAGCTTAATCGCGATGGAACGTTAACGATCTCGACAGGTCTCTAATTCTTGACCTTGTCGGAGATCTTAACACTGCTTCGCCACGCCACGCGATTTATATTACACAAAATTGCCAGGTAGTATATTAGTCCCGGGGTTCTCGAACACACGCTCTGGCAGTTTTCTCCGGGCTCTCTATACATGTCAAGGGGAAAAAATCGATAGACTCGCGTGTTATAGAGTCAGTACGATACGAGGTTATATGAAAACTTGAATCAAACATACGATACCGATGAAAGAAAATTTGAGATAAACATTATCGGATAATTCCAACGATTTTTGGCACAAGGGTGATGAAATTAATACGTCGAATCGATATTATTCAATTTATTTTTTTTCTCATTTTTTACATCGAGCCAGTCAAACCTATGTGAAACCAGAAGGTTCGTGTTTATCAAACGTTCAACATCGAAAACTATAGTTGTATCACCGTTCATGATTTTTTTTTCACGGTTTTTACGTGCTCGAGCTCATTTGGCCGTGCATGATCGTTTAAACTATATCTTTGAAGTTGTGCATTTGAATGCTTTGTCATTTTCTTAAGTTTGTCATTTTGGGGACTCGTACACGGACAGAAAATTATTTTCCAAAGTCGCGGTTTATGAGAAACAAAAAAAAAATGGTTTTCGAATGTACGTAATTCAGCAATGCCGAATGATTATAGTTCGCTGAATAAATTCAATCGAGCGGATTGAACTTTTGTCTTCAATATTGCTTAACCTCATGGGAAAAAAAAATTCGTGACACATATAAAAATGTACATATTTTTTAAGATTTTTAAAACGCATAAAAAATAGAAATTATGTTATGTAAAATATAATAAATATTTATTTCCACGGTAAGGACTGAAATATTTTTGCGTATATCTTTTTTTTTCCAAGGGCGTCTCAATTTTTAAAAAAAGAAAAAAAATATCATTGATCTATGTTTCACAGTGGAAAACACGAGAGAACAGACTTGTCGTGTTTGGTCAACTGTGTACCAAATGGCTGGTACAACTATCGTTGTCGTGTGCGGTTTGTACAAACGAACGTGTCGCAGTTACATTCATTCTTCATGACGCCTCGTTCGAGAACGAGTGTGCCAATGAACGTTGCAACATTTATCGTATTTGCCATGCACACCCGTCTAGAATAAAAAGAGAGAGAGAGAGAGAGAGAGAGAGAGAGAGAGAGAGAGAGAGAGCGAGAGAGAGAGAGAGAGAGAGAGAGAGAGAGATAGGTAAAGGCTTCTATCGTTCAACCCTGTTCGCGAGCTTGGACGACAATGGTTGAGATAGAAAGAGAGTCGTATAGCGCAGTGGCCTGTGGGATAAAAGTGTAAAAATGCTGACAAGCGGATAATAGAGGAGGTAGTCAGTCACTTTGAGAGATGGCGTGGAACAGCAGTCGCGTAGAGAGAGAGAAAGAGAAAGAGAGCTATACGGCGAGTAAGAATGAGAGGTACATAGATGCAAGCAAGTACATATACACACAGACGCAAAAATACTATATATGTATGTGAGCTGTTCATGCGAATATATAGGCGATGCTCTGCTCGTTGAGCCGCGAAAGGGAAAAAAGATGGATGAACCCAAACGCGGTTAGCGTGTGCACGCGGCTGAGAGAAACAGAATTTGCGGCGGGTAATAAATCATACTGGTCTCCTTTTTCCGTTTCCCTCTTCCCATACAAACCCGAGCACAGAGAGGGAGAAGTTTTCACGAAATGGCGCGCGTTGGGGTTTGGTCTGACGTATGAGCTGTATGGGATATATTTCGTTACCCCATGCTTATACTTAATACTCCTCTAATACGATATAGACTGGGATGGTTAGATATAAATTATATAATATGTCCCTCAATAGAGACAGTATGACATGGGCATTTTGCGATCATTCGTCCGTGCACGATAATTTTTCGTTTTTCTGTGTTCTCTGCTCTCAACCCCTCAAGAGCATCTCGATATATTTCAAAGACGAAAAAAAAAAAAGAAATACTCGTATTGCATGTTTCGTATGTCCACGCTCGAAGGAATTGTCTGTACGATAAGAATTGATCGATTTCATTAAGTTTTTAGAGCTTTTTTCCATCCTATCGTCACATACAATTGCACTTGTACCCCAAGGTAATATGCATTTCGGAAATCAGTGAACTGCGTGAGAAAGTATTAGAACAGGGCATCCGAAAAACATTTTTGTATGTTTGTATCCTTGTTTTTGAAAATGGGGGGGGATTGCAGAAAGCAATGTGTAAGTTTAATTTACATGATTGTTTTAATCACGTAATATACATAGATAAAATAATATTGTTAAGGATGTATCGGACCTACCTTCCCAACCAAAAGTGACTTTCGTCGACAATATTGCATACTATATGATAAGATAAAAATCGGAAAAATTCAATCACAATAAAGACGATAAGAAGATTAATTATGAATAATAATAATGCCAAAAGTTATAAATAAATTGTTTCAACAAAACATTATTTAACAAATTTTTAGGAAAAGTTGTTTTTTTGACACGTGGAATGAATTCGTTAATTTTTCTGACTGCGCATGAAATTTTTAAAAAATTTCTTATCATTTTGAAATTTCGGCTTTCGAAAATTTTCAATTTTGAAAAATGAGGGAAAAATCGTAAATTTTGGATATGTTTTCGTAAAAACGTTGTATATTATAATTAATAAGTTTCCAGGGCATGGAACGAATAGTTTCGTGAATACAACCTTTACATATTTCCGAAAACCGAAATTTCACCATGATAAGAAAATTAAAAAAAAATTCATGTATAGTCAGAAAAATCAACGAATTCATTTCACATGACAAAAAAAAACATTCCCTAAAAATTTGTTAAACAATATTTTGCTTAAACAATTTATTGATAACTTTAACGCATTATTATTTTTAAAAAGTAATCTTCTTATCGTCTTTATTGTGGTTGAATTTTTTCCGATTTTTATCTTGTCATGAAGTACGCAATATTGTCGACCAAAGTCACTTTTATTTAGGAAGGTACGTCCGATACATATATCCTTAAGCCAATAATATTTTTTATTTAATATATTTTATTAAACCGTTGTTACGTATGGTGGGATTTAACAGGCATGTAGCTCAATTCGTGTGCCAGTCAAACACAATTTTTTTCGGCAGAGATAAAAATAAGACAAGCACCTATAAAATTTTTCAGGATAATCTGAAATAATCCCTCGTGCATACCGATTCAACGAATTTTCCCTTCAAACGACATATATAAATCTATAGGATCGAGTATTTATTACCATATTGACAGTCTTATATTGTTCACGACCCCTACAATGAAGATCTGGCAGATTTATTGAATTTATAGGGGAGCTGTTGCAACGTTCGAGCTGCAATTTGTTACTGACGTCCAAGCGAAATTTCATTACCACCCCCCCCCCCTCAATCAGGGAGCTTGAGACTTTCGAGGGATGACGGCCATTCACCGTGTCTCGACTTCCACCGGAACTATATAATACGGCGAGAACTTTGGCAAGACCTTTTAAGTGTGATTGATGCATCCATATTGAGCGGATCACGGTTCATTGTTGGCAAGCGGCAGCACAGCATTAATGCCGATTTTCGATAATGTATATAGCGGGAAGTGAATGTACTTGCACGATATGAGCTAATTGCGTATGCAGCATGCAGCTTGGCGTTAACCACAGCTGCTATCCGCATCCATTGCAAACTTTAAAATTGTTACTAAATAACGTTGGTCGATCGCACAAATAGTACATTGTGTACCAAGGAGAGATCGCACAAATAGTACATTGTGTACCAACGAAGTTGCGATTTCGAGGTTAGAATGAGGAAAACCAATTTATAAATCGCTCCTGCCGATGCGATGCAGCGAAAAAATAGTTTGGCCAATTTTTATCATCGCCAGGGTAAATATAAAGCGTTATCGTAGTTTCTGTGATGTTTTTGATGTGTAAACATCTACGCTTTCGGTCTACGGTAGCGGCTAGCTGGGAAATCGAGCGTCACGCGTATGTCATTTAAGTGTGGACTGCGTCAGCGTGTGCGTGTGGATGCTAGCACCTTTTGTTTTATGATTGAAATATACGTGATTGGTCGGTTAGCGGACAAGGATTCGTGATCAAGTTCAGTTTGTCAGTTGTCGAAACTAGATTAGAGCGCTGCAGCGCTGTCAGAAAACCGTTTGCGCGCGTTAGTGCGCGTGGTGGACCCTAGTGAGTGTAAAAACGTTATAATAAAAAAGATAGTTTCAAAAACATTTCTTTACTCAGTGCGTTCAACTGATATATATGTTCTCTTATTCTTTTAATTCAGTGCGTGACAACAAATATATGGATAGCCGGAAAATTAGTTTCGTTCGTCGGTTGAAAAGGTAATTAAATATTTTATAACAAACTTCAAAAATTTTAAACAACGACGGTCCTCCAAGTATTTGTAACAGTATTTCCTTCTTTAGATATTAATAAAAATTACCAACAAGAAAATTGCTGTATAGTACATAATAACATTATAGTTCGGCTATCGGCTTATAATAATTATAATTATAATAATTATAATAATTATAATTATAAGAATTATATAATTATAATTATAATTATAATAATTATATAATTATAATTATAATAATTATATAATTATAATTATAATAATTATAATAACTATAGTGTTATTGTGTATTATACAGCAATTTTCTTACTGGTAAATTTTTTTAACCAGTTAGCTGTGGCCTGTGGCACCCCGCTTTCGAGAGCACGCATGCACCTATAAGCACTCCGTGGCGAGTACACTTGTCAAACACAGTTAACTGGTTAATATTTGAAGAAGGAAATACTGTTAAAAATACTTAGAGGATAATCGTTGTTTTAAAAACTTTTATTTTAAAGTTGGTTATAAAATATTTAATTACCTTTTCAACCGACGAATGAAAGTAATTGTCCGGCTATCGATATTCGTTGTCACGCATTTAATTGAAAAAATAAGAAAACATATAATATATTAGTTGAACGCACTAAATATGGAAATGTTCTTAAAACTATCTTTTTTATTATAACGTTTTTACACTCACAGATTTATATGTAATATGGAACGCACGAGCACACCGCACTGAACACGTGTTTCAATTGCTCGCATACAAGAAGGTGAAGAGCAATAAATTTTGAAAAGAACGCGTTCTAATACGATTCTTATTATTTTGTTACATAAATTGAATTGTTTTTCACTCAAACCGAGATCTCATATTTCCCACTCCAACCCGTACCAGCTAACATGTTTACACATCCTCTGTGAGTGCAGTGGCACGCACGCATATTTTTTTTTAATTGTATTTTTTTATTTTCTACTGAATCTTTATACATCCAAAAAATAACGAGTCGTGCAAGAAAAAAGTACCGTTACAAAGAACGTTGAATTATTGTCTCAAATTTTAAATGTAAATTTTAAATGTGCTGTAAATCCGATGGAATTTTTAGCAGAGTATGCAGAACTCATGAAACAAAAAATCGGATCGAGCATTGTCATATAGTACTGTATGTATAAAGAAAAATCATACATCCGAAAAGATTTTTTTCAGGTTAGAAATTCTTTGTACACTCGTAACAACCGTAACAACTAACGAACGCACACATCATGAAAAGAATCCATTGCATACAGGTGAGATCATGTAAAAAATATAATTCCGATTGTATAAATCAAATATATTCGATTTATATGTATTATATGTACCCCTTATTTTGGCAAGGTAGTCACGAAAAACAAATGATCTTGGCAGCGTGATCTTTTCATTCAGAAGAGAAAAATTGACGTTGCGACAGCGGCATATCTATATGGAGAGTTAGTATCGATCGTTCGAAGATCGACAGATCTTCGCCGCGGGTTAAACCGGACGCGCTTTTGTATTTGTCGAATACGAAGTCACGTATCGAATACATTATCTCTCGACGCGGGTCCTGGGGTATATATACGACCGCCTGTAACGTCTGTACGCACGGCTGAAGCCTGAAAAGCGGGCACAAGAGCGCGGGCGCTCGAGTATAGGCAACTTGCTATATTGATTGTGTAGCTGGCTGACAGTGACAGTGACATATGTCACCGAGGCTTCTCGTTATCGCTGATTTAAACACGAAGCGGAGACCCAGGTCCTTGCCAAGCCCCGACGCACTACTATCACACTATAGTATATCATATACATACTAACAACAAAACGTATATCTGCCTCCATACATACCAATGTAACAGCGTACAAGTTGGCGTTTATACCCGTGAGCTTTTCCCCTCCACGACGACTCCCGTGACTCTCTCCGATATTATATTCTTGTTATTATTATTTCTCTCGGCGATGCATTCATTATCAGCATTATAGCGACAGCTGGCTGACGTTTGTTTCACGCAAAACTCTTTTTCTTTCATTATCTTCGCGAGATGGTACATAATGCCGGTCTTTAATTCTCATGTTTATGTTTTTTACGACGGTTTTTTTTCTCATACACGATATGACGAGCGTTTTTTGGCTCGAATAAAGAGCCGGAAACATTGACTTGTGCGGTTCATACTGTCTTACAATACGATGAATATTGACTCGTTCGAATCTACTGACGTGTATTCCCGGAGGATGCTATACCTATATCAATTACGATTACACCATTCTGATATATTTTGATATACATATATAGACGGACTCCAAACAAAAACTTTGAAATCGTCGTCTTACAGTCTATTCATATGTATATGGGTTTTTTTTTTTTCAATAACTTAATATTTATATTTATCGACAAGGTCGACAAAACTTGATTTATTCTATTCAAATCATTTGTTTACTCGATTGATTCAGCCTATTGAAATAAAAGCTTGTGAAGATGCAATAATTTTTGTTCTGCGGGAAGGAATGGATTTTCGACGATTTGTAAATTATATTTCACAATTTTTGTCAAAAATGTCTAAAAAATATATCGATGCGGAGACCTAGTATTGAGAAATTTTAAATCGAATTTTGGTTTTTTTTTTGCATCTTGGTCGAAATTGAGTTAGTGCACAGAAATCGGCGTAATTTTATTTACCGATAAAAACGGTGACTTCATCATCTCGCAATCGTTTAAGCGTGAAAACACCGTTTGATTAGATTTTTGCCAATTTTTGCATAAATCAAATATTTTGCTCCTTTTGCGGTAATTTTCTAATTTTCTCTCAGTGCTACAAAAATCAAGTTCTCTGGATGAATCAAACGGCATTTTCTGAGTCGACTTACGACCTTTTAAAAATGTACCAATTCATCGGTGAAACGGGAACAAAGTTATGGACATTTAAATGCAATTTTTGATGTTGCTTTATGGTTTATTTTCAACATTTCATACTCACTGGAATATGCCACGATTCTCGTCAGAATCAAATTCACACAGCGAGAGCCATGTGTATTGCATCCTCTTGCTGCTATGCCCAGCACGTGTACGCGCCTGAGTTCTTTTTTTCGTCGGGTGTAACGCTCATAAAAAAAAAAAATGGCCAGCAGCCGAAAACAACGCGCAGGTACTGCCAAATTTACCATAGACCAATGTGCGAGCTCGACCAGAGCGAGAGAGCGAGTATGGCCCCGCGAAACCTTGCTATAGTAAAGGGCGAGGAGATGCGAACCGAATCCCGTATATACCCCCCGGGATCATATTTTACGTTTTAATCTCTCCATTGTTCCTGGTATAACGGAGTTTAGGAGGAAAAATAATGCCTACCGCGAAACACGCAAAGCTGTCGACTATAAAACACCCACGTCGCAGCGGTGAGGGTGTGGTGTAGCCGGAGAACCATACAGAGGGACACAAGAGGGTCCACAGAGCCTGGTACCGGTCATATACCCTCCGAAGTCCGCAGCGAAATGTTGAGCCAACAGCAGCAGCAAAAGATCGGAGCTTTGCGCACGACTTACATTTTTTATGCGCCCGAGCCAGATCCGCGTACAGGTTTTCTTGAAAACGAAAAAATATGTCTTTTCGTGGCTGTAAACCAGTCTTATCCGTATAGGCCGTGGGCCCCACAAGACCCAACAGTTGAAAACCTTAAAGTCAATGCGCAGCATCCAGACTCGTTGGTTCGCCTAACCATTTTGCCTGTTATGTGCCTCGCAGTTCTTCAAGTCTTCACGATACCATCTTATTCCCGACGCGCGGCGAGTACGTTGAACGTGGAATTGATACTGTTACTTTAAACAACGTTCAGTCACATTAGCTCAGAGCTTGCTACATTCAGAACATAAATATGAAGAAAAAAATTGGCAGATTCGTCCTTTTCCAGTTGATGGTTTTTACAATTTTTGTTCGTTAAGAATGGCTGTTTTTTTTTCCACAAATGCATCACTGGAATCCAAGAACGGATGCGAATCTAGCCCGCTGTCTGTAAGCGATGTTGATCAGAAGTCGGACGGAAGACTGACACATTTTTTTTTACCAGGATGTCCTAATGGTAGCTTTTTCCTTGGTAGTTGTTGAGCACCGCGTACGACCTGTAATCTGGCTTGGTGGGCGATTATATATACGCGAAGCCGATGGGGTATTAACAGGCTCATAATTACGAAATTCATTTTCGAAGGACCGCGGCGTAAGAGCCCTGTATTTAACTGGCGCCTGTGAGTTTGCTGCGTCAACTCTCGGGAACCCCGGTAACTCAAGGGCCTAGTCGAGGTCCTGTGCCTCGGGAGACTTTTGTGCGAGTGTATGAGGGCGACGCCTCACTAATAATCAATATAGACCGGTATATATATAGGCAACCGAAGAACCTTATAATACACATACGGCGAGGCTGTTTCCTCTCTATCCATCGGCCATGTCTAATTCGCGTGGTAAGAGGGGGACCCCATCCTTAACAAAATTATCGTAGCGCTCTGCCATTATCGTTACACCCAGAATAGCCTGGTATAGTTCAACCTAGCATCATATCCCGCGGGAGATTAGACATATATGGGATATTCCAGGCCAAACTGACAGGTTAGGAACCCTCACTGCCTAAAATTTGGTCCACAATTTTCTATATTGCTGTTACAGTCGTAAAAGGAGGCCAGTTTTTGTAGACTTTTCTCGTCTGTTGCGATTCAATAACAGTACCTTCTCTCTATTCTATTCTTTCAATTCTTTAATTTCACTTGCATTCTTCATTTATTTTTTGACGAAAATAATTATTATATAGCATCTGGAAAACAATGCAAAAACGTGAACAAAATCCTACACAATAAGACGACCTTTCGAACCGTCGATTTTTCCTAGAATTTCTCATATACATTCGATGCCCTACTCATCGTTGCAAAGAACCTCGCTGCGACATTAACGTTAATTATCAAGTTTGAAACAACTCGACTGACTAGCATAAGTGGGCAACGACAATGCCCGAGGACCGAACGGACCTTAAGAGACCCTTTTCTTATGCGGTTAATCCGTTTTTATATTATACAATTGGTCTCAGATGATACGCTTCAAAAACTGCCCCGATGTTAAGCTGCCCTGAGACGGCATCGCAACCGCGGCTTTCCATGTGAATCTCATCTTAAACAACGATCTCGCGGTGAACCTGAATCATCCTGAAAGCTGATCATTTCACGGTGGAACAAGAGTTTTCGGGAACAGTTTCAGCCGCCATGTCAACTTTGAAATTCAACCTTAGAAGGGCCCCGACAGCTGCAACTGCAGCGTCTCATCATTGATAATGCCCCTCTCCCTAATATCATATTTTCTTGTAGATACAATTTTAGTAATTTAGATTCAATTCAATGAGTGCGGGAACTGCGAAAGATGTCTTGACCCCAAAGAATAATCAATGACTGTAGTACCAAATTACCACTAGTAAACGATGTTTCACTGGTTTATCATCAAGATAATCCACCTCTCCGGAGCCCTCAACGTGGAAGCTGATGGCAGTGGCGCAGACGTTCCTCACCGTGGACAATGTTATAAGCTCCCTCTGCAATATGCCGTGGCTGCGTGGGAGGCGAGAATTCATCTCGTAGGAGTCAGCGCTTTGCTCCGTCGAAGTAGAGAGAATTTCGTAATAGTCAGCGGGTAATCCGAGACGACGTCCCGTCTGTTCGGCTCGGCGAAGGTTGTCTGACGTCTCTCGTCACTCGCCCGTCTGCTCTCAACGCGACGAACGTCGCTCATCCGATCAAGAACGGTTAAGAGCGAGAACGTAGAGCCCCGCGCGCTCGATTCTCAGAGGCAGAACCGCGTGCACCGGCTGTCACACTTATCTACACTCTCTTGGAGTTGTCTCGTTCGGACGGAAGCATCGAAACGTAAAAACCGCATCTCGACGGATGACGGCGAATCCGAGCGCCTGACGCGCTCTCTTTCCGACCGTGAAAGATTTCAGATAACGATAATGCGAATGAGAAACGCGAGAGCTATACATTAGGTTGCGAATAACCGGCTCCGTTCTATATAGATCTACGGCCGTGATCCATTGACCCAAAGGGATGATATATATATACATTATATACTTTCATTCTTCGGGATCTGCATATACCTGGCCTCGAATAAAAATTCCTCAATGCGATTCGTTGATGCGTCTTTACGATTCTGTACATCCCGGTGGATAAACTTTTACACCGAGCAGTATAATTTTCGATCTTATGTCGTAAAACATGTTTCACGGCAGCTCGTGGCGGTGAGATACAGACGAGTGTTCAGCGACATTAAGACACTTTGTTGCCGGTAAGTGGTTCAACATTATAGCACCGAAACAACATCCCAATGGGTTTTTATCTGTTCGATAAAAATTAATGTCCTTTCGCCGCCCGTTTTTCGACTGCGAGCCAACCGAAATTTTCCACCGTAAACCTTACTTGGGAATAAAACGATTATGAAACTGCGTGGAGCAATATTCCTGTGCTGCATAGTTATTTTCCACTATTTTCGAACTATAAACGCCCCCTAGCGAGAAAACCGTAACAGACGCTGCTATCGCAGCTGAAAAAATCACCCGACAATTTTACGTGAACGAAGACAGAGGCACGGACATTGAGTAGACGTTTGGTAATGCGAGGATGATGATACATGGTACATATGTCAGGCTACCTCGTGAAAATAGCATACTTGAATTTCCTCGAGACTGGCTGGCGTTTTGTTGTATCTGGAAAAAGCAGAAATCCCATTTTTACATGATTTCAGTGAAAAATATACGGATATTGTTCTTTCCGCTCAACGTCAGGGGGCGTTGGACGTGCACGAGAGTTGGTCCACCGTATTTATCTTCGATAACAACGTTAGTGAGCATTGCTATACATATAATGTTATATGTGTGTGTGTGTGTGCGGTGAGTAAAGTGTATATGTATAGCGATGCAAGACTTGACCACCCGATGCACTTCCCGTTGAGCTTGGACATTCCGTGTCACCAGGCTTATCCTAGCTCTTTGCGGATGGCCACGTCGACCATGTGCGGGTCCCGTCGCGGCGTCGAGCAAACCGATGGCAAAAGACTGAGAGTGAGAGAGAGAGAAAGGAAGAAGGAGAGTGAGCGGTTATAGAGAGAATGAGAGGTTGAACAGGCGCAGCGTCACTGTCATCGTCACTGTCAACGTATCGGTAAAGCTCCGGCTTGTTTGCCAGCCACTTGAAACTGTCTGGCTGTCCACGTTGCCGCCCAACCACACCACACGCGCAATTTTGTATGTCTGTTTACTCCAGCCGTGCGACAAGAAGAGCCACTCTTCTCAGGGCTTATATACGTATATATGCGATACGGAGACAAAATATAATCGTTCCCGAAGGACTTTGGTTATCCGCAGCAAGAGAGAAATACAAAACCCCGACCGTCGCCGTCTAGTTTGTTGTACCACACTCGTGAAAGTTCCAGCAGCATGGACAGTTTGACATGTTGAAATATATATGCCTGCTCTACCGACACTAGCCAGATAACCGACTTGTTATCACAACATCTGAAAAAATATACTCGCGGTGGACAATCAGAATAAATTCATCGTTAACGCGAATCAGACTGTAAACAATTTGTTCGCGGCTCTCAAGTTAATAAATTAACGAACGGAAAATTTCAGGCAACTTTCTGATGTCGCAATGATCCATCGGGTCTCGGTACCAGGCTCTATGAAATGGGACGTTTACCCTAACGGTAATTCAAATTCAGAAAAAAAAAATGATTATGTATCCTTGTAAGGAAATCATCGTGCTGTAAAAGTATAGCGCCTCGTATCACACACCGAAGTACTTAATGATAAACGTCACCTTTCGCAATTGAGACACATGCAAGAGCGTAGCGGCAATCAGTAATACGAGTATAATAAGCTCTTGTGTTCCGTCGAACGCGACAGCTCACCCTATTTGTGCAAGTTCAGCGGGCCCACACCACATACACATGTCAATTACCACAGTTGGCTCGTTGTCTCGGGACATTATTATACGCCAATTACTATTTAATTATTAATCGTGTCTACAGCGCGTTCAGGGCGCGACCGAGTCTGTTATCGCTGCTCAAAAAGATGGGAAAAAAGCCAAAGTTGTTACACCAGCTAGTCATCATCATCATCATCATTATTATCATCATCAACATCATAATAATCATCATCGCGTCGTCGTGCAAGGATACTATCCGAGCTCTCGCAGCAGAGGCGGTAATTGGCCGCGCCACATTGCGAATTATCAACCCGGTAATGATACGTTCCCGTGCGCGGGCAACTGGATTATTATTCCATGATAATCTTGGGCCGTTAGCGCGACCGTAATTAGGGCTAAGCGAGCGAGCGAGCGAGCGAGAGAGAGAGAGAGAGAGAAAGATAGTGAGAGATAGGGCGTGCGGGACTTCGTGAATGCGCGCAACGAGCTTCATGAGAGCGAGTTTGCTCGCGTTCACGTGACGGGTAAACGATTCGTATGGCGTGAGGCCGATAAGAGGACTCCAAGCCCGTCGTGCTGTGCAGAACACATACTAGCCCATAAGCAGCGACGTTTTCGTGGAACGCGGCTGCATAGATAGAGATACTACGTATGTATGGGCGGCAGTCGCGTATCTGCAGTACCACGAGATACCCGTGTGTACTCTTGTTGACTTGCCGGAAGAGCTAGCCAGATAATTAATTATCGGACTTCGGGGTATATCCTGCTGGGCCAGCTGAAACTCGCACATTAATCTCGAGAAAATTGATATACACTGACGTCTCGGAGATATGCCCAAAGGGCAAGATGAATCATACGGAATCATGAGGGACAGACACTGTCAAGTTTGGCGGTGTTCGTCATTAAAATTTCGTGCTGGCCACAGTGGAAATCGCACACGATATGCTACCGCATCGGTGGGAGGGCAAACATTCAACATAGTCTCCACGGCGGTAACATTTTATTCCTGTTGTCTCAGGAGAACCTAATTCATACGCAACTGACGCATTTCTACAGATGATGATATATTTTGATGATTAGTAATAAGTAGCGTGCTCATCATCATACACGTAAGACACCCTTCCGCAGATTTATCCATCATCGTCCACTTCATCTTTCCTCCACTTCGACCACAAGTCGAGAAGCGAGACAGAGGTAGACTGTGATGGGAACTGCTCACAGGCCGGCTCTTTGATGAGAAGAGACGAGGCATGCAAGGAACGGGTTACATCCCATTGAAAATACCGAGAAACACGTCTTTGAGCTTGTGTCGAGGCGTAAAAGTGAAACGAGGCATTGCGAGCTGCTATGGTGTATCAAGCTGTTGATTCGTATACTCGTTTGTTCTTTCTCGGCGTATAAAAGCCGCGGATGTACGATATAGTTCGAGAGACACATGGAGAGAAAAAGCAGCTTCGAAAGTGTGCACAGCGAGCAAAGGGATAATAAGACAAATCTCCGCCTACAAAAATATTTTTCCCCCTTTTTTTTTCGAAATATACATTCGTGACACCTGGCCGCTGTGGCAACTTCAGAGCTGAATCGAGGACAGCAAAACGGCAAAGGGCAAAACGCGTGTATACCAGAAGTGAACGCGAGATTCACTGGCTGGCCTTTTATAATGTTCAACCCTATAGTAAATTTCATTTAGAATGACACGGACTCGAGTCAGAAATGTGCTCATTTTTGGTCTGGACGGCGTACTCGTTCGATCAATGTTCCATCTGGAGGTGTTATAGCAAAAAATTTATGGGAATGATAATGATTTATGACTATGAATTTTTATATTGTGTCGTCCAGGCCATAACGTGAGAAGAAATTAGACTCGCAACAACGATTAATACAATTTATTCGGGGCCTTCCCTAAATAACTCCGATAGCAGTATGGCTTTATTGATAAAACGGCTATGTATAAATAAGTTATGGCAACTAATCGATTTCTGGCTGTTAATTTATTATCATAACCAATAGCCCACTAGTGGGTTGATCGAACCCACTGTAATTTGGAACAAACTCGCTAGTGTTCTGTGGAGAACGTGGTCCGAAAGTGAGTCAATCAAACCATTTCGTAGTCTTTCCCAAATGATGTATTTTTTTTTCTCCGTATGATGCCCTCCGCATGTTATGCAGACTGTCATCACCAGTTACGCAAATACTCCAAAAATGGCTGCTAAATAATTTAATGGAACACGCTTGTAATGAATAAAAAATGACATCAGGGTCTACTGTAGGAATGTGATCTGTATTCTGAAGTCTTGAGTCCCATAAAGTTGTGTTATGGGCCAGAAAAGTCACTATCAGTAAACGAAATGGTCTCCCAAATACGGTCTATCAGCGGATTACAATTTTATTTCGAACTCATCTACGGGTGTTACGTGCTTGCTTTTACCAATTTTTGCTTCTTCAATTTTATTTATATGTAGGTGTATATACGTGGTTAATGGGAGCAATGTCATTCAAAGATATACACGAGAGATTTATTCATTTCCAACACAAGGTTTATGTCAATCTCGTTAAACCGAGACGGAGTTATATCCAGCACGTATATATATATGTATCGTCGCGCTATAATACAAGCTTGTATCTCACTCCGGTCACGTAAATTTCGTTTCAACAGATCGTACGATTCGATACGAAAATTTTCAATAGCTCGTTGCTCGTTTCATACTCGCTTGGTTCTTTATTTGTCGTTCATACTCTCCCGAAACTCAAAAGCTTTTGTACGTTCGAAAAGTTCGTTTACGACTGTATATATATATATATGGCCGAGGAATAATGTGTATGGACAGTAACGACGTTACGAGAGTCGTGCAATTTAATGACCGTAATAACAGACCGAATGTTCTATATATAATGAAAGATTTTCGGCTTCTTTGAAGAGCGCTATATAATACGTCCGTGCTCGATAATATACGGGCAACGAAATTTTTAATCGCACGTCACTGGCAAACCCTAATTTGGCGAAATTTTTTTTCGAGGACTTCATCGACGAAAATTACCTTCGTGTCGCAGTTCATCGTCGACTCATCGAAAGTTTTTCAATCGTCAGACATCGATGTTGCGTCCTGTACAAAGAGGGCTAAAGGCAGCATATGGAAAACAGTCACGTGAACGTGCCCGTATACAGACAAAACGACGAGACAGACGGACTTATAGCGCTGTCTCGTCGACGGCGTCGCTTTTCTTCGCATTATAATTATAGCTTTCCGAGCAGCAAGTGCTGCTGGACGTCGACCGAACCGTCGGTCGACACCCTCCCATTTGTCTTTCGTGGAGACTGGCAGTTCGCTCATAGCATACCGAGTCACATACGTACACTTTTCCTCTACACCAAGTACAAGCCGAAGAGCAAACGAGAAAACGTATATGGCGTGTTATATCGAGAGCCTGAGGCATCTACCACGTAGTCAACGGCGGATATCGTTTGCCAGAGTCAACGAGACTTGCGATTCATATCTTCGTCTTTTTCTCCCTGCCTCACCGTTCTTTCATCAAACCGAGGCCACAATTTAGCACAAAGTTTTGTGTTTTACTTCTCGTATTCGCTGGGTCTTCGTTTTACACATGCCATAGATTAATCTGCTTCAGTCGCCAGTTCTGAGACATTGTATAACCGCTTCTTCATCGGAATCTGTCGAAAGACAGAAAATAATTCCTTCCTGATTTCGGATTTTTTTTATTTTTTTATTTATCACAATCAAAGAATTTCAGATTTTTTTTTCGTTTATCGGGGTACTTTTTGAGAACAAATACCCTTTTTCATTTTCTACTTTGTTCAATCGGATATCCCGAGCTAAAGGTATTTCTGTCTCTGGATCGAAATGACCCCTTTTACAGGACTGCTATTCAAGTTTTTTTTTTTCAACAATTGAGCTCAGCATTTCCAGAATGCAAGTAGCAATGGGAATTGCCAGTGGCAATGTAGATCGCAGACATCTTGCCTGTAAAGGCAAGCTGAACCTGCGCGAATAGTTGGGAATCCTCCGTGATTGAAAATGTGTAAAATGTATAGCTTTGTAGAGACATAGCACAGCGTTCGTTATACTTCGAACAAAGAAAAACGAGAGTAATGACTTCTTTTAGTTCTCGCTTATTCGGAAGCGGATGTGAAGGAAATGTCCAACTATAGAGAGGGATTGCAGCAGTGTAAAAATAAAAAAAAAACTTTGCGATCGTATACGCGTCGGAAGCTCCGCTTAAGCAGTTGCATGCGTGAAGCTTAATATTCAACGACTATTCTCTCGCGTTGCCGCTCATATACACGCATCGAGGTGGCGTAATGGTTTTGTTCCGACAATCATGCCAACCAGAATCAGAATTTTGCCATTGTATTCTCGCTGTATTATGAACGAGAGAACGACACGATGACGCCCGGCAGTCATTTCAATGCGAGGATAAATGACATTAGCATGAAAACGGAGCCGCTCTCGCGAGAGTCCCCGCGGCAAGCATATTATACTCATGCACATATATATATACATATACTTTTCCGTGTGCAGTTGAGTTTATTGTTCCGCAACATCCGGTTTTATTCGTATACCTGTCATTAGCGTTGCCAGATCTTCAAGGCGATAAGATTCACTCGTGTTAATCTCGCTAGGCTCTCGCGAATGAAAGCTCCTCGTCACGATTCAGGGGTGCGTGAACGATCGCGTGAAAAGGGTAGTGAACGGAATGACGTACGAGTGCCGGGCTCGTTCAAGTATAATGTGTATACATGTGAACGGTTCGTTGATCGTTGTACCATGAGTATGCGAGAATAACATATCCTATATATATATATATATATATATATATGTGTGTGTGTGTGTGGGTGTGTATGTGTGCGCATGAAAAAGGTACTCTGGCTCTCGGTTATATACAGATAGCTTTTGATAAAAGTTATTTGAAAGCGTGGGAAATATTTTTCATATATAAGCACGCACGATCGAGCCACTTCGCTGTTTCTCGCGTTATTATTTTTTTTTTTTTCTCTTTATTTCCTGGGGAGTACGCGTGTGTATCATATACAATCACGTAAGAGGACAGAACGAGCAAGGGCTAATCGTCTCGTATCGTCGAGCGTGAATAATATACACGAATACCAATTGTAATTCTACGAGTGCACCGATTGGGTGGGGCACCCACGCATTCACGAGAGGACAGGTGATAGCTGATCGAGAGACGACGCGTCCACGGATACGGGAGGCGAGGAATCGTTTGGCATTCGTTCGACGAACAAGCGATTCGTCGTGTTTGTATCGGCTTTGAAAATTGTACGAGCATCTGAACCGAGTCTCACTTGTCAAGGAGCGAGAGGGGTACACGGGAAAATTATTACGAGTCAAACCCTTTTGGTGTCGGCCTTTCATTGTGATTTGAATGAAACATTTTTTTTAAAGAAATTTTTCATGGTACGCGAAGGACTCTAGAATTTTTTCGAACTTTTTCTTGCCTGCTAGATTTTTCGCAATTTAATTTAAATCTCGCTGAGTGACCGATATTGGCAGATCGAAAGAATTAGACGTTTCGTTTTATTTTAGCTATTTTAGTGCATTATCCCTTGTTTACCACTATAAAGTTGCTACTAGAAGTCTTTCTTCACATAGGACGAGGCGCTGATGCATCGATGGGCAGAGAATATCCCGTGCAGAAATTTTTTCTGGGCGCTGGTAGGGGCCAAATTTATTTTCTTGGATATTATTAAGGCTCAAGGTTTGGTCGTCCGGCTTGAGCCAATGTCGATTTGTCCCGATTTTTTCATTTGGCCCAATGTATGCCGTCAAACTTGGGCTCACATTGGCAGCCCGGAGTGGCCCAAGTTTGCCCGCATAATAGCGAAAAACGCGGGTCGAATTGGCATAATAAAAATAGTTTATTATTTATATATAGCAATTGGAAATTATCGGTGAACGAGTTCAAAACTGTTATTTCATTGTTTTAAAAAACCCTGTAAATTTTGAAAACAAAAGTCATTGCCCGGGATTCGAACCCGCTACCCTGAAAACGGCAAATTCGGCACTTTCGAACCTCAAATAATTATTTAAAAAAAAATTACGCTCTGGAAATTTTTTTTTTTTCACGCGTGCTTCCCGCTCCATAGTCTGGACGTTATATCGTCGAAATTAATTTTTATCCCTCCTAAGATTTTAACTGAGATCTACCTAACGACCAACCCCACCTTGGCACAAGTTTTGGGCAAGCCTGATGGATAAAGCCTGGAAAAATGGATAGGCCCAATCTTTTGATATAAGTTGGGCAAGCCTGAAAAAGATTAACTTGGATGCCGAACAAAGCCCCGTGAAAGGCCAAGTTGGATAACAGTTTGGAAGCCTTTATTGTCGATGTACTGCTGATGCCTAGAGGGGAAGGGGGGGGGGGTATGCTCAAAAAATTTCCTACGCGGAATATCACTCGATGTATATAGATTTTTGTACCTACAGCATCGTCGAAGTGATTATAGTGCGTCAAGTTGCGCAGGGTTGTCTCGCGCGTCAGTGCGAAGAAAGCCAGGGGAAACGTCATGAACAAAAAAACTGGTCAGCCCGCGGGGTGCGTGAGCTGTCATCTGCATTGTTGTTTCGTTTCTCCTTCGGCTCTCTCTCTCTCTCTCTCTCTCTCTTTCGTTTTGTCTCTTTTCTTCTTTAGCCGGCAGAATGTCCAAACAGCAGAATGATAATAGGTACACCGCGGGCAAGCAAGATAGAATCGCCTCGTCGCGTTGTCGTTCATCGTATATATATATAGCGCCGACGTTGCAGACGTTGCCTCAGCAGAAACAAACGAGACGCCGCGAGCTTGGCGTATACATACAATGGCCACCGAGGCACAGTCACGCCTCGACGCAGCATGCCTAATCACCCTTGGGCGGACGTCTGCTATTGAGATGTTTAATTAACTCCATTGTATGGTGTGGTCCTCGCTTTGCCGAAGACGAGAAATATATGTATATATATACGCGCGAAATGTAGACGAGAGGATGAGTTCGATCTTCTCATTCTTCGTTTCATCGTTAAACGACAAGCGGTATTAATTTTTCCCGACGATTATGTTGTCAGACGCACCATGGCATCGGTTCATGCCCTGATTCTTCCTCTCTTTATTCTTCTTCTTCTTCTTATTTTTTTTCTCTGTGCACTTTCGGATTAAATAAATGTATAATAGTCGAATCTTGAATATAGCGAGTACAGTCGAAATTGGAATAGAAAGATTTATTCTCAACTCTGGTTGAAAGTCCCGCAGTAAATCGACGCTTTTGCTATACGGACCTGCGGCTGTCGCTGATGGTCAACGCGTTATGCGACCATATAATTCGAGGTTTACCGCATCACGAAGAAGATTTTCTCTGTGTAGCTCAGCTATAATAATAGACGAAAGTTCGAAAAGCATTTTCGCTCTTTCTCTCCTCGTCTCTGTCTCTGTTTCGCGCTCAGTAAAGATTTACCGCCCCGGCACGATATGTGGTAGAAACAAATATTTTGTCAGCGTCGCGGTGTTCCAGCATTTCAAACTTTTCGTACAGTGCGCGGAATCTCGAGAGTTCGCTCGAAAGTGGATTTCTACAAGAGATTTTACTGCACCACCATAAAATCTTCCTGCGTAGTATATCTCTCGGGCTTTTACAACGTCGCAAAGCTGTGAAGAGAAAAGCCCTCTTTCGGATCTCAAGCCGGATGCGTCATCGACGCAACAGCCGGGCGTTTTACGAGTCAAGTGAGTTCAAAAACGTTTTACGCTCCATATTGGGTACAAATTTTTCGGTGTGGCAAAGCCGCATGACGATCAAAGGGGGAGACCCCGTTATAATGGCTCGAGAAAATCGATTTTTTCGCACAATAATTCGTTTTAGTATGGGTTAAACCAATATGCTAAACGGCTGCAATTAGCCGAAAAGTGTTCGATATCTCAAAACTCATATAATACATTTTTTTGAAATTGGCATTTGCAATTAAATCAAACCGATCGGTGTGAATTTTTTGTTTTCAATGAACAGGCGCTATAATCTACGGGAACGCACGAATTTTCTTCGATAGATCGAGTATATAAAAAAATATCCTATAAATTTGAAAATAATTAATTGGAAGGGATTAAAAGGATGCATGAAAGGAGAAAAGAGGAGTTTTCTCAAAAAGGAAAGATGAAAAAAAATGTTCGCATAAAACAAAACAATGTCGAGTCTCGAAGTTGGATTTTTGGATCATCTTGTACAGTCAAACTCCGGTCCGTGTCCACTCTTGGGACCAAAGGCTTCGGTCCCTGTCCGTAAAACAATTGAGTGTCGAGAAAGACGCTCGTCCAATCGCGAAAGAGTCGCAGGTCCGTACCGATTGATTTTATGCCACGGGCACGAAATGCGTCACAGAACTATGAAAATTTTCTATAAATCTTTTTCAATACGGCAATGGAATGGCGGACAGTGACTGAAGTTACGGACCGGACAGGGACTGAAGCTGGACAGGAACCGAGGGGACAGGGGCTGAGGTTTGACTGTACCTCCTTAAACAAAACAAGAAACGATTACTAATATTCGACGTTTTTATGACTCTTGCGTTGTGTTGCACCATCTTACTAACATTATTCCGGAAATTGTATTGCGATTTCGAAAAAGGCGCAAGTATTCCGTGGACATTACAGAGTGCACGAGAAACGATGAAGCAGCCAAAACTTTCTGCTCTGGTCAATTTTAAATTTTGAACGATTCTTATCGCTTCTGACTACTGACGATAAGGAACTAGTAGATTTTCTCTGAAAATTTGTGAAACTCACTTTGTACCTTTCAGCGTGCATTGGTAGAAAGCAGAATGGTTTACTGTATATTTACTAAGGGAGCTTTAGCACAACACAACGACGGAAAAATACCTCTCCATGAGGAACCGAAATTATGTAATCAGATTTATGGCTTCACGGCACCGTTCATCCAAAGCCTTTTGTCACACACCGAGCTCTTTCTCTCGACGAAATACAGAAATGAGGCGTGATGGAAAAAAAAAAAAAAAATCTTAATTTAACGCACCAGCGCGAGCTCGCCCGTGAGCTAACCATCACTTTTTCACTCGACGCGCGCACATCGGAAAGATTTGGTCGTTAAAATAGCACTGTAATGCAGAGAGCCGTATCCACCGTATGTGCCGATAAAGACAGCAAGCGCTCTTTCTGTTCTTCCAACATCAACGCTGTTACTGCTACATATATACATACATATATATATATGCGCGTATGTGTGTGTGTGTGTGTGTGTATGCTATTACAGTGCTTCTGCTTTTACGACTTAATGGCTATACTTCGCTGATTAATCGCTGCGATCCACGACGGAAAGCCGCGAGGCTCTCTTTGCCTGTTTCGCTTTTTTACGGGTGTATGAATGGCAATACAAGATGATTCTCGGAATTCGGAATGTCGACACACGGTGGATATAATATAAAAATGTGGACAATCAACAAGAAAGTCCGCGAGATGAGCTCATTTCTCGTTTCGCCGAATCTTGATTCTCGATTTCCATCTTAATACAAGCCCCTCAATATAGCCTATGTGTACATAAGACTTTCGCTAAGTCTTACCGGTGAAAGTGATAGGATACGACTTACGATAATTGAGAATGATTCAGTAATCATGATTCTAGGATTAACAAATATTTTATTCAAGCCATTTTAAACTTTTATTTACTTTTTATTATCTCTGTTATATCTCTGTACATTTAGCTTATCAATCGATGTGCATGAACATATATATATACATATGTAGTCACAATCATGTTATGATGCAAAAGTGTCAACACACAAACACAATGAGCCACGAGAACGAGTATATCGATCATTCGGATAAGTTTCTAATCGGCAAATATCCTGTTCCCGGTTTCCCAATACCCTGAAAAGTATTGCCGGTAGTAACTGGACGATTCGAGACGGGGTCGATAACTTCTTCGGTCTCTTGCTCATACGATGGAACAAACGACGCCTTTCCTTGGATCAGATGCCACTTGATGCCTTCTCTAAATTTCGAGTCCAATCTCATCGCGTATCTCTTGTCGATTTCAACGACTGGATTCAGTTGAGCGACGATCCCAAGTGCGATAAAAGTCAGAAATAAAATTGCCACTCTGATGATATTCATGATCTCACGTAGATGACGTTTCAACGATTATGTTTATGTACATATATTTTCTTTCCGATGTTTCGGACACCTCTCGACAAACTTCAGGTTTCGCGGTCATTGGAGCTCTGAGTCGATTCTCTATTCCGAAACGGCTTTATATAGGCGAGAATCTCCTAATATGAAGATCCTGTTTTTTGATGTATGCATATATACGTGTGCTCGTGAATGTACATCGAAGGTTTCGCCAGGTGGAACCTACGAGAAAGTTTTTTTTTAAATTTTTGTTTTATTTAATTCTTTTCACAAATATTTATTCACCTTCGGATCTTTACGAATTCCGGGGGGGGGGGGGGGGGGGGGCTTGGAATTTCGACACAATACAGACCGCAAAATCTTTGCACGGATCGAGAATCCTAAAATCCGGTCGTTTTTTTTTTTTTTTGCGTGAATTCCACCGTTCTTAAATGTCCCGATTACTTAGCGGCCCGAGAGTCTATGCGTGCGAGCCCGAGCTGCACCACTATAAATTACGAACCGCCATCGAGATCACCTTATAACGAGTCGTTTTTGGGATTAAAAATGAATATTGATGACGCAGCGACAAATTTAATACCGATATATGTCCGATATTATCACATTATAGTCGCGATGCGATGAACAAATCTCGTCATGGATCATAAGAAAGTATTTGCGGCTACTTTTTTTTCCCTGTAAAATGACAATGACGAATCGTCAACTTGCGATAAGGTCTGATGCAACCGATCGCGGACACGCTGTAATTTGCATTATTATACGTCTAGACCGTCTTGACGGACAAATGGGATTGACCGCGCGGGCAGCCAGGTGGTCATAAATAACTATCTGCAGCGAAGCAAAATGGCTCTGGCGATGTACATACCTACTCTCGTGTTTTGTAAAAGGTTCTTTTATAGCGCAGTAATTCCACCGAGAAATTCCGTATTTTTATGATATAATCGATAAGCTCTTTTCTCGTTTCAATCCCCCATCGATATGCATGATAGTCACGCAAGGTCGCACGTAAAGCGGTTGTCCATAAAGATCGATGGCTATGAGTCGTTTGACAGCACGACGAAATAAATGATCGTCGCCCGGTCTGACGTCAATCGAATTAATCGAGCCCATGAGCGATAATGGAGCTATGACGTGTCTAATGAACTCTCTTCGAGATTTATATTCAAATTTAAGATATACCACGTGGACTGTGCTTCATTATCGTCCTTGGCATAGTCGCCGTATCGACGATGCCCCTACGGGAAATATTTATTTCGTAAATATACCCGAAATATACAACTATTTGCTGAAAAATTGTTTTTGAAATATTTTTATACGATAAAGATGTTTCAATCAAATCGATGTAAATCAATATTACTGAAATATAAATCAAACGCGGATCGTTATATATTTAGAAAAGTTGTAAATATAAAATATTTTAATTATAGAACTTTTCGTCATTTTCACGTCACACTTACAGATCATATTTTCGCATATATTTAACTTTTATTATGATGTAGTAGCTGTGATAAAAATTTTGTCGTAAAGTCACGTTCAAAATTTAAATTCAATGAGCCTCGTATATAGTGTTTTGTAAATGGATCGAAATTTTCAAAAATTTACCATGATCGTAGCACGAATTGTATTGCAATGAATGATAATTATATTTAATTATTCATTCATAAAAGAATTTATTAAATGATATGAATAAAACAGCAAGAATAAAGTTCTTTTCCTATTTTTTCCAAATGATGAAGTCCTATAAAAAAAAAAATTTACAGCGCTTTATTTCTTGGCCTTGGCTAAAAACATAAGCGAGATCAAGGCTATCTATCTGCTAATAAAAAAAATCTCCTGAGGTGGAATGACAGCTCAAACAATCAAGCTTTGATCTGTCTGATTATGATGCCGCGCGCTGAAACAAGCAACTCGGTCACGTTTCACTTTAATAAATTATTTATGGACGAGCTGTCATTCCGATTATAGTGACTTGAAATTTTTTAAAGCTTGTTTACTGTTTCCCGATGGCCTCAATCTTCGCTTCCTTCTTTTGCCACGGTCACTAGAAACAAAATTCTTTAAGTATTCTTAATGCAAGACTCCTAAATCCTATTCCAATTTATTAAATATTTATTTTTTAAGCTCATTTGTTTTTTTTTTTTTATTGTTAAGATACTTTCATTTTTGCATTCCTAAAAGTATTTCATTTAAAAGAATTTATATAACAATAGTAACGTCCCTCAGCGAATAAGCTATGAGAAACGAAAATTTTTCAAACTCTTTGGACGGTATACATTTTTCGTATGTTGCCTGTAAATTTTCCTTGAAACTTTACACGTGTAATGTCAAGTCCATACAAAATTCATGGCATTCTTAGGTATTTAAAAAAACCCGCGATACATCCTCGATAGATATCAGAGAAGTAAAAATGAATCGAAATTTATCGTTTCGCATAATTTTATGATTCGTTTGCATAGTATCTTGGTTGATAAACCGGTAATCGACCGAATAATTATACAGTCTTTACCAAAGATCCGCTTTGTCAGGACATTCGCATTCATCGAATGTTGCGCATTGAAAATATTTAGATTCCCCATAAATTGTCGGAAATTAATCTTTAATTCACGAGCTTATTCGAGATGATACAGGAAATCATCATTCCATGGCATGCGGAGTAAAAAATTTTCAGCGCTTAGATTTTTCATCGTTTTCTTGACTTTTCATCGTTCAATATCGAACTGAGCTTTGTCTCTGATGGTATATTTCTAACGGATATGTGGGATCCCAAGGTTAGCAACCAATTGCTCTGGCATCATAATCTCTTAAGGTAGTCCTCGTGTGCTACGATAGTGCGAGAACGTTTCCTATGTACCACATGATAAAAAATACACCGCGCTAGTGGGCATATGCAGCGAACTGTTGATTGAGTCTGTACAGAAATGGCTGTTACACATGGAATCATGCATATTCAGATACATTCACATCATAGAATATGCAACTTACGCGTCGAATTTTCATTCATATTGCATTCTTTTTGTGTTCGTCGTTCGTAAACGAAACGGTTAATAAGTTTGTTCTTTTTTCCTAACATATGAATAATAGTCTTCTTCCGTCTACAATTTTTTTTTTTTTTATCAAAATCTGGTTACGCGTTTAGTTGTAATATTTAAAAAACCGTGCTAGTGTCAGGGTACAGCAATGCTTGCTGTATACGTAATGGTTGCTAACATTGACATGAATATCTCGAGTTGGAAATGGTCAATTTGTTTCAAATTTTACGAGAAGTTGGGAACTAGCATTCTCTTCGTCCACTATAAATTTCAATAAATTCTCATTATAAACGCATTTGCACGAAGACTACCTCAAGCAAAAATTGATATTGTCGTTCCAAATAAGCGAAAGCGTCGTTCGCTCTCTAAGATTCTGATGAAATAATTTTCTGATATTACTCGTTAAAGTGTCCTATAAGTTACTTTCGATTTCGACGGTGTATCTGAAAATTATAATTATTGTGTGTAAAAAGTATATTGCTACCATCAGTGATACGATTCAATCGGACACTTTTCTAATACTGTTTGCATTTTTGAGAATTTATTCGGACTTTACGTGAATCGATGATGATTTTCAAATAAAACTGCTTAAAAAATACTATTGTTTTTATTTCAACGAATTCTGAAAAAATGATCCGCCGACAAGACTGCCGGTGAGAGCCTTGCCGCTTCAAATGCGCGTGTTAAGAAATCGAATTTTGCCCTTTTTTGTAGGCAGTAATGGTGGGATATATGAGAGAATGAGCTATCGAGGACAATGACTATGCCGACGTCCGTGGGGTGTGATTACTGTAACGTCTCTCGATAAAAAAAAAACTCGACGGGTTTTTCATTCACGGATTCGGTCGATTAGTCGCGTTCAAGCGCGACTTTGCCGAAAGAGCCTGCGCACGGATCTTGCAACTGAATTTGATTTTTTTCTGCCTGCATTATACATTTCCATTCGATATACACTAGGACCTCGATTTAACGGCCCATGATTTAATAGACAGTCCCCACCATGTCGCATTTATCGACCCGTTTTTATTCGCGTGGTGGGAGATGGTGGGGGACGCTTAAAGTCTCCCCGATCAGGCCCGTAGCACGGAGTGCCGATGCACCGATACAGCATGGGCGGGTATACGCAACCTCGATTTAACACGGTGCGATGCGGAGCCGGTCCCGCCACTGGCCGATAAATCGAGGTCCTAGTGTATATAGCTACACATGCAGCACACGTACCGCAGCCACCGACGTAGTTGCTCCAGTAATTTACTGGTTATGGCTCGTAAACCGTGAAATGACTGTCCTTGGTCATTGTGTAATTTATTGTAAAATAGTGGCGAATATACGACATGTCTTCCCGTCACCCCTTCGCGGCTTAAAAAGTTTCCAATTTAACGAAAGAGCGATGAGATTGACTCATTATCGTTATTTATATTGGGCTGCTCATTCACTACACCGATATTCAATCCATCGAATTCAGGAAGGGGGCTCCGAATTCATTGGTTTGTGAGAAACGATGCAGCAACAAGACTATATCGTTGTACAACCGAATAAAATAAAATATCAATAAAAGCAAAAAATTGTAAAAATATATTAATCGAAGTAATTGAGCTTTAAATTAGTAATCATATGGTTGTCGATAGTAAAAAAATTTGTTCATTAAAAAATCTCAAACTATAAGAAAATCTGTATAGGTCCTATCCTGAAAATTGAATTTTTTATGAAAATTTCAATACACCAATTTTTCAATAAGTAATGTTTCAGTAGACGCGAATCAATTCAGCGAACTCAGAATTTACGATTTTATAAAAAAAAAAAGTCACAGATTTTTTCCCCCAATCTTCATAATATGTGAAGCACTCGATCGTTTCAATGCAATATGGACACGAGGTGCACTACAATATGTAGAATACCGAACTGAATTTTAGATCTTGATTGTCCTTTATGCCGAATGGGTCTGTAATACATTTCACGATACCGTATTACGTTCTGTTCTCTCGAGATGGCGGTATAGTACATCTCTCGACGATGGACGATTTCATGTAATCTCTCCCGAGGGGTATTTTCATTCGCAATCAGGCCTGTACGTGATTTACGAGACGTGTAATCAAAGCCACAAGGGCAACAACTCACTCGGCTCGCCTCGGTTTTAATCTTCGTCTAATTAAGCGATAGCTCCGGGCGATAAAGCTCTTTTTTCTCTTCCACTCGCATCTCCTCTCGTTTTTTCTCCAGCTTTCCTCGCTAAGATTTTTTAAAAACCTTGCTTCAAAAGACTGTGAAGTGATAAGTTTGTATAGGTAGTACATATACACCGGATTGTAAATTATCCATCACTTCTGTACGCCTGTATAGATATATAAACATATAATAAATATATATATATATCGATCCATAAAATAATTCGCAACGAGGTGCTAATTGCTCTGAATCACGAGGAAAATATCTCGGTTATTGTTGCAGCTAGACGAAAAAATGATATAAAAATTCGCTAATATAGCGCAAAAGCGTCATCGTGTGCGTAATCTCGAGATTTCACAACGATCGTGTAATACGCCCGAGAAGCTTTAGCAGCATGCACGTAACAGATGTACGATACATGAATTGATTGACGTGTTATTTTAAGAAAACCAACATACATTTACAAATCCAATTTCAGCTTCAGTACCGTAGCATGAATAATGTTGTTTATTACGGAGCAATAACAGTTATATATAATGTCTCTTGAGCACGAAGGACGAAATGTTGCCATTTTTTTTCAATTTTTTTTTTTTTTCCATATACATCGATAAGCTCCGAGGTCTCCTATCTATCTTTCTTCGTGTCTCAGTAAGAAGTAGAGTAGTTGCTGATATTATAGGAGTGTTTTCACGTTGTCAATCGGTTCGATGCACATGTCAGATAAGCTGTGCGTATATATGCTTAAGCCTATTACGCGCCACCGTCCACGTGAACATACATATATATGCGTGTGTGTGTGTGTGTGTGTGTGTGTACCCGCATTTACATTACGTATGATGTATATAATATTTATTTTCTCGACAACTAGGAGTGGAGTTAATCGACTTTCCAGCTTGCTTGGAATAGAGAAAACATGCAGCAATCATAGTAACAACTTTTGCAAAATTAATAACAGCTCCAGTATACGTAGCCAGCCTGGTACTCGTGGCTGTGCCGCTGTTACGTTGATTCAACTCCATGACGGAATGAAATATATTATACATTACATATAGAAGTCGGATACATACAGAGTAAGAGTAATTGTCGGTAATTTGCAGCCGTTAAGCGGGTACCATATACTTAGCATCGATTGGTGTGCCCCGTTGGTTATTACATTTATAATATACACACGTACGTAGAACTTTTTTTTTTATACTTGTTCCATGAAAAGAGAAACACGTCCAATATAACAACCTCCCCCATGCGTTCCATCCCGCAGTTTCTCGGCTAATTACTGCCATGACATTATATGCGCGAGGTATATTATCCTTCGGGTTCCTCGTACAGCCGTATACAAATGAATGTATTTTCATTTGCTCATTTTAAGAGGGAAAATTACGAGAGTGAAAATTATCTAAAGCTTTTGTCTAGCTAGCGATATAAATGTCCGTATACAGTTCACATGAATCTTCCTCGTATTGTTTTTTACTTTGCTGGCAATGTTTTTCTTACGAGTTCAACTCTGCTATCGGTCGGTGTCTATATATATGCGAGGGACATTCAGCGTCGTATAAAATCAACGGGTGCACAATTTCGCGAGCCATCTTTATAGGTCTTGATTATACGAGTCTTTCCTCGAAAAAAATAATCATAACACCTTGATCAACGAAGGGAAGAGTGCCGTAAAATGTTGGAGTGCGCTCTGATACGTCGGATTTTGACGATGTGCTCAAATCGAGCTAAGCGTCTGGGTAAGTAGAATATTAATGACGGCTATATTTCATAATTATATATAGCGATACATAGGAATTCTCAGGGTGAAAGAGAGAGAGAGAGAGAGAATATACGCGCGGAAAAGAGGCGTCATAAGACTGTTGAGCTCGCGCTCGCCAACTCTCGCCCCATTGCAATTTTACGATGCAATTGTCGCTGCCGCAGCAATGACGAAAACATAAATAACCGATCGTTATACCGAGAATTGTAATTCATTTCGTTCGCTCTATTTTATTTTCTTGAGCGACGTGGAGAGAGAAAACGAGGGATAGAACAGGACAGAGAGATCGCACGTCAAGAACTTTTTATGGATTCATCAAGCTATAGCGCAATTATCCCTGTATTTGTGCCCATGTACGAAAGCCACAACAGGCCACGATGACTCCTGATTTTTCTTCAGACAATGCCGCACTTAGATTGTATGAAATACCTATCAATTAGTCATTCGACGTAATTTTCTATAGAGGCACGAGGGGGGTGGCACCTGAGGGCACCATTGAAACACCCTCCTATATACCTACAACTCATGTATTCGAACATCCTCGTGCAAAAAATAACGCGACGATGTCATAATCCAGCTAAAAGATTTTGTAGATTTTTCAGCTAAAGTAACATGCTTTTGCTCCAATATTCCTATTTGAGACATTTCCATGTGGTTCCGTACCAATAAAATTGAACCATAAGCTGAGAGTACTGCCAGTTGTTTGAACCTTGCTTGATCAATGATTTGTGAACGCCTATACCGGTGATCGAATCGATGATTTTTTTCCCCCCATCGTTGAACATGGAAACGCGTTTGCACCGTTGTGTACCAAGAACCGTATATATATTGCTGCGAATGGGGTATATCGTCAGTCAGCAACTTCGGTTTGTGTGTGTGTGGGGGGGAGGGGGGGCACCTTTCATTGTTGCACGACATGATGGATCGGCGAACATTGGTGCGGTCATGTCGCGGAAGTCGTACGTAATGGTAATACGTCCGTCACAGATGCATAATCGACTCGAACTCGCCGCGTCGCCGGTACTTAATGGCCCTATTTTAAGAAAGCCTCACTGACACATACACGCGAACGTCCATGTTCGCATTACATATAACCTATGTGTACATCTATGTATACCTGACATGAGTGAAGTAGACTCCGTTGAGCATGAAATCCCCCCACCCCTCTTTCCCTCTCCCTCTCTCCTCGCTTTGCCCGATACGTGTGGTGTATGCATTAGAGATACTCTCGTACTAAACGTACGTGTACGTTTCACCATGCGTGAATAAGCGGCCTCGTGTAATGCATACGCGATCCCCGGACACAGGATACATAAATTTCGAGAACGACGATGGTAAAACTAGGAGAGTCGCCCGGCTATATGCCACTGAATGAAAGCCGACGCGATACGTTCGGGGCTCTCACGTTGGAGAGAACCATCAGCCAGCGAGAGAACGGAGCTAACCCGTTGAGAGACAGTCCGGGTAGGCTTCGTCCAGGTTGGAGAACCACGTGTGTGTGCATGCGGGCGCACACGACGCTGCGAACAGTATTCTCCTCTCCTTGACTAGCATACAAATGAAGAGTATAAACATGTCGTCATTATCTGTCGGATTTATAACTCGGATAGGACACGAGATCAGGGAAATACGGCTGTTGGCTTGCTTGGCGTGTACAGGTGGCTCGGCCTGTCTACCTCGCGATTCGACTCCCGGCAGTCTTACAGTGCGGCTCACTCTGAGCCATACAAATCTTTTTGCTTTCGGATTTGGATTTGACGATGAGCGATCATTTGCCTAACACGGTTGGAGGAATATTTTATTTCGCAATCGGTGGTTCACATTCACGAGTACATACCGAGAAGTTAGAGCCAGCAATGCCTATAAAAATTAGAGCTAAATTAATTTGCAAATGAAAAATATAATTTTCGTTCGATGAAAACATTTAAAAAAAAAAATTTAATCAGAAAATTTTACGTTTCTTCGAATGTTTCGGAACATCAAGATATCCGACAGGTGTTTCTGCTCCCACCTGTCCGTTCGACAGCAGAATCGGGTAATCTGTGCGGTGCACCTTTCAAACTTCGCGAGCCGTAAGAAATCGGTAGCATTTCTATATATGAAGCAAACCACACCATGTGGGCCACTAAAAAATCGTGTGATCTCGAAATATTATGAAACATTTTTTTAAAGGTTATTCGAGTGTCAAAAGCAAGCTGAATTTTTTTCAAATTTTTAAATCTGATTTTACACCCCCAAATTTGGATATTAATTTTTTTTTTTTTTTTTTTTTTTTCTAAATCCATTTTACATATAAAACGATCCATTGCACAAAAAAAAAACACCTTAACATAAAATTTAGGTTTTCGATACTTTATAATCTAATCTATTTTGAAGCTGTCCAGAATTCTCTTCGTGTATTTTCCAGCAAGACAAGGCTATAATATTTTTTTTCATCGAGTTCGTCCTTTTTTATTTTCCTATAACTTTGAGAGAACTTTCGTTGATTTCATAACAAACCACAGAAAAATTGGCATAGTGGAAAATCCATATCTTCCAAGTGTTTTCTAAGGTTAACTGATGAAAACACTTGCTACTTACGACAAATATTCGATGTTATCCAACGCCCCCATTAAATTTATTGGAAAAAACATTGAATATACATTATTTACCGTGTATCACCGTGGGGGTCAAAGTCAAAAGTTGGGACCTCACAAAATACCTTGGTATTTCCGAACAGTAAACGATTTACACATACACAGATTACACAGATAATGATATTCGATGTTATCCAACGCCCCCATTAAATTTATTGGAAAAACATTGAATATACATTATTTATCGTGTATCACCGTGGGGGTCAAAGTCAAAAGTTGGGACCTCACAAAATACCTTGGTATTTCCGAACAGTATACGATTTACACATACATTTACACAGATAATGATATTAACATTTAGATAAATTAACATTTAGATAAATTAACATTTAGATTTTAGATAAATTTTAGATAAATTTATCTAAAATGATACATTTGAGATAAATTTATCTAAAATGTTAATATCATTATTATCTGTGTAAATGTATGTGTAAATCGTTTACTGTTCGGAAATACCAAGGTATTTTGTGAAGTTCCAACTTTTGACTTTGACCCCCACGGTGATACACGCTGGAAAATACACGAAGAGAATTCTGGACAGCTTCAAAATAGATTAGATCATAAAGTATATTCGAAAACCTAAATTTTATGTTAAGGTGTTTTTTTTGTGCAATGGATCGTTTTATATGTAAAATGGATTTTAAAAAAATTAAAAAAAAAATAAAAAAAATTGATATCCAAATTTGGGGGTGTAAAATCAGATTTAAAAATTTGAAAAAAATTCAGCTTGCTTTTGACACTCGAATAACCTTTCAAAAAATTTTTCATAATATTTCGAGATCACACGATTTTTTAGTGGCCCACTTGGTGTGGTTTGCTTCATATGTGTATGCTAAAAAATTATGAAAAGTTTTATGTCCCTGATAGAGGTTTTTTTTTTTCTATAAAAGGATGACTCAGAATTGGTCTACGTGGATCAAAGCAATCCTTGAGTCTGAGTGTCTATCAAACAGTCTATATAGTGGTGCTGTACTCTATCATTGTTATGATCATTATATTACGGTCTGTTCGAACTAACTGTAATGTATACATCGAGCGTGAGAGGGCAATAAAGAATTTACACATGGTAATTGCGAGATTAAAGCCAATCAAATTCCGTTTCTTTGTTCGCTGTCGAGAGAGCTTCGTCGTTAGCTTCTCGTCTTCCTCATCGTTATAGCTTCCCGCATCCGGAATACAACCCCATACCTCTCCTCATCGCAGTGCTTTGTGCGATTCTCTCAGACGCAATGCGAAACTTTTTATTGTCTTCCTCTCGCTTTCTCCCTTTCTCTTCCACTTGCCCGTTTTTTTTTTTTTTTTTTTTTTTTTTTCAACCGCGTAGCAGGCGCGATGGTGGAACGAGACGTTTGATTTATGCATCAGGCTGACGGGGTGACGCGAAATAAAGGAGGATGAATAATATTACGTGTTTTACGCGGGGGAGCAGCGAGAGGAGGTCTCTCTCGTACTGTCTTATTCTGTGTGCCCTCCTATACAATGGAGATAGTACAGTCGATTTTAATAATTCAATGCCGGAGAATTCGTTTCCCGTTCCATCGTGCACCACTGATTTGATCAGTATCGACGCATAAGGGAAACGAGAGGAATCCGATTATATCTGTTTCGAAGAAAATTTCTTGAATCGTCGACGTTCCTTCTGTTTATTTATCCATTCGGGTTTCGTGCTCTCTCTCTGCGTCGTCTCGATTTGTATAACACGGTATCGTAGAAACGATCCTAACACTTGAATCACCCGAGTGATAGGTAGTTATCGCGGTTGTATTGAGAAATATGTGGATCAATGTATTTTATATGCATCTCTGCGCTACGTATCGGAATTCCAACGCATCGGAAATTTATGACTACAGCGTAACGAGTCCGTGGACGCTGTGTGTTTCTTAAGAGAGACATGGTGATTGAGTCGAGGTAGGTACAATTATGTATGTCTGAACCAATGATTGGGAATCGTTATTATGTGTATACATTGGTTGTGGTTTGGTTAATGACCATCTTGGTATCGTTACAGCTTTGAATTAAGTTGCGTAGTAGAGGCAGTATTACCCATCTTTTCAGCAAAGGTGCACGTACTACATAATTCGACTCAAACGAGCGAGCCAGCGAAACTGTCGTATGAGGCACACCAGAGTTCTTTATTATCATTTAATGAAGCATGACGTGATGTAGTAACGAATTAATCGCGTCTAATGTCCCGGAAATTGTTAAAGTTTACGTTTACGTATGTTGCTTCAAATAAATTCACTACCGTGATATTTATTTTAGTCATTAGATTGGTACAGAATTCATGAACTACCACACGCACGAGTAGCGAATTCCAATGGCATAGGTTTGGAGCGTGAAGCAATTGAAAGTGATTTTCTTGAATTTTTATTATCGATAAGGGATTCTGGTCAAATAGAGCGACTACAACTATGGTCGTAGTCGCTTTGAAGGCTAGCTCTACCGATTTCGAAAGTTGTTTTGGTAGAATACGGTGATTTTACTTTTTGATCTATGAGAATTCAACCTAATTCTCGTACCATTTGGAAACGTATGATACGTTCGGATTTTCTGCTTTTTTTTTAAAACAACCGTGGGTGGAGTTTTGTTCCTTCCTTAGGCTATGTATATTCACGAACTTATTATAATAAGAAATTAAAAAGCTTCTGCAGCATCGCAGATTTTTTACCGTATAACGGCGGTACGTGTTTGTTTGAGTATTATGATAAAAGAAAAAAAAATGAGAGTCAGCTCTCAGCAGCAGAAAAGCAGAACGGAGCGACCGCGTAGTCAGACTAGCAACGGAGGCAACCGACCCACCGCAGATTTTTCGTGACAAGATAAGCCACGTCCTGTTTACTCTGGACCGCCTGCCTGTACGAAGATGCTCGTTAAGCCTTTTAGTGGCGTCGTAACGCCCGAGCACCCACAAAGCCGTATATCACCGGTACACTGCGAGCCGCTCTCTCTCGACCGAACTCTGGAGATACAACTTACAAAGCTACATGTATGAACTTTGTCTCCTCTCAAAGCGAGAGAGCATGAACGCAATATTATTCTAGCAGTATTAACGACAACGAGACGTGGCTGGTGTCGACGAGTCTTGACTCTTGGGGCGGTGAGTTAACTTTGGAACGTTTCATCTACATCAGAACCAGAGTCGAATGTGCGAATTATTTGAAAAAGAAGCCTACACAGGATCACCCTCGGTGGCTATGCAAAATTGACATGCGATCGCAGTTGCCCGAATATATGTTTTCCCCATTGCGTACAAATACTCCGCATACGCTTTGTATACTCTACAAACTCTGTTAAAGGGATCTTCAAGTTAATGTTGCATCTTATGTGGCTGTCGACAAGTCACCGTGCGATGTCGAAAAAGGCCTTGCGGAGCTACATCGTGCTGAGTACAAGAGAATATTCTCTCTCTGTGGCTAATAAGCTAACATACTGTGTCACTATCGTATATAGTTAAATATATCTACATATTAGCTAGGACTGTGGTCAAATATTTATAGCATCAGGCGTTCGCACGTTACTTGAATTGTTTCCAATAACCATTGGGCTCGTGTAAAGCGATAATACTGCAAGAATAAGTGAACCGAAAGAAAAACGAGGAGGCACAGTTCACCGATCTTACGACCAGGATCAGGTCTGAACGAGGTACCTGAAGCCCTAGGTGGCTGTAGAAGACTAGCTCGTGCATGTGGCACGACTCATCGTTAATGTAGCCGCGCGTTGGAGCGTATACGATAATTATATAAGTATATGAATCCGTTCAATGTAGGACTACACGTATGTGCGTGCGTCTGTTCAGATAACATACTAAAATATACCGATATACGGAACCTCTGATGCGAGCAATGTAACGGTGTTACATAGAATCTTCCGTGAGGCAGAGGAGATGCTGTTCGATTATCGTTCCAAGCAAACATCAAGCCACTAGAGATATGTACGCTAGTACCACGATACTATATTTGCTAGCCGTTTGTAAGGTACGAAGCAATAACTGGTCATGTCGCTCAGTAATTCAGTAGCCAATTAGTTAGACGGCGCGGGACTGAGAGACTCTCTCTCTCTTTCTCTCTCTCTCTCTCTCTCTCTCTCTCTCTTGCAGCAAAGATATATATCTCGTTTGGTGCGCGACGAGGCTTGGTGAGAAGACGAAGTCTACCGCGGCACCAGAGGCTTCCTGCTGCTGCCTCTTCACCCGATTCTCTTCGTTTCTCAACTCTCGTTGTTACTCACACCACTTCATTGAATCGCAGCACATGTACACCGTATATTCCGCAGAAAGTCGGTGAGCACGAAGTGATCACCCGAGTTTAGCGTGGTGGTCGATCGAGCAGAGGTTCGATGTACAGAGTCCTGGAGTTAACCGGTTAGCATTTCTGGCGAGATCCTTGCTCGTGTGAGAGGAAAGGTGATTCCGTGCTGTTGCCCTTCTCGGCTGAAATGGAAATCAAAGGTTCACCAGCGAGAAGAAGCCTTGTGTTATTTTCTTAGTGGCACTCTGATATTAAAGGAGTCGACAACTTGGCCGCTAAGTTGCGGCTTAAAAATGGGTGTTTATGGGATATGCTAATTCCATGGATTCTTGACTTATCGCATAAACGATTGACCCCGCAAACACGGACTATGTATACTCGCACATACAAGCGTCAAACTTTTTTGCAGGCCACCGTTTT